>BMAW01017198.1:601114-642521 GCA_019974015.1 Nephila pilipes
AAAAAAAAATCTTTTATTTTTGTTTTGTTTGAAACTTTTCAGTCCACCCTCGTATGTATATATATACAGAAGGCCCTTTAACGTCTGCTCTCCCCCCCCCATTCTTAACTACCTCACGGCTGCAGCTATATAACCATAAAAGTGATGTCTAGGTATAGTAAAGTGGCTATGTCCTAATAGGTGAAATCACTAGTCACTTATAAGTCCAAATAGTTGTAAACTGCAGCGTTAGCAATCTTTCTCGAAAACAGTATGAGATATGAAGTGAGTAGGAAAGTTGTAGAACATCATCCACTTAGTCTGAAACCACACCTTAAGGACATTAATGATAAAAACAGGACATTTAAAATGCTCATTTGTTCGTTCACAATTTCTACTGAGGGTTAACGAAACGATCTTAGAAAGAGAGAAAACTACTTATCACAAGAATACCTTTATTATTTTTTATGGTTGTTTGAAACTACTCTCTATCAACTACAATGAACATCTGGACCCTTGTTTGAACTTCGTATTGCACGCGTTTTAACATAGCGGATGACACGTTAGCACAAGCATCTGTAATGCGTCGTCGACGGTCCTGTAATGTTCATATGGCTCTTGATCATATGGCCTGTAAGAACTCATGATCAAATGAGTACCAAACTACAGCAGTCCTCCGCAGTTAATGAGTTGTATGTTTAAATCTCAAATTCATCAAAAAAAATAACCATGTGCGACAAATGGAACTTTTGTTCATTAAATCCAACTGTCTTCAACGTCTTCATAAATCATGATGTAAAAACTTAAAAAATGAGTCAGAAGATCATCGAATTGTATACTTGGAATTTCTTACTGAAATTTAAAAAATGCATATTGGGAAGAGATACAAATAACAATTGAGCCTTTTCTTACTTTATATTGTTCGTTATTTCACTTCCGTTGATGAAACAAAATTTGATCTTTCTAAATTCAATGAAATTGTTTCAGGTTAACCTTGTTTACGCATTTGGACTCATATTCAGAGTTGCGATATATGGGTTAAAAATGTATCAAAAGAATATTTAACCTTTTTTTTTCTTACAGTACCTGATAAAGTGACATCAGTACAGAATTCAACCTTGCAAAAGATAATAAAAAACCCAAAAAGGTGAAATACCAGGCCTACGAACTGGTATGAGGTCTCCGCAAAAGATTTTGAAACTCACGTTTTCCATTTCAAAAGAATCCACCCCTGCGGTTTCAAAAACGAAAGTGATGCGCTTATCTCTGTCACCCAAGGACAGGGAATCTTCTTGAAATCAGCTATCTTCCCCCCACATCTCTAGAAATTACTCAAAACCTTGAAATTGAGATCAATGGGGTTAGGACGGGCCCACTCTTTACAGAAAGGGAAGTGGGGAAAACCCCGCCGGTCACCCAGATTTTTCGGCGTCCTGACACGGAAGTGTCGTCCTAACCTCAATTCATCAAATCAAAAGGTTTTGAAGCGGACGGAAGGTGATGTCAAACGATACAGAAGTGTCATAATTCAGACATGAGGTAGCCAGTCATCTTTTTTTTTTTTTTAACTTTCTTCCAGTTGGTGACATGTTATTCGAATCTGTTTCGGTTTTTAGTGGTTGAATAAACAGGGTGGAATGTTAAGTGATCATTAAAAAGTATTTGCTCTCTCGAAGCAATTTTACTCGATTATTTTTGTATGTTTTCTTTATCAAAATAGGTGGGATCTTAAAATACTAACATTTGCTTTTATTTCGTTTGGCTGTTATAAAGTAAAGAGTGCTTCGCTGTTTCCATATGTGTATTGTTTTTAAGTATTTCATAAATAGAACGCCAGGAAAAGGAATTTTAAAATTATAAACACAAATGTGTCACGCCATAAGGTGAAATATATGTTTATTCTCAAAATGTTATTTTTTCGGATTCTGGAACACTTTCCTGGAAATCTACTTTGTTCATAGAGTTGATATTTTCCACATAACAAAATAAGATTATTTCCTATACAGTGAATATACTTCTTTTTTCAAATAAACACATATTTTAGATATTACATTTTTTTTTTTATTTCAAAAGAGAAATTTAAATCGATTTTTTTTTAAAATATTAATTTTATTACGTTAAATTTTGGAATTGTACTATGTCTATAAGTTCTCAGTAAATTTTTATTATTATAAATGCAATGGATTCCATGCAAGATGAACCAAACGACAAATACACGATTTACAAATGCAAATACAACTTTTTAAAAGATGAAGATAATTTAGACTTGGCCAAAAATAATCTCGTTTTTCCTTGTAGTAGATGTCTTATTTGAATCAATAACATGAATATATTTTGTTACTTTTTGTGTTACAATAACACGCTCTCTTTTATCCTAAATCTGACTTTGTCTTTTTTTTCCCTTTCTTTCTTAAGTGTTTTAAAATAATTGCATGATTTTTTTTTTTCAAAACAAGAAAGCATAAGAAAATGTTAATCATATCTTCTTTTTCTAATCAAAAAAAAATCTTACTAATTAATAAAAGACTGAAGGACAAAGTGACTTAATTTTCCCAGAAATCTTAGAAAGTTTTTTTAAACACTCAACTTTTTATAAAACTTTTATTTCGGTGATATTATTATAAGAGTGAAATTAGTAGTTTAATTTTTCGATCGTTATTTGTGAGTGTTGCTTTTTAGCTTTACGTTCCGTTGCTCATTTACTAGGCTTTCAAGGCTGAAATAACACAAACCGTTTTGCTACGTTATTCGACATATAGTTTTAACGCTTGCTGATTATACACTTTTTTAAGAAAACCAACAAAATTTAAAATTAAAGGACTGACAGTAAGGTTGAAAATCTTTTTTATTGCAAAATTTATTATACAGTCTAACAAATGGGTGCGATGAAGGGATTTTTTAATACCTTTCGCAGTTCTCACAGCCCCTGCATCAATGTAAGGTTCAAAGGGAACTACATTTTGATGTTTGTAAATTAAGTAATTTAATTAACATTCATATAATTTATTTCTATATATGTTAATTTATACCGCTTTTTTCATTGATGGATCATTTTTTTAGATTCAGGTAGAGTAGAGTCTAAAAAATTCCTTGGTTCCAAATTTAATTCGAACTCAATCCTTAATTTCAAAGATATTCGGGGGAAAAAAATTAGAGGACATCTACTAGATTTTTCATTGAGTAATTCATTCATATTTTCCCCATTTTCTAACACTACATGATAAGTGGATTTCCAATCACGAGTTTGATCTTTAATTTTTTTCTGTATTGTAAAATATAATTGCATTAAATTTTGAATTTAGGGGTTTAATGATATAAGGGATTCAAATATCTAAAAATTTTGAGATAATGCTTCACTTTTTTTTCGCATTCGTATTTAAAAATTCATATTTTCATGGTTTATTTCTTACTCGTTTAAAGTCGCAAAAAATTAATTAATGATTAAAGACGAGAGAAGATTATACTGTATGATATTATATACACGAACCTTACACCCTACCTAAAGAATAAGAAAAGTAAATAAAAAACTGTTTTTTCTTAGACCATATTTTCATTTTCAAAAACATTTATTCACATTTTTCTCCAACCATTTATTAAATTTCAAGTTTTACAAATAAGAAACTTGTGTTTCTTTTGCTGTTTTTGCTGCAGAAGTGATAATAACGTTTTATCGCAAAATAGGAAATACAGATGAAAATAAAACGTAAAAATGAGTTCTAAAATAGGAAATAGATGGTACCCCAATGTACGGTAATTATAACAATAGACTGCTCTGTATTCTAACATTTTAAGATACCTAAACTAGAAATAAAAATTTTAATCAGATAATTATATTTTACTGAATTTATTATGCATGTAATTTAATGCATAAATATTTCTGAATAGTGGAGGTTTCAGACTATTAGAATCCTCAAAATAAAAATGTATTTGCATATGTATAACAAATAACATAATATCGATGTTAAATAAAGTTACTTAGTATTCACAATGCATTTCACTCCACGCAATCAATCATATCTGGAATTGTGCAGTGAGTGATTTCGGGCGTGACGGAACACATTTCTAAATTTTCGAACATTTTCCCCCGTGTTCGGTTATTTATCATCATAAGTCATTGAATACGAATTGCTTCAACATGTTATGTCTTTTAAGAGAAATTCGTAATGATCAAGGAAGTGTTCGCACATTTCGCTGAAGGAAAGCAAAAGTTTTCAAACGAGGTAGAAAAGTAACTACTTTTACTTTCAGAAAAAAAAATTTACAATTTCAAATGAGCAAACGCTTTAAAAAAATAATAACTCCCGAAGATAAGTTATTAGTTTTCCAAATGAAAAAAACAGATGCTCAATAAGGTCATTGTATTTTTAATGTTATATAGCATTAGCATATTTTTGTAATTATACCAGCCATAAAAATACGAATCGTGACTAGTCATGAATATTGTAAATCGGAAAGTACTTTTTCTCCTTTCATTATGTTATGCTAGCGACGCATTCTGTCATTCAATGCAATAGTTCTCAAGCAGTGACAAGCGCACCCCTTACAAGTACTGTGGCATATGCTTCTAGCTCACAGAAAAGAAAGTGTAAAATACCTCCAAATATATAAATGTCTCAGAAGAGTAAAGTTTTACGATATCTACAATAGACAGTCCTTGAAATACTTTCTTGATAAATCTCTGAATAAAATATAATGTACGCATTAGGGCATCTAATGAAGCAGCTATCAAACTATGATAAACTTATCTATAGAAGTACTGTGATTCGATTTATGGAGGTACATTTGTTCATCTGTAAACGACGGGTAACATATCTCGAAATATACAAATGTCTAGACAAGGTAAAATAATACGATATGTACAAAGACAACAATTAAAATATTTGAATATCAAGTCTCCAAATAAAATGTAACATTCGCATTGAATCATTTTTGAAGCGTACCCTTAGAAGTAGTATGTTCGCTTCATAGGGGTACGTTTGGAACTCTAAAAAGAAGGGGCAAATATCTCGGTAGGGTAAGGTATAGTACTCCTGTAATCCGGCACTTCACCTTTCCGGATCTGCCAGTAATCCAGCGTTTTATAGTGGCTATCAATACAAACAGTACATTTTTTGTAGTTATAAATTTTTCGTATGTTTGACTTCTTTTGTTTGTGCGTAATTTACGTGTTAGTTCATATATTAAAATGGTTCTCAAACTATGAACCCACCTATAAAGTACACCACAGTACTTAGAAGTACTGTGGTGCATTTCTTGGGGTACTTTTCGAGACCTGAAAAGAAGAAGGGAAAATAACTAGAAATTTGCCAATATCTTTGTAAGATAAAATATTACAAAGTTATCTACGTATTTATGAGGGCCAATCTTTTAAACACTTATATGACAAACCCGAAACGAATTGTACGAATCCAAATATTCTCTTATATGGAAATATTCAATGAGATAAATATTTTTTTTTTTAGTTAAATAACATTCAACCAAAATGAAATAATTATTACCTTCTTACTGCCAATTCTTTAGTGAATACTATCGAAAAGAATTACTCAAAATCGTTTTAACTATCAAGAACTTTTGGGCATTACATCTCTGATTTTTCTTGAGTAAAATTATTTTTAATTAATTGAAAATAAGTTTGGATGTAAATTTTCAAAAGTAACATAACTCTATGAATATTATTTATTGTTTAAAGAGGCCATGAATATTACTAATTCTCATAATTACGAATATATCTGAATTTCAAAAAAATCTGAAACTAAGTCAAAATTACTATTTCACTAGCAGAATGTATAGAGAAGATAGGTGTTAGATATTTATTCATTTCTAATAATAGTTATGATTAATTTCATATTAAATCATATCTACTTTAGTTTTAATAAATGAATAGAAAAATATCACTGGCTTCTTTAATTTATTGTCTATTTTAATACCTCATAGTTTTCTTTAATTTTGATATGTGAGTTTTAATTTGAATTTTTTTTTTATCTTGAAATATTTTGCTTTAAATTCATTTTGTTTTTTTAAATTTTTGGAATATTGTGGAAGATTTGTGTTAGAACTATGAGTAAAAAACATATTATAAATTTTAAAAGTGTTTTTTCTTGCTATTAATTGTATCTGTCGGGCCTGGAACTCAAACGAACTCTTATATTATGCTAAAAACTAAACATTTTGGAAAATCTCATTTTTTCAAGAGTTAAACTCTTATAAGTTACTTGAAATATTTCAATGAAATTTCAGATAGTTCTAATGTGTGGTACAAAATTATATCAAACAACGATGAATCAGTATTTTATAAGAAACCATCAAGTAACAAAAAAATCGTTACCTAAAGACATCGCATTTAGGAGATCCTCTGGACTAATAAGCACACATCAGTCTTTAAATTATAACATGAAACCTACGTTTTGGATTCCCGTTTACCGGCTATTTTGATTTCGTGAATGTAATCCTGTGGAATTTCCACTACCGTCCTCAAAATTTACTATTTCATCGGAAAAATTAATTTCGCACGAACTTTCATTATTTTTTTGCTCTTTCGGAAGCATATTTTTGTATTCAGATAGATGAAATAGTAAATTTTGAGAATAAAAGTAGAAATTCCATAGGATTAACATTAGGTTCACAAAATGAAAATGGCTGGTAGAAAGTTTTAAGAAAAGGTTTGAAAACCCTATTCCTATTTATAGAAGGTAATCACGGATTCCCCAATAAATCGAAAAGACGGTATCGCTAACTAGAAGAAATCGTTAATTCGCCGAGTACACCACGCCCAATGATTATTTATGCTAATTAAGAAGCGTGCAATTTCTTATTTACGATGAAATAAATACTCGAACTAACTGGGATAACATCTCTTTTTTTCGACGTATGTCAAACTAAAAACTTGAAATGTACTTCTGCTATCCAGAAACCCATACATTTTAAGATAAAAATACTTTTCCTTTGATCAATAAATTTAAAATCTCCTACTCGTGAAGACATTGGTAATCTATGAAAGAGAGAGTTAAATATATTACTCCGATAGCAGGATGAATTGCTGAATGTAGAAATAGTCCAAAGCAAAAAAATAGACGAAGAACAAATCAGATAGAAAAATATATAGTGCAGTAGGCGTGTGAAATATTTAGGTGTGTTTGTTATTCTTTATATTATAAGGCGGGGTATGTAAATTAATCCTATATTGATAATCTTGCATAGTTCCTTTTAGACGTCAGTAATACCATTTATTCACACAGAGATTAAAATATCAAAGAAAAAAAATAAAATGACAAAATCCTGTTTATTATATCATGTGATATACGGTATTTCTCTGAATTATTTTATCATCAATACGACTGTATAGAAAAGATATATTTACTTATATCAAGATAGAGCTTACAGGTTTCCATATATTTTTTAGTTTTTTAATTCAAATGGCTGTTCCAGCTACATCATCCTAAAGGCGTGTGAAGAACAGCTTTGTTTTTAAAGTACTTTTTATATGATAAATATGTAGGTGAAAAGATTGAATTATAGACTTTTGTCATAGGATTATGTTTGCAAGTAGATAGGAACAAATAGTATTTTTTGCATACATATTAGACAGACGTGAATATAATTTTACGCTTTCTGTTTCAGATGCTATGGCATCTCCCATTTAATCAAAGATACAATATGCTCTCTACAATCAGGCACTTCACCTTTCCGACCCTTCCAGTCAACCGGTGTTTTCCCACTAGCAAACAAGCATTACTCGGATTATTTTGTCTTCCACTGAAATGGAATAATTTAGGTATTTAATACAAAACAGTACATTTTTTTGCAATTTTAGTTATTTCGTGTGTTCGATATTTTATTTTCGTGTTATACATTAGCTTTTTATATAATAATACATAGTTTTTGCTGTTTGAATGCGTTATTATTAATGATTTTTCAATATACCGGTGGTGTTCTGGTCCAATATCTGCCGGATTATCAAGATAGTATTGTATTTCAAAATTATCTCCGGTATAGGTTTCTAATAAAAATGTGCGTTGGGCTATTCGAGTTTTTTAATTCACTAACCTAGAGGACTATATCCTTTTGAGACCCAAGACCATATACTTTGAATAATTTCCCCTAATTTGAGATTAAATCATCTGAAATGTAAAACAAAACAGTATATATACAGCCGTTTTTATAATTAAAAAAATACTCAATTTTTGGCCAGTCCATTATAATGGGCATTGGGTCTTAATCTAGTAAAAACATGTGTTCCTGATTAAATATACAACATAATTTCATTATTCATACATTTTAAATTGTATTTTAATTATTTTTAATTCAAATGTGTGTGCGTGTGTGTGTGTGTGTGTGTGTGTGTGTGTGTGTGTGTGTGTGTGTGTGTGTGTGTGTGTGTGTGTGTGTGTGTGTGTGTGTGTGTGTGTGCATCGATTATTTGATATAATACAATATAAAAATATTTTATTACAATGGTAATATCTAGATCAAACGTTGTATAAATCGTATTTATAATTAGAAAATTTATTCCAAATTTAAAACAAAATTGTTTCTAGACTAGGAACCTTCCTTTAAAATACTGCTATTTATTGAAAACATATAAAAATACTCTCAATTTTGAAAATTAATTGTCTGATGCAGACAATATTTGTTGAAGAGGATTTTCATATGCTTAAATATTTGTCAAGTAGACAATATTTATTGAAAATGAGTATAATTTAATTTTTTTTTAAATTAAATGTTTCTAAGAAAGACAACAAAGAGATTTATTTTCTTTGGAATATTATATTTTATGTTGCTTGTTCTAAAGGTTGAATAAAGCAATACGGATCTAAATTCTTTTTCTCATTTATTTTATAGAATAACACCAGTATTTAACCCAGCGAAGTAGAATTATTTAATTTTTTGGAGATTTCACTACATAATATTCAATACAGTTTAAACACAAAAATAACCAACAAATCAATTTGTAGTAGGCAGAAATTTAAGTACGATTAGTTTTAACATATCATCACTTTTAGAACTTCTCAAAACATTTTTAAAAAATGGACTGTTCTCTTAAAAAACTTCATCTGACTTCTAACTCTTTTAAAAATCACGTTACGAACTATTTCCAACAAAGACCACATTTCTAGCAAAATTCTGCTTAGTATTATTTCCAAAAACCATGTCAGGGAACTGGTAAATTTTTAAACAGTTAATTAGTGCGTGAATTAACGTGGTTTTTTACAGGAAAACATTTTGTTTAATTAACTGAAAAATTCGAAACATTATTTTTTATAATTTCTTTTAAAAAATTTATTTGAATTAATACATCAAAACAGTTTAGATAATTGATATTGTAATAAACTAAAAAAAAAAAAAACAGTCGTAAAAAAGAGAAGTGAATAAAAACAAACAAAATATCACAAAAGCTCCAAAATATCACAAAATCATTTTTAACCTTTTGTTTTGTTTTATTTAATTGCATTAACCCCTATTTTTTTTTGAAAAATTGTTCTGAATTTTACTGCATTTTTAAACCTTCATCTCTAAAACCATTTTCCATTCACTATATTCGAAATTACAATAAAAATAATTTCGTAAATTGTTTTCGAAACCCTCTACTTAAATTTTGAGATAAATCACGACCTACTATTATGTAGCATTCCCTAAAAATAAATTATTCAACACTTTTTCGTGTGTTGAACATTATATTATACGATATATTTTAAAGTACAAAAATAATAAACAACCATTGTAAACAATACCTTTTATCCGTAATTGTATACTACATTTTGATCTTTTAATTTATTGAAAAATCTTGTCTTCTGGCACTACTAGTTCCTCTGAAGTATGATCAATAGTGAAATAAAAACTACTGCATTGCATCAGATAAATTGTATATAAATGAATATACATAATTTCTCTTCAAGAGCAATTTCTGACTATAATTGCAATGTTTTGTCACGACGTCGTTTAAAATGAACGTTGTAATATTTCACCATGCAATTTAAAGTGGTGTATACACTATAAATTAATTCAGATCAAGTCCAGTTACAATTTGAGGCACGTTTCTAGATCCTAGGAAGTTTTTTACATCAAGAGAAGAGATTGTTCGCAGATGATCTCATTCTGTTAAAGGTATCAGTTTTTTTACAGCCTGTAGAAAAATCACGATTCTGGATGAATGTAAATGAATAAACTACACGTGTCTCAGAAATGTTCTTTTCAATTACTTTGAGCCTGTTTTTGACTTGTTTGCTAATAAATAAAAAACGGAACAAGAAAATTACAAGAAAACGTGAATTTAAGTAAACGTGTGTGTTCAGATATGATGTCAGTTAATTACTGAAATAAATAATTTATAAAAAAGATAATGAATTCTATCAGTCATTTTTGTTACACATTTTGTGAAATACATTCAATAAATATGCAATAGTTAGTAAAAATTCTAGATATATGAATGTTTATTAAACAATTAAACGCCATATATGGTCACGCTTTCATAGATAAATGACAGCTTTCATCATTAAAACAGAAGCTTATTTAAGAAAAAATGCATTTAATTACTAGTGTATTCTCCCAGTTGTGACTACGTTATAAGATTCAAGTAAAGGATTTGTTGCAATATTAGATTGCTATCGCAACTTATTGCTGAAACAGTGTTTGGCTTAAATATAAATAAAATTACAGTATGAACGCCGAATCATTTTACTCACCATCTCCACTTATCGCTTTTCACAAACTGTAGTTTTATATACAAAAATTAAAATTATTACCAATTCAGCAAAGCAAAAAAGTTACAGAAAGTTATGGTTCAGCAAATATGATTGAAACAATCATTTACTAAGTAACATTTACAAGTATCAAAAATATTTGGTTCACAGTTATTTAAAATTCTCATTTACATTTACTTCCTTACCAGTAACGAACGTTACTTTAGAAAGTTTGGAAGCAAGTAATGGTGCTTATCATCAAAATAGTAACAAAAGTAAAGATATAAAATATTAGTTTTTGAATCTCATTGGAGGCTTAAGAATTCTGCCTGCTTTGTATTGTCTTAAAGATGATTTAGTCAAGTGCTGAACCACCGTTGTTCTGGTTTAAATCTCAATTGGCGCTGTATAATTGCTTATACAATCTGGAATTGTAAGTTTCTCTCATTCAGAATTTTCACACTATATTATTATGAGAGAACACGTTCCTAATTTATTCTGCCTATCAATATATTTCTTTTTTATTCTTTATCTTCAGAGTAAATATTTTAGTGAACGAATGAAAACATGATGTGGACCTTCACGTAGGGGTTCAAATTGCTCCCGAACTTTGTCAATGCGACGAAAAACGTGAGAAGTTGATCCTAAATCTTTATAAACATATATTTTTGGTTACTTTTCTGTTAAATTTTTCTTTACCTTATGAGTTTCATATGTTCCTGTAATTATTAATAAGAGTTCCAAGTGGTATGTGATTAAATTTTGCTTTAAGGAATCCTCCATATAAATTTGATATTTTCTCCCAATTTCACTTCTGCTATTGTACAGTTAGTATCGTCTTAGATTGCCATTCGTAGACCTAAAAGAACAGTTGGTAACACTTCACTCAAATTATATTATAGGCTTTTAAATTTATCTGTAATGATCTGTGAAATCTTCCTGCTTTGCCATTACACTGCGGGCGATAGGCTGTAGTATGTAAGAGCTAAATGCCGCTGATTCTTGTCAAGGCTTAAAGTATTTTGGATGAAAATTGAGTTCCTCGATCTGTAATTTGATACTAGGATATTTCAAATCTTACTATCTGATTATAGTAGAAAGCTTTCTGCAGAGACATTTTCTAGCAGAATATCTTCCTCCCAATTTGTAAATCTAAACATGTTAGACTGTAAGTATTGGCATTTGATGGTGGACATGGGACAAGATCAATATGTAATTCTCGAAATCTTTCTGATGGCTTTTCATATTCTCCAAGAATTAATTTTGTGTGAGAAGATATTTTCCATTTTTGACATGAAACATAAGAGTTCGCCCAATGCTGTTCATCTTTCTAAATGTTTGGCCAAATAAATTTTGGAAAAAATGAATTTTTCTGTTGATCTAATTCCAGGTTGGAATAATCAATGAAACTGAATAAATATTTTCAAATGATAATTCTCTGGTAAATAAGGTCTTATATACTGTGATGAAGTAATATGTTATATGTTTGTTTTTTTCCATCTGGAAAAAAAATACAGTTTAAAACTCAAATTTGTAGATTTTCGTACATTTCTAATTCATCATCTCGATCTTGTTCTCCGTTTGATCATAATTAATTAATGCGATTTCTTTGATTCTTGAAATTGTATCTGCAGCTAGGTTGTTTTCTCCTGTAATGGGCTTAATATCTGTAATAAATTCTGAAATATAATGAAGTTGCTTAATTTGCCTTAGAAAAGCTTTATCTGGCTTTTATAAAACTGAATAGATCCTAGGGCTTGTAGTCAGTATACACGATGAATTTTCTTCCTTCTAACAAATTTTTTGATTCTTAATGGAGAGATAAATACCAAGGAGCTCACGATCATTATATAGTTGTGTGACGTTACGTGTTTTAGAATAAAATCCGATTGGTTTCAAATTGTTGCAAAACAGAGCCTATTGCTCAACCCGAAGCGTCTGCCCATAACGACAGAGGTAATTCTGGATTTGGTTGACATAGAAGAGAGAAACATTTTCTAAATCCTCCTTACTTTTTCAAACTTCTCAATAGCCTCATATTCTTAAATTGTTTTCCTTTTTCTCTTTCCCATACACTTTTCAGGTATTCGAATAAAATATCTTGAGTACTAGCGGAGGTTTTCAAAAAAACGACAATAAAATTAACCATTTAGAGAAAGTTCTATAATTCATGAACAATTTCAGGCAATTAGAAATTTATAATAGCTTTAAACTTTTCTGGAAGAAGCGTTGATCTTTTATTCGCTATTAGAAAGCCTAAATATTTCCAATTCATCGATTCCAAAAACTTATTTAGGCATATAAGTCTCAATCCATATTTTCCCAATCTATCTAAAACTAATTTTACGTATTTCTCGCGTTCGTATTTGGGTTTTGATGCAATTAAGACATCATCCAAGGAAAAACAAAATTTAATCATATAAATATTTATTTGACATTTTTTTGAAATGTAGAAAGTGCGTTACGCAAAGCGCAACTCATCAAGTTAAATTCATATAGGCCGAAATGGGTTACAATGGCCTTTTTGACTTATTTTCATTAATAGGAATTCAGAAATTTATACGTTATGTAAATAAATTTTAGATAATATTTGGGCATATTTTTTAAATGTGCTTGAAATTTTCCAAGCGAAATATGGGTTAATGATCTGGTGTTATTTGTGCATTCAAATACAGATAATGTCCACAATGTCGAAAAGAACCATCTTTTTTAGAAACCACGTGAAGAGGACTTATTCATTGTGATTTGGATGGACGAATAATATTATTTTTGCACATATAAGTATACTGAAATTTCCATTTTGCTATTCGTAATAGTTTGGAATCTAATTGTCTAGATTTAACAAAAACAGGTTGTCCTTTTGTTGCAATATGATACTCAACAATGTGCTTAAATTTAGATGTTACAATTAAAGTTTATTGTAATAAACGGAGATTGGAATTCTCTTCTAAGTCTTAAGTTTGAAATGAAAATTTTAATTCCATACGTTGGAATTCTTATTCCATTTGTTGTGTATAATTTAAAATCATCTATCGTTGAATGAAGAGTCGTAGAAATTAGGCTAACATCATCACCTGAATCAATTAAGAACAGCATTCCGGTGTTTTTTGTCCAACACATACAAACAAAACTTGCGGTGTTCAAACATTAGGAACAGCGGTAACCGCTAATCTTGTTTCGCGAAGTTCTCCGATTTCTCCCACCAAGTACATCACGAATGACATTTCTCAGATCCACAATGATCGCCAATTCTAAATTAAAGGGGGGGAAACACATTTACCCTTCGGATTAAATCGCTAATTTGAACGGCTGCGATTACGAGATTCGGTTAGGATATCTAAATTCTGATCTAGGCTGCTCATTTGTTTGCATTGAATCGACTTTTTGTTCTAAAGAACCCATTCTTGCAAATAAACCATCAATAAGGCTAACGTTTGATGAAGCAGCATAATTATTATTATTTCATCTCCTGAATTATGTCAGCCACTGTAGGTAATTTATCTAAATTTTACTTCCTAGAAGAGTACGTTTTTTTAATAAAATCAGGCATTTTATACAGCCGTACAGTATTTTTTCTGGAAAATCGTCTGTTGCTACACTTTATTTTCTACAAAAGTTGACACGGGCTTATACGAATAATCCCCGAGTTCTTATCCAGTAGCTAGACTCTGAATTCGTTTGTTTTAATTTGCTTTGAAAGAATTTAAAAATCTTCATTTCGCTACAGAGTACCTATTAGGCTTAAAGATTCTAAAAATGTCTCATATATTTTCAACGTAGTTACTTTGACTCAAGCTGTAATATCAAATAAATGAGTCTAGTTTCTTCTGTAATAATTTTATTTATTTGAAAACGGGCTTTTACTTGGTAAAACCAAATATCTGATTTTTCTTGCCCAAATGGTAGAATTTTAATACTCACTTTGTTGGTATTGGCATCCCTTCAAGTAGTAATTTCTTTTTTTAGAATTCCATTTTCCGATGTCAAATCAAATAAACAAATCGAAGGATCCTGGTCACCAACTGTAATCTTACAGTTGTGATTACGTTATAAGAAGATAAGAGATTTGAACAATCTCATATTGCTAAAGTGATTTATAACCTTAACGATGTTTGGTTTAAGTGCAAATAAAATTACAATATCAACACCGATTCATTTTATTTACCGATTCTGGTTATAGCTATGAAAAATTCTGGGCATAAAAATTAAAACTGTTTCCTAATCTGGCAAAGTAAAATAGTCGCAGAAAGTTATGGTTTAGCAAATATGATTTTAACAATTATTTACAAAGTAATGTGTAATATTTACAATGATTAAAAATATTTGATTTACAGCTATTTAATATTTACGTATTAACCCGTTACACTAGATTTGAATTTGTTTAATATATAACGATCTTTTTAGTCCAAGAACATACTCGTGCATCATTTTCTTTTTGTTTTCCTTGTTGAAGAATTTATATTTCAAATAAAGCATTTTAAAATATTTATTTCTTAAAGAGAAATAAATCGGTAAATTCAATTGACTTTGATATAAAATACACCAGGACGCCAAGTTCATACTTTTTTTACCAACTTTATTATAACTTCTAGAATGTGAACTAAAATGAATACATAAAAGGAGAATTAAGACGAAATGTCTAAAGCATTTATCATTCAAAATACGTTAGGATATATGTATGTATATATATATATATATATTCTACCTCAAGAAACTTCTCTTAGATACTGATGGAATTTCTTAATGAAATTTCGTGCCACCTAGAATAAATAAATTTTAAAAAAAAAATTCTCATTGGCGGAAACAATGAAATTCCCACTTTTTCTTTAAACATAATGTTTTTCTATAATTATTTTTGTCACTCGCATTGCATCAAAAGTATTTAATTGATTTCATTCTAATTCACCAATCCAAATTTTTTAATGATGATACTTTCATAAAATTAAAAAATAATTAAAGTAATCAATTAAAAATAAAAATTACTATCAACAGTTTTGATGATAAAATATACTGAAAATATTATTGCTAATAAAAGATATTTCATTCGAACTAAGTTTTCTATTCCTTTTTTTTAATATAATGCCGTTTTCGTAAAACTAAAACCTAGTGAATTATTATCAACATGTTCGATACCAAAATATACTAAATTATTAGTGTTAACAATGATTTTTCAATTGTGTAAAATTTAACATTCCATATTTTTTTAATGTTGCCCATTTTCGTAAAATTAATATGTGTTTCAGGTAGTCATTTCCGTTGTCAAAATGCGCAGAAACTATTGATTTTGCAAACTAAGATTTCAATTCGTCTTACACCTAAAATTTAAATTTATAGAGATTTCCTACAATATAGAAATCAACGAAAAAGTACTAATTTATAGCCAACTCAACTGGAAGGGACAAGATCAAGACCTTTGGTTCTTTCTAATCAAAAACATGGTTTGGGTGCGCCGATTTGTTGGTTTACCCTTGGTTTAATTTATGATGATATAAATATGTACTTGGCGTTCAAAATTCCAATGTCTTTTACAGACTCCCATTCCTTTGGGTTATATATGAGCAACATATAAATCAAACGGTAAATCAATATTAGTTAACGAAACTTCACGATTTCATTGAGCGTTTTCTATTTGCACAGATGTTTAAAAATGAGATATAAAAAACTCGAGTGAAAACGAAATAAAAAAAACTCGATTTTATTCTCCTCAGATTTTCAAAAATATTAGTCTTTTGAATTGCAAACTAATCGATAATGATAATTACAAAACAGATTCATTTCGGTTCAATGCTATCTTGCACTGAAGTCTAATGCTTTTTTTATTGATTGATTGTTTATTAATGTCGCTCTTAGAAGGAACGCGATGGATGTTGGTGATAGACGTCGTAATTTTAAACCTCGGTCAAGTGACGAGGAAGACACCTGAGCAGCCTCTTCCTCTCCAAACTTCCATGGTTACGAACTGACGGCTTCACGGAAACCACGCCGACCGCGAGTTCGCGAACATAACTATTAAACTACCGCAGCTACTTGAAGTCTAATGCCTTTTTCATTCAGAAACATTTGTGTACATAAGTTATATAATTATACAGGATTTTAAAAAAAATGACTTAATCTATAACGCCTTAGTTAGTATTTTGATTCATCTAAAGTGATAATTTTGTTTAGAATTAGATTGATATAGCATATGATATTAGACGTGAAAGAAAACTATTGTCTTCATGGTTTACAGAAATTTAAAGAGTATAATGTTACACTTCGTTATTTTATTGACTACCTGAAGATACTGAATTTGAGTAATTTTATCAGTTAATTGTTTTATGTGTATTATTTGTTCGTTTGCTTTATATTTGTTTAATTTGCTTTATGTTGTTTGATTTATTAGTAAACCTTGCGTAAAAGAGTTCGTTCTCAAATTTAAAAAATTATTCTTATTTTCCTTTATACTGTTAACGTGTATTGCCCATATATAGAGATTCGTAACATATACGTTACATCTAATATTTAAGTAGATTTAAATCTAAAGCAGCCTCATCTTTTTAAATTATCATTTTAAAAAACTGCTTAAGATCTTGAAACGTATTTCCTTCATTAATTAATACTAAATCCGTCTTAGAATCTAATTAAACAGTGAATAATTTCAAAACTCCAATTGAAGATGCGTAAGAGAAAGACAACTATCAGAATTTAATATCTATCAGAATATGCAAGACAGCTCTCTCTCGAATCCCTCATAACACATTTAATCCTAGTTTATAATCTAATAATAAAGTCTTAGCTTACCAACTCACTCTTCCAATTCAAGCACATCTCGATAAAAACAGATTCGACCACTATTGTTCTGATAAAGAGTTACTTCCAAAATGAACAATTATTTACGATGATTCATTTCAATCTATCAATTTGTCGCTATCTTCCATCTCACTTCTCTTTCCTTTCAGTTCAATTTCGCTTATATAGCACTTTCCATATTGCAATTCACTACACTTCTTATCTTAATCTACTTTACCTAATAACGTTTCATTTTGGTTTACAAGAAATTGTAATTTTACACAATTCAAATTACCGAAAATTCCCCAAAGTTAGGAAAGATAAAATTGCAAATAACCCAATGTCACAAACTTTGATTACAAGCATACACAGATGGTATATTATATATTAGTTGGAAAAGTAAAAGTTTCATTTTTGAGTATTTTTGTGATTATTTTGGTTCAAAAAATGGTATTCAAAGATCCGCGAAAGAAAAGGAATTAACAAATAAATTCTAGGAACACTAAAAACAAGAACACTAATGAAAAAATAAGTTCAGAATTACAAACAGATTAGAATTAAATAATTAGTGGAATTACAAACATATCTTGAAATGAAAAGAAATGATCGTGGTTCTGCTGATCAAATTATACGATATGACAAAAAAAAAAGTTGCCTAGAATGGTTTGAAAACAGAAGTGTATTGTTGTTATCAATAGAAAGTGGTTAACTTCCTGTGAAAAAATATCGTCGATGGCCTAAAAAAGGAAAATAAATACATAAATATCTATTTCTCTGGTGCTATAAGAAAATTGCTATCAATTCAGGAGGGGAGGGGATCACTTAGATCGTTGCATCTGCAACTACCGAATGAAAAATCAAACAAAAAAATGGAATGTAAGAGCAATCTTATGTATGACTTATTTCGCAATGATTCGTGCTTGGATAGGATATCGTCACAAAATAGAAGCTGTTGGAACACACTAAAAGGATATACTTGATTACTTTTCCTTCAGACTAAATGCTGCCACAACTTTGATCTATGGGGTAAACCAATAGCGAATTTCCTCTATCAGCCCATCGGATGAATCGATTGAGGACAATGGACAGCTAAACGAAGGATACCTGTTTGTATACTACGTGATTCTGCAAAGAACAAAAATACAAGACATATGCCCGAAATGATGGGCGATAGAAGTCACAGCAGTAAATGCAGAAAGCCAGCTCTAACAAGAGTGCGATGTTCCAGCTGTAACATATTTCTGTGCTTCAATGATTCAATAAACTGCTTCAAAAGATTCCATGAACCATGGAGAATTTATTCACGCCTAAATATTTATCTAACTTCTGAAAATAAAACGTGATTTGAAAAAATACTCCAATACTTAATTTTTTATTTTGGAATAGTTCAACCTAGAAGTATCACACGTGATTCTTGCGATAAAAGTCAAATTTAATAACTTGACTTAAGTATTAAAATTAAAGCAAACGCGCGCGTGCGATGAAATATTAAAGTATGCAATATAATATTCTGTACAGTTATTAAAATGATAACAAACGATAAATTATTAAATTAAATGTATCTTAAGAAAAACGTGCCTATTGTATCTGTAAAATAAAAATGTAAGATAAAACCTTATATATTGATATATTCTCAACGCAAGGAATGCTTTTAATGGAAAATTAATTATGGGCAATAATTTCTGACTGTTCAAATAAGTGAAAAATGATCTAGAACTATTAATTTGTCTCGGCCAGAACTACACATATCCACTTTAAAAACACTTTCTGTAATTACAAGTTTTTTTTAATTGTTGATGCCTGAAGTTTGAGTCATACATATTGACACAAATAAAAAGACGGTCTCTCACTGGGCTTTCAAGGACGGGCCATTGTCCAGAGAAATTAGCAGTTAGAAATAATTATGTGGAAGACAAAATCTTTCCTTCACACAAGATGAGCAGAGAAAAAGATCACAATTCTCCATAACACCTTACTCAGTATGTTACGGTAGCTGATTAGGGCTCGTGTTTTAAAATGTTTATTTATTTGCATCATTGCATTCATTAAGTTTTCACTCTTTTTACTGATTAAAACTATATGTGGTTTTAATTAACGCTACATACAACTTGTACAAAATGACAACTTCCAAGTATAATCATACATAAATTTCTCAAATAAATAGAAAGCTGAATTAAAAAAAAAAAAAAGATTGCGTAGGCTACAGGCGAATGCGAAGGTGTTGAATTTGTGGTCTTATTCCATAAAGAATTGACCTCATCATAACTTTAGAATTTCATTTCATTATGATTTTGAATTTGATGAATATTCAGGCTGGTAGCGACAATGTAATCAAACGTATCGACATAGAGCGGTTAAGTTAAACCAAAAGAGTTGTAAAAGAGGGCTCTCTTTAAGTGGGACTTTATTGTATTTATAGAACCTATATTTCAGACTTATATTTGAAAATATATGAAATGTTCTATTTTTCTTTGAGAACTACTCATTTTTTATTTATCAAAGTTCTTGACTATTTTTCTATGTCTGGTACTAAAATGCATTGCACAACGCAATTTAAATTCATATTCTTATAAATTTTACTTATATTCAATAATTATAAAGCTCATAATTAAACAATTGTTTGAATACTTGTATTTATTCTTTATTTATCTCTGTAGATCTTTTAACAAATGTCTTTACGCTGGTATTTTTCACAATGTTACTTATGCTAGAAAAGAATTTAAGTTTATATAATATTCCTTTAACATTTGATTTCGACAGACCAAAAGTAAAGTTCGTAACTTTCCGGAAGGTACTTGGTAGCCTAGTGATCATGATCGCCGACTCGCGGCTCGGTGGTTTTGTCATCGTGGATTCGAGCCCTGATATAGACTACTGCAGGTGCAGCCGGGGTAGTTCTAAATCTGTTGCTCAAAGTCCTCCCAAGTTTGTGTGAAAGCAGAGAGGAAGGTGCCAGCTACATGTCCTCCTCATCACTAGATGAGGATCAAAATTACGAGGTCCGGCTATAGCCTTCCCTTTTTTCAGTGCGACATTCATAAAATAAATCAAAATTCTTCCGGAAGAAATGAATGACAGCGAAATGTCGTATCATTCACGAAGAATAAAAAAAATAAAATTAATAAAACGTCAGTTAAATTGCGTCACAATCGTAACTTTCTACCCATGTCGTCATATATAGCAGCGTAATTAAAAAATACTTTGATAAGCACCATAGTTCAACCAAATATTGGTGAAAAAATGTTAACATACATGCACGTATATAAAGCAATTTGTTTAACCACTTAAGAGTCCGCATACGTAATACTGTGTTATAAAATATCAATGAGATAAATTAAATTGATCAGAAGAAAATTAAAATTTATTTTTACTTACAAAAAGAATTAAAACAAACTGAACATCACATGCGCGCGGCGTAGCCTTCAAAATCAGATTCTTCTACCTTGATCACTATATTTACACCCGATTCTTCACAAATTTGACTTTTCTTTATGAATGCTGATTTGAAATTTAATAAGTATCACTTAAATATGGGTATTGATATTATCAGGCTTAACTTCAGATATGGAGATTGACACTCATTCCTAGGTGCTCCAAAGCGAAGAAGTATTCATGAACAAGGAAAAATCAATTGTGCCTGATCTCATTTAGGATGAAGAAGGCACATAGATCTATTCAAGAGCAAGAATATAAATACAATAAAGCTCAAGAAAGCGACTGAAGTCTTTTGTGTGATGGAAGCACCAAGGTGATCAAAGCTATGTACAATGACTTATGGAATATTTTAAGTCACATGCAAGCTCCTCAGTGAAACGCCGCACCCTGAAGGAGAGTTTTACACGTAATTTAAAATCGTTTTTTTTTTCCCATAAATTACGGTATTGTGATGGAAAACTTATCAAATGATGCATGACTGCAATTTTGATACTTGGAGTTTTATTTTAAACTTTATTTAAGGACATATCATTAATTTGACATTGTGCACGGTGTTTCATCATCACTGTTACATCTTTTTCATTCATCTCTTTAAAATGTCCTGGTGTGAGAGCATCCTGACAGAAAATTATTTACTTTTAATTTAAAATTTATTTTTAATACTAAACTTAAGATTGTTATCCTAACTAATTAAATGTTTTTATCTACCATTCTAAGTATGGCTTTAAAATTATTGATATATTTTTTTAAAACAATAGTTCGGTGAATCAGCCAAATTCGGCTCTTATGCTATGAATTCAAACTATCTCTCAACCTTGTTTCTTTCAGCAATACATATTTATTTAAAATCATTTACCACCTTCAGTAAATTGTAACTTAAATGAATTTTCAATATCAGTTTTTATGATTCTACAAATATTAATATTATCTAAAAGCAAACGAGGATCTCCTTAACATATGTTTGCTCTTAAAAACTAAACGAGCTAAAATATTAAATTGTTTCATTATTTCATCTACTATTAAAATTATGCAAATATATTACACTTATTCTGCTTCAATCGTGTCAAAAAACAAATCTAAAACAAATAATAAACCCGCCAGTTTTACTTCTGAAGCAAAGGATACGTACTATAAATAAATTATACAATGCATTTAAATTATAAATATTCGTATTGTTCAAATACATATAATAACATATCAAAAATCTATAATCGAGGTCTCAGATACAAATTGAGTTCAACCGAGAATAATTCTTTTGTATAGAAACAAAATAGAATATCCGCTCCATTTTCTAACATGAATTGTTTTTCGTTGTGAAATTGTTCCTAACCATTACTTACCGGTAAAACACTGGGAAATTATTGCTCTTTCTTTTTAAATACTGTTGGACACACTCCTATCTCGCGTAATATCGTAAAGAACCTTGATCTCAAAAGAAGTTTTTCTCATGACATCTTAACAAATTAGAGTTCTGTTTTTCGAATTCCAATCGAACCAGTCCAAGAACAAAACTTGAACACTTTGACGGAAGCTAAACGTTTTAGCATTTTTTTTTCTCTCTTTTTGATAATAGGTTGAAAGTTAAGTGTTTATAGTCAAACAGGAAAATTGAACACTTAAAATAATTCCATTAAAATTAAATATCATATAAGGAAACAAAAATATATAAACGCTTGTTAAATTTCCATTAAGGAAAACATGAAAACAATATTTTTTACTTAAGTACTGTAATAAATTAGCTTAATCCATATTTTCAGAGTAATTTTAAGAGAGATATTATACTTACATTTTAAATTGCATAGTTTAAATATTTATTCTGAGGACATTAATTTGATTCATTCATTGATTATTTAATAGAAAATTTCATTTAGAAGCAATACCAAAGTCATAATGATAGAATTGCACACATGTAAAGACATATCTTAAAATCTCAATGTATAGTTGACAAAAGAATTATTAGAACAATGTAAAATGCGTAGTTATTAAGGCAATAATAACAAAAGCGGTATAATAAATTTGTATTAAACAACATTTTTACATAACTAATGTACCCGTATTTTGTAACAAATAAATACTTAAAATAAAATAACTATTTCAAAAAGAAATTAAAATTACATTGCAAAATAAGTATTATAACATCAGACTTGAATGTTGAAGGAAATATAAAATGTCTAAAGCTTTAAATCAAAAGTCAATCCTTAGTATGTAATCCTTTGACTGCAATTACCGCATTCAATCGTCTCGGCATCGATTTAACGAAATCTTTTGTCACATTTGGAGATACGGTATTTCCATGCATTCTCTAAGCCTTTTTTCAAACTATATTTTCTGGTTATTGAGCATTTGCTTATTTGTACGTCCAATCATTACCGCAAATTCTTGATTGGGTTAAGGTCTGGAGACTGCAATGTAGTTACAAGTCTTTGGGGAGCATTAAAGAGAAACCACCCTTTGCTTTTTATGGTAGTTTACTAGGGATCTTGGTCTTGTTGAAAGATAAAAGTCTCCTCCAGCCCTAACTATCTTTCAGGTTATGAAGTAACATATCAATGTATGCCAAGGCTGTCGTTATCCTATCATCAATTTACAGATTTCTAACTCCAGACCACGATACTATCTCCTCTATTTTCCCCAGTATTCACCATGTTTTGAGGGGCTAATGAGGTATATTCTTTTCCTCCGAATTGTTAGGACATATTTTGGGGTTTAAATATTTCAAAAGTTAATTCAATGTCTGTGGCCAGCATCTGAACACATGGAGTTTTTAGAGCATTTTTCACCTGTTGCGATCTTTCTCTCACAGTCAATTTTCTGAGTCTCTCTTATCTAGGCTTATTATCCGCTACACCAGTCTCACTTTTTCATTTTAATAATATTATGAATTGAGCACAATGAAATATATATTTAAGTCTTTTGAACTTTCATGAAACGTTTTGCCACTATGGTGCAAGTAAAGACTTGTTCCTACTTTTCTAGTGAAATCTCTTTTGTTTTCAGGTCCCGTGACATAAAATTTGCTAGTAATCTGACTGGAATGAATTAGAAACAAATAAACAGCATAGTTAACTAAAGCTAATGTTTAACTTGAAAGCTTGACTAAAGCTCATTTGAGGATAACTTTGAAAGTTTAATGATGTTACCGTCCGCTCTAATATGTATACTTCGTTTTTCTGTTCTAATACTTTTCTTCATAGTGCTAATTTTGTTATTTTTACTTTAAAACTTTTGTACTCACTTTAAATATTTTATTTTTTGTTATTATACATTGTCTTGTGGGAAATGCTATCTTATAAAAAAATTATTATTTGATTTGCTTCATTTCATTAGTTTGAAAATTCCAATTTTCACTGTGTTCTAATACTTTTTTTGTCAACTGTTTATTTGCAAGAATTTAAAACATTTTAGTAATGTATTAGTAGATTGTGGGATGAGATTATACATCCCGAATCTACGATGGTTTGCTCTTACAAAAAGGGCTGGTTGTCTAGGGAGTAATTCCATTACCGGATTCCATTGGTGTTCTGTATCAATGCTATGATGAGGCTCAACTTGTTTTGCTTCGTTTATTAAGGGGGTCACTTCACGCCAATCGGTCAAAAAATCGATTTTTCAATTTTTTTTGAAAAAGAAACTTCAAATCTTTCTGCGTCAATTGCAATTTAAATTTTTGTTCTAGCTAAATTAGAAGTATTTTAAATATTTTTTTAAAAAGTTATTTACATGTGTCAAGACCCAAAACAGCTGAATGCCACGCCCACTTTTAAACTAAAACATATTATACATGCTTCTTTCCAGCCTTATCAAATTATTTTAAATTCATGAAAACAATTTTCATCGATCAGCAACTTGTTGAGGAAAGAATTGAAGTGAATAGTAATAGCAGTTTGTTTACATTTCAACGTTTGTTATCGAATGCAATGTGCTATTTTAGACTCGCCTAATGTAGAAAATCTGTTCTTTTCGAAAACTTTTTTCATTTATATTTTTCATTATGTCTCGGTTTAATACTCAAACATTTAAGAAATAGAAGTTTGAGAGAGATGTTATTATATTAAATACAAGTTCTTTTGAAGTTATATAAGTTTCATATAAACAAAATGTTTATAAATATGGTAAGTATGCTGTTATGGTAAGTATCAACGTTAAGTAAGTATGCTGGTCAGTATGAAGCTTTTTTTAAAATTCTTCTGATCAATTTAAGGAAATAATTGACATTTCTCTGTTTTCTTATTGCTTAAAATTATGTATGTTATGCATAAAATATAAAAAACATGGTATCCATATTTATCTTGGTCGTCAAATCCAAGGTTTGGCTACAGAACTATTTATATGTTGTGTCAGTTGTGGTTTCGAACAACCAGTCCTGAATATTAGAGTCACTCGAGTGTAACTAATAAATGATATACTAATGTGCATGAAGTTAATACGAGACTTTGATATGCTATGAGATCAATTGGGAAAGGGTATGCTGCTGCGAAATGGTTTTGCGGAGTGATGAATTTACCTCCCATTACTAAGCGCTTTTATTAGTTATCCCACACATTAAATGATGTGACAGAGGAAGTCGCAAAAGCTTCTATGGTAATTATAATATTTAAAAATGATGGAAGTCCAAATGTACTTGGGCTATTGATGGCACCTGGCAAAAGGAGGGCTTGTTTCACTAAATGGTATCGTGACAACAGTTAGTGTCGAAACTGGAAAGATTGTTGATGCCGAAGTATTTTCCAGATATTTGTGCAATTTGAGGAATGGAAATGCACACAGAGAGAAGTATTTCGCAAATTACTTTGGAAATAGTGGAGAACTGGAAGTTGAAGGGGCACTCTGGATCTTCAATCACTCAGAGTCATTGCACGAGCTGCGATATACTCAGTATTTCAGTCTTTGCCCCACTGGTGACGACAAGTGGTGTGCATATAATAGGTCCATAATTAAAGGAAAACAATACAAACACAAACATAACTTACCTGATGTTGTTATAAATTGTATTAAGCAATAGTTAGAGATTTTTTATGTCCTGAACTACTTTCTAAATGCCTACATGGCAAAATTCAAATTTAAATAGCATCATCTGGTACATAATCCCAATAAATGTATATGTAGAATTAGGAACATTAAAAGCTGGAAAGTATGAAGCAATATCTCTATTTAATCAAGGATTTATTACAAAATTAAAAGTTTTAAGTTTATTAAATGTTCAACCTGGATTTTATACATGTCGAGCATTACAAGAAGCAGATCGAGTTCACATAAAGAAAGCAAAAAAGGCAGTTTTACAAAGAACCAATAAAGCTAGAATTAAAAACAGACTATTAAAATGTAGACAAGAAGATGATCTTGCAGATTACCCAAGCAATTCAAGCTTTGGTGTTGATATCTATTAGTGAATGGTAAGTTTGTACTTTAAATTGCATTATCTCAAAACTGTAAATTTCACCACAAAAGGAACATTTTTGAAAAGGATCTTATAGCTTTGAAATTTGGTGCATGTATTACTAGTACATAAAGGAATATTTTAATGAGAGCTTTTGTCAAAAAAAGTTTTTAAAAAAATTTTAGAGGTTGAAATGTACACAAATTTTCTTTGTTTTTTAACTTTTCACGTGTTAAAACACATAATAATTTTTTTAAAAAAAAACTAATCAAAATTTCAAAAAAAAGCTCTCATTAAAATAATAATAACTATTCAATAAATGAACACAAAAAAATTGGTAACTCTACAACCAGTCAATTTTTTAAAAATGTTCCTTAAAATTGGTCATTTTTAACATTACAGAGATAGGGAAAAGGCTGCGTGAAGTGACCCCCTTAAATGAAAAGATGAAGAATGAAAATATATACACCATGGACGATGAATTTACCAGTTCATCGGATCAAAATAGATGGCTGCGTCATTTAACTCCTATCGGCGAAGGGCGTTTAAACACGCTCTGGCATTCGGAGTTTACTTCCGACGCGGGTAATGCAAAGGAGAAGAGAAGGGGAAAGTGGAGGAAAGAAAGCGAGATCGAAAGGTCGCTCAGTTTTGTTCTGAAATAGGTGGTGCTGCATGAGCTATCACATGATGCTGATTCGTGTTGCTATCTATCGAATATCTGAGGAACTGGTTTTATAGTACATTGGAAAATAAAATTAATTCCTTGATAATTAGCTGGAAAATCCTACATATATATAACCAGATGTGCTTCAGCCATGCCTTAAGACTTAATAATCTCCAATGAACATAGAATATAGCAGCTGAAACTTTGTAAGGTCTTAAAAAAATGTCAATATTCTTGATATTTTGTTTATTCTACTCGTCTAATATATATATATATATATATATATATATATATATATATATATATATACCCTTGAGATTCGGCGTAAAGTTTGTTAAGCCTTTCGAAGCTATACCTATCACTCAACTACATAGCTATGCACAAAATAGCTGTAATATTATGCAAACGCCACTGTTTTGCTCAAATCTGTTGATGGTGCGAACAGTATGTAAAACCGCTAGGATTTGTTTGAGATCAAAATAAAAATATCGGAATTTCTATACACAAAAAAATGTAACAAAAATATATATTCTTGTAATACCCGCTGATTATTTTTTTAACTCACTTTCCCCTCTAAGTCTAATAATATAGTCACTAAATTATACTATGAAATGAAGAGAAAGATTAATAATATCTGTAATCCTTTTCCAAATGTTGTAATTATTTCAGGACGAAATAATGATCCAGCCAGGATGGCTTCAACAAAAGTGCACTTCACATAGCACTTTCAAAATAAGTGTCGGGGCGACACACACAGGAACTTCTACACACGTAGTGAGCCGATCAAAGGGAAAAAATGTCCGACGAGTCATGCCACACATTCGGGCGCCAATGTAATCCTTTTCCAATGTTGGAATTATTTCAGGACGAAATAATGAATAGCCAGGATGGCTTCAGGAACAAACATTATTTAATGCTCGACACGTTCCACAACACAGGACAGGATACAAATACATAAATAAAACACAGATTCACGAACATGACTACATCGTTCTTCTTACCAAGTCTTTCGCCCTCCATTGCGCTTGCGCTCGCTAGTCGTCCTGCTCGCCAAAAAGAACATGTGGCGCCATCTGGCTACAGTTTAATAGTTACATGGAAGGTTAATGGTAAATTACAGTGTTACATATCTAAATTTAATTTATTAATGTTCTTTAAGTTATGAATATGCAATATTCCTCTGTCTATCTCGTGTTTACATTTCCTTCAAACTCTTGAACTCTAGCTTATAATGAAAATCACAATTCACCGGGTTCTAGTGAGTTTTACCACAGAAAAAAACCAGGATTTCGTGCAGAGTTATTAGTTTCTACTGAATTGGATTTACTCTAAATGGCAATCACAGTCTGATTGCTATCGATGTAAATTCACACTTTCTATCCTACGCCAACTACCGACCGCTCGCTACTAACTTGAAAACTCTATTCTTTGTCACATATATATATATATATATTGTGTATGTGTTAAATTATTGTATATTTTTTACCCTTTTAGTAAAATAACCAAACATTCTCCACATTAATTCGCGATTCCATGTAAGTAATAATATTAATAAAATGAAAATCAAATAAATTAAATCTGAAACATTACACTGATAATTATTTGCTGGTGATGTAAATAGCTCCATAGAAAGTTTGTAAATAATAATACACTATCCCCCTTAGGGCTTAGCTCTTATAAAATGCTGGCACTACATTTTATAAAATGTGCAAGATTTGTGTAATGAATATCTTTATTAAAATTAAGAATATTTGCATAATTCAAGAACATTTAAAGGAAAATGGATATGTGATGATTTTAAACAAAAATGCTTGACCGTTTCCCCCAAGGACGTTGAATCATTTTTAAATTAATGAACTCGGAAATAAAAACATGAACACAGAAAAAACGACAGGAAATACAATGATACCTTTGCTATCACTTTGATCTTAGATGGACGATCTATTTCTTTGTTTTTTCTGATTAAAATCTGGATGGGTGTGTATGATTTGTTATGTTCCATGATAATAAAATATTATGTGGGAGGAAAATCCTATCATACAATTGACTCTAGATAATTTTTTTATGTTTCAAGATGCTAATAAGAATTTTATCTTTTTAAATATATAGTCTCCTTCGTTTTTCTAGTTATCTCTAATTCCTCTCCCCCCCCCTCCTCCTTAAAAAATAGTCTCTTTCAAAAAGAGATTTGTGGTTATTGGCTTAGGGAATTAAATAGACAATATACAAATATTTAAGCTTTCGATAAGATTTTTTTCGTTTCATAAAGATTCATGACGTGTCATCAAATAACATATGTATCTAAAAGTTTTGCCTGTGACTCACCAAAATGCAGACCAAGGATTAAAATCAAAACTACCATTCGAAGACGTTCGAATAGGATTAGTGGAATATTTTATTCTGGTTCAATCATTCAAACAATTGTTTAGAATAATTACATTGCTCCATTATAAATGGACAAATGTAAATGATGTGGTATGGCTTGCTACTAAATATCAGTACTTTTCCTCTTCGTGTAATGTGTCTGTCTCGTATCGAGTAAACATATTCAAAATGTTTCCTTCGCATCTTAATCCAAGAACTTGCAGTAAAATGAGAAAATTCCTTAAAATATTTTTTGATGAATTGATCATATATTTTTTTATAAATCGTTTGGCAGTGGAATGTGATATATTTGTTTAAGTACACCGTTAGCTGATTCGTAAAATATAATGAGCAAGTAACTGGCCGAAGCAACTGATTTTACAGCAAACCAACTGGAGATTAAAGGCCTCAAGACCTAGAAGCTCCAACAATTGTATACAGTATTGTACTCTATACTGTAAAATAGAATTGGCGAAAAACAATAATTTCACGGTTCTAGTTTTGTCTTGGAATTAGTGAAATGATTTTCTAACCATATTTATTGCTGTAGTGTTCTCATAATAAAGGATAAGTCAACTAAAGATGATGTTTTCATTCCTTTTACGTAAAGAACTAAATGGAATTTTGAGAACAATTGTAAATAAAATCAAGTGAATATTTCAATTGACATAAGTAACTCCAGATTTTGCAAATACACAGGCTCCCACAATAGATGCACTAGGCATTAAATTGTTATTGTTTACTTAGCAAACTAATTCACGAATCTGTAACAGGTGCAACGAACGCAAGCCTTATCCTGAGGTAAAAGGAACAATAATTAACGTAAAAGCATATGGAAACAAAAAAGCATATTACTTAATTAATACGCGAACACTTTTGACACACTTTCACTGCTCTTAAAACCGTTAATCTTCCAAAAAGGCGCAAAATTAACATCAGACATCCATACATTGTGAATTCATTTGAATGTAAATGCTCTTGAATAAGTCCGGAACCAAAATAATTTCTTAAAATAGACTGCTCTATAGAACTAGATTAACAATACAACTGATCTGGTTTCATTTCTATTTAGATAGACCCTAATAACTAAAAAAACTACTTTCACTTTCTTAAGAACGAGAAATTACCCTAAATTCATACGCATTCCAAGTGAAATCTGCATTATCTACTTCAGTGGATGGTGATACTTTCATTTTATTGTGAAAAATAATCTATATCTAAACCGAAATGAAGTAATAAGCATCCTGCCGAAAGTGAAGTGAACTGAATAGAGAATCGTGTATCAGATTTCATTCCGATTTCAGAGATAAAACGGAAATTCTAGCTGTAAGATAATTTTGAACGTGGAGCCTTTTTGTGTGTGTGTTCAAACTGTTCTGTAAATAGTGTGCTCTAACTGTAGTAAAAGTGAATCAGATGTACGAAAGAGACTGTGGTTAATGAATGCACTGCTCATTTAGATAAACCATTCCGCATAATTTAACTTCCTAGTGAAATGATAATGAAGCCATAAGTATCGAGGATCTCAGATACTTGGAATTTTTTTTATCTCAGTTCTTTTGTTGTTTAGAACTGTGCAAGGAAATATAATTGGTTATCAAATTCACAATATTAATCTCTCCGTCCGATTGAATCTAGGAATATGCAAGTATGCTTTACAATATTTGCATAAAATTCAGAAAGTGAACGTGTATTCGCTGGAAGGAAACGAATCGATTGAAACCATACTAAATGAAGCAATCAAAATTAAACTCCATAGAGTTAAAAAATAAAATTCAACTGCTGATCTTCCAAATGCTATAAATTATATATTCCTATATTTTATATTTTAAAATATTTTAAACAGCTAAAAAAGTTTTGTTTCATGTATTATTTGAAGTGCTTGGAATCTTAAATAATTTTTTCGCTCTTCTGAACAATTCGTGAAGTCATTTAACAATTTCTGAATTTTTAATTTTTTTGAAAAAAGAGATGTATCAATCATTTTAAAAGAATAGTGGAATAATACTCAAATAAATCTTATTTTCTTGCAGTTTTTCCAGTAAGGGATGATCTTACTTGTCATCACTTTTTTCAGTCTATGTATTTTGGAATATTTGTCATCATATCGTATAATTTAATTACACAAAGCCACACTATCTTTTATTTAATCTGTCTTATTTTCACATCGAATCATCACATAGTGTTTTGATAGAATTCATCAAACAACCGAACTGATGAAAATTCATTAAAGTAGGATTACAAATAAAGAAATCCAAAAAATATATTTCTTTTCATTTTATTAGTTCTTTGATTATTAGATATTTAATTCCATGTTATTGTTTGCCTTAATTAAAATTATCTATCAACATTATTGATATTCAAAAAAATTTATATCTCATAAATAATCGATATACTCATATAAATTAAATGTACCTTTTTGTATCGAAATTGAAATAATAAGGCATTCAAGAAATGCTCATACGATGTGTGGCTATCAAGTAACGACACTGAAAAAAACCCATTACTTTGTTGTCATCCATATTTACTTATTATCACCTACAATATACATCCCTCCCCTATTCTTTTAGTGCTCCATGAAAATCTTACATAGTTCCAAACACTGCTAAACTCTTCTTCTGTCAACTCCCTAAAGACACGAGCTGCTTTCTTTTTCTAGCTTCAATGGACTCAAATATTATTCCAATTGATGCAGATTTCATCTCAAAAAACAGACTGAAGTAGCATGGATCAAGATCCGTCGAATAAGGTGGATGGTCTAACAATGGGATGCTGTACATGGCTAGAAATCCCTTGACAGACAATGTGGAAAGAGTTTGTGGAAATGTGTCTTCGAGTAAAAATTTGCCGTACTAATTCTTTGTCAATTTCTATAATCTCAGCAATCGCACGAATACTTAACCGACGGTCAGATCAAACCAAATTACCGAGTTTTTCGATATTGTCATCCGTTTTTGACGTAGAAGGGTGACCCGGGCGTTAATCATCTTCAATGTCTCCTCGGCAATCATGAAAACGCTTTAACCACTGAAAAACACATGCACGCGATAAACATTCATTACCATACACTTCTTTCAATAAATTATAAGTTTCTCTAGCGGTTTCTTTCAATTTTCATGTGAAATTTCACAACAATTCGTTACTCACTCGCCCTTTTTCCGACAAAACAAACAAAAAAATTCTATTGCGAATGAAGGCTGCGGGTATACGGATTTGTTTACAGAATCGAGAGGCACTGAATTCGAAAGAGAAAGTTTAACGCTGAAGAAAAAATAGCAATTAGCTAACTATCTATAACTAATGGTTCCAGTAACAGACACTGACACTTACTAAATCCACACGCAGTTAAATTTTAAAATATTTAATAAAGAAATATCTATAAATTTGGCCGATTAAATCGACCCGAAACGAATTACAACTTCCTTGTACAAAAACAAACAAAGAAGTGCCAGTAATATCGTTATGATGGAGAGCAGCTCCCTCTGGCGTTGAGGCAAGATGGTTACATTGGTTGCAATATTTTCCACAAACGCTAAACAGCTGTCGGTCGCTGGTGTTTGGTGCCAGCGTACTTCCAGTAGCACCGTCAGTCTCGTTTTTAATAGCCACACACACCTCGTATAGATTACATATTATCTATTTAAAATTATGTTCCTATTACGTGATTTCAAATTTACAAACTTTTCCAATGAGAAATAATTTTCGTTAAAAAATTCTTACAATAAGCTTAGGATATTTTTATAATGCTTATTTTCACTCAATTCCTGTTTTAAAATGCACATCATTTTACTTTGAAAAGTACTTTTGTGTCTTAAAAAACACAATTACTTTTTTTACAATGAAATACTTCCTTTCTAAAACAATAAATTTCAAATATGAAATTGATGCTAATGATTGCTAAGCATATTTCACTACCAATTATCTAAAAAAAAAGTGTAACACGTGTTGACGAACAATTTTAAAAATGTGTTCTCAAAACGAATCCAAATTAGTATATTTTCATAATGCTTATTTGCACTCAATTCTTGTTTTAAAACACATAGCATTTTATTTTGAAAAGAAATATTGTGTCTTAAGACGCAAGTGTTTTTTTAGAATGAAATTCTTATGTTCGCAACAATAACTTTTAAATATGGAATTAATGCTAAGAATCGCTAAGCATATTTCACATTCAAAGAAAGCCAAAAACCCGTTGACGAACAATTTTATAAAAATATAAAAATATTTGTTCTCAAAACAAATCAAAATAAATCTACGAAATCAAAGAATTCTCTTGAGAAAATTTAAGTAACAGAACATTTTAAAGCTTATTTCATAACTAGTTAAAATCAAAACAATAATGAATAGTATCAAAAATATTTATTCAAAACAAATCCAAATAAATCTCCAAAATCAATGCATTTATTTGGTACAGAATTATTCAAAATGAATCATCTGATTTAAAAATGCTGTATTTTCATAAATGAACGACACAGCATCACAAGTAATACATGAATGCAAAGGAGAAAAATAAGAATTTTTTTTTCAAGAGTTCCAAATAATTTCCTTAAGTTACCGTATAATATCATATCGATATGTAAATTCCTGCCAAACATGTAAAATATCAGTGGTAATTGATTGTACAACAACAGAAATCTGTCATTTATTTTCATTTTAATTCGTAGGCAATGGTGACGCATACACTTTATTTTTCAAAAACCTCCAAAGGAAGAAATCGCATGGGGTCGTATCAGATGACCAACTGAGTAACATCAAGTCAACTGGTCCATTGCGGCCGATCTAACTGCGAGGTAGTTCAGAGAATGCTTCTGAAACAGCTGTCGTGGAATAATTTCATGAGGACCATCTATAGTTCACATTATAAAACTTCCACGGTTTTCCTTTGTATTCATGTATTACTAATGATTCTGTATCGTTTGTTTTTGAAAATATGGAATTTTGAAGTTGGATGATTCATTTTGAATAAGCCTGTATTTCGAAAAAATAAATTAACAAAAAGTGCAATTCGTATAAACTGATTGTAATTTCCTTTAAAGTATTTTTGTCTTCTGTGCTGTACATTTAATTGTTTCGAGAATATATTTTGCAGTTAGAATTCTAAAATGGAACATTTCTTACCATTGTTACTTTACATATTTGGAACTGATTCAGAAAATTTTCATTATAGATGTTAAAATGATTGATTGTAAATATATTAATAAGTAACAACTTGTAAGCAATATTATTTACAAAAATTTTGTCTCAGTAATACTAGAAAATAATTTAAAATCAATCTCGACTATCGTTAAGAAATATTAGAAAATAAAGATGTTAAATTTGATCAGTTGTTGTTCATTATTGCTAACGGTTGATCAAGATTTATTTCGATTATGTCAAATAATAAAAAAATTTTGAATTAAATATGTTCATCATCTTGATTTTTTGTAAAAATATTTTTGACAAAAATGTAACAATAGAAACGTTTTCTACTTTCGCAATTTATTCTTTGTTTTAAGCCAATTCATTCGTAATTGTTTTCATCGTTTTATTCTATATGTTTGCATTTGAAATTTAAGTTCTTTTTTACGCGTGTCAAGGTTAAATATTCGTTATTTATTCTTTGGTTGTTATTTGTTTCTGTATATTTGAGAGTTTATGAGTTCTCATTTAAAAAATTTATGTTGAATTTCCTGAGCATGCTCTTAAAGTTTATCTAACAAAAACTTGTCCTCTTAAAAGTTAAAAGTGGTTCTAAAAACAAAAAGTGAGAAATGAATTTTCGGATGGCTGAGTGAATTTTCTATTATTTTCCATTATTAAATGTATTACCTTGACCGCTTTTGCAGTATAATATCAAATTTAAAAATTGTGGAGGGGAGGTAAAAAAAAAAAAACTCCGTGGCTAATTTTTAAAGTGGTTAAATTCAAAAAATTTTAAGACAGTGGTAAGTTAAAATAAGCCATGAAAACTTCAATGACATTGTCAAAAGAGAGTGTACCTTTACGAAATGAGAAGCTGCAATAACATTACCCTATATTATCAATCACCGCTTAACACGGTCAAGAACAATGTTTCAAAAATGAACATTACCGCCATTACGCAGCTTACTTTATTTTCATTATCGGGTAATTACTTATATCATTATTCTCTTCAAACAGTTTAAAGCAGCTCCAAGATAATTTTTTAAAACAAAGTTTTTATAAATTACCTTTCTGAAATCTTTAGCTTCGCTTGCAAAATTCCAGCATTTAACCTAAAGGTCAATTACCTGTCTAACCCCGCACGCTCTACGCTGCATATAATGATGTCAGAAAAGTTTTTTTCCAATTTTTTTTCATCTTTGTAGCCAACTCCCCATGACCTTAGCTTACTTTTCACACGCCTGGCCATTTATTGTGTCAAGCTAGCAGCAGTTTTACGTAAAAAATATTTCCACAAATTATTTCTGAAGACAAAAGTTACATGGGCCAACTTTAAAAAAAATTAGCTTTGCCGACAGAACACGCAATGAATGTCGAAACGCATGGCAAAAATAATTGAACATGATGAGAATTGTTCCGCAGTGGGACTGTTTCGAAAAATAAGAGCGATATTGTCAGTGGAATTTTGAGTTTTTTTCGTCGAGTAAAAATAAATATCAGGTAGGTTTTTTTTCCCTGACTTGAAAATATGTGGACGTCATATGAGTATTAAGTCTAGTTTGCAAATGAAAATTGGTTAAGGAACTTCTGTGAAGTGGAGCCTTAATTTTTTATTAAAAAATTATTAATTTAAATTTATTAAAGCTTAATTTTCTTCAGCATATCTTTTTTTTTTTTTGACACAGAATTACTAAAATAACTTTCAGACATTTTTGTGGTGAAATTCCGTTTTTCGTGGATGTAATAAATAATTAAAGTACTTTTATTTTTTCCTCACTTTGAATTAAAATTAACCAAATTAACTAAGTTTCATTAAAACTACTGAGACATCTTAGACAAGGAAAAACTAGCTTATCTTATATCAAACTAAACAATCCTCAGTTTATAAATTAAAAACTATATTTATGGTATTGAGGTTTCTATATACTTATGCATCTGTTTAAGCAAAAAAATCTCTTTTATGTAGATAAGAAATTATGTATGAGCAATTAATATTCAATAGCTATATTTACATTTGTCAGTCGTGTACTTATTTTTAGATGCATTTTGCTTAATATCAACCGCGTTTTTATAATTGGAAAATTTGAGAAAACTCCTAAACGTAACATTCTATATGGAGCAAAATATGACTATAATTTCAGCATTAAATTTTAAATTTTGATACAAATTTCCCTGAATTTTTATACAAATTCCTAAACTTTATGAGTGTTTATCAATTTAATTTCGTTCATTATATACAAAATAACTTCCTTTTGTAACATGGAAAATAAGAGCACTTTGGGTGAAATATATTTTGCAAAATGCTTAACGGAATCTTAAAAACACAATTTGAGAAAAACTCGAAATATTTTTCTCTGTAACTTAGAATGTTTATCTAGAGTTTTAAAATAAAAAAAAAAATTAGCGTTCTATTTATGAAATTCTTATAACTAATAAATCTATGAAATCGGTAAAGTGTCTCCTTTTTGTAACATAAAAACTAAAAAAAAAGTGCAAATTTTTTAGTAGTTCATTGTATCAGTCACCTTGAAGTATTGACGTTGTTTCGAACATTAAAAATAATATTGTATGATGCATATTCTGATTTTATTATACAATATTATGTACAACATTGCTGTAAAAATATTCTGGATGTTTCCATTGGATTAAAATAAATAGCAGAATACTATTCTTTCCTCACTTGAAATTCAGTTGTCGTAAAAAAAAGTCAAGAAAAAGTAAATTAAATTAAAATCAGTTAATCTCTTGTCGTTTCAGACCATAGATATGGACATTTAGTTTTTTTATAATTATAATTATTATCATTATTAATGATATTGATATTAAATTACTCACTATAAAATCTGTCAACAAGAAAAATACAAATCTTATAGTTTAGCTGCACTGATAATAATGTTTTTCGTGTATTCGTACAGTTAGGAAAAAGAAACTAGCTTCATATTGGACGGTATAGGTCATTATCTAAAAAATAGGAATTGAAAAATCTTCCAAGATGTCTCGACAAAAAATTGTGTAAGACGAACTTGCTACATTTGTGAGAAGTGTGAATAACTTTTATACCCGAAATGTATGAAATAATTTCACTTATAAATTACTATTAACACCCTCAGGGGCATAAATGTAGACATTATATTTTTGTGTGTGTGTGCGTGTGTGTTTTTATTGTTACTTACCCCTTCCCTTTTTTTTTAATTTTTAGTTTTGACTTTCCATCAATTTTGATAAATAAATATGAGGGTCCGTTCATTAAGTCCTTAGAAAATTTCAAAAGTTTTTAGTAAGCACCAAGAATCACTAGACAGCTTTCTAAGTCTCAGTTTCTCGTATTCGAGATCATGACTCCTTTCGCACCTCAAAAATTCTTCGCCATAGTTTTTCGGCCAATGAGATCATCCTCGCCTTCTTTTCAGCACATTCATCGGAAGAAATCCATTGTTTTGACTGTTGCTTGGTTTCTGATCAATAATGATAATCCCAATTCTCAGAGACCGCAGGTAATAACTCGATGTAGCAGCAATCAAATTTTGATTTCGCAGCAAATGACCAGCAAATCAAAACTAACACATGAATCAATGTCAAATTTGCTTCGGCTCTGTTAAACAGGTGGCACTACCCAATGGTAACAAAAGTTTACCTTAACAAGGCCATCTGTTTCAAATTATTTATGAACCACCTTCGTAATAATAAAACAAAAAAATTATTTCTTTCTCTCACTAAAAAATCGTCTCTGAAGAGGTTAAACAATGTCTGAAAGCTTAACCTCATTCTGCAATGAAAATCCGAATTAAATTTATTAAACCTATCTTGTGTAATGTGTGTGTGTGTGTGTGTGTGTGTGTGTGCGTGTGTGTGTGTGTGTGTGTGTGTGTGTGTGGTGTGTGTGTGTGTGTGTGTGTGTGTGTGTGTGTGTGTGTGTGTGTGTGTGTGTGTGTGTTCATTTAAATAAAAATAACTTTCAAACTTTTTGGTTGTGGAATTTTAATTTTTTGCGGGCATATAAATAAGGAGAAATTTTTTTCTTTCGCACCTAAAGATAAATAGGCGGCATAGTGAATCATCTTTGTAAATGTAAACCGGCTAAAATGTTTTTAAGAAATTGAAGTATTAAGTGTTTTTAGAAACTTCTTTCCAACATAAATGATTACTGAACTCAATTTTTAAATTTACTAAAAATTATTTTTCCTTGTTAAATAGATGTAAAGAAAAATTAATGAGTATAAATAGTAGTTTTTTTTTAATCTTTTTCGAAGATATAATAAATAACAAATCGTTATTCCTTTCTCGCTTGAAATTAAAAAGAATATAAATTGAATCACGTCAGTAAGTAAAAATGATTTTTTTTAAATTCTTTCTAAGAAATAGAAAATTCCTTTTCTTTTACAAAAGATTATTGAATTATGTTTTTTAATCTCGTGAATGGATTCACAATTTTTCCAAAAAAAAAAATAATGAGAGTGATTCAAAGAGAATAATGAAGTAAAAAGAAGTTCTCTAGAATTAGAATTTTGCTTAAGATTTCTTAAGCTAAGTAATAACAAAAAATGTTGCTTTGAAAAATAACGTACTTAACATACAGTTAGAATAAGAAAAATTACATAATTTGTTTTAAAATTAGTTCACGTAAAGCTCACATATTTCAATAAACTTTAATATGATTTTGCATTATCTTGAAATTATTAAGCTTAGTATTGTTTTCTTTTCATTTGCCCAATATACTATTATTTTTCATTAAAGAGACTTCTGTCCGAAACAATACATACGAGCTCGTAAAACCTTAATTGTAATAACTGAATAATTTGTGAGATGAATCATCATTTATTTAAGAACTTTATTTCATGAGTTATTAGGAGAGATTTAAAGTTATTAATAATTATATAATATACACTGAACCATAAAATAATTTGTGAACCGAGAAAAATGTATATAAATCTGAAAAATATTTTGTAAAGTCTACTTTATTATTCCAGATTGGTAATTTTCAAAAAAAATTAATTTTTAAAGGGATTTACGCTAAAAAAACAAAAAAGAATAACTTGCTTGAATATACTTCAGATTTTTTGATGAATTCGTATGTTTTGTCAATGTTCTTATTGTCATTTACAATTCTAAAATGTTTATCAACATTTGACTGATATCCCTTCATTGTTATCTATTAATCAACAACACTTAAATTCAGAAGTCACATTTTCTTTCATATATTTTATCTGTAACTCATTTTCTTGCAATAAACACCATACTACCGAAGTTTGGCGATGAGAAATTGTTGAAATATTTTTTGGAATCAAAAAATTAAGCACAAGTCATTTAGATTTCCTTTTATATTCAAGTCTGACACACTTTTAGTCCTTCTATAAGCTCACACCTCAAAATAGTGTGAAAATAGCATTGTATTCCTACAAAATAATGAATTTCTTCGAATCTAAATGTTATTGAATAAGCCTCAATACCCAACAAATTTCTTAAAATAGATTGTTCCATACAATTGGATTAACAATGCATCTGGTCCAGTTTCACTTCCATTCAGATGATTCCTAATAACGGAAACTATTTTCACTTTCTAAAGAACGAGATAGCGAATTTTATTTTTTGGCGTGTATCTATTTTACCACCTAGATAAAAACATCTACAGGAAAACATAAAATAGCTGAAAGTAAAATTACGTCAGCAGTATCAGTCTAATCGGAATCACTGGTTTGACGTAATACCAAAATCGAATCCACCACCTAGGGCTAACAGTCGTTCTTTTTATATCCCTTTAATTTGCAGTTTCGAAACATTCCTGCAGTTCAAGACCCCTCTCAGCGTTTTTGAATTTTTTTTCCCAAGGAGGAAAGGTCGAAGTATCGTGTCTTGAAGGAAACAAAGGCTTCGTAAGTGACTTTTCGCGCTGTTTCACTTACCGGCAATTTGTCGCCACTGCGAGCGTTCGCTTTGAGTTCACTACCAGGAAACTAAAAGTAAGAAATTCCTCAAGCAAAAAAAAGAAGAAAAGTTAGAGGTTATAATGAAAGAGAGATTAAATGAGTTGAATTAGTTTCATATTTATTTGGAACAAAAAAGAATATACGTAATAAATCAAATCACGGGCAACATGGGGGGGGGAGGGTAACATTTATAATGTTAGGAAATTTAAATGTGTCTTAGGTAGCAAAAACAGTATAATGCCTCTCTTTAATTCATTTCAGTGGTCACTATTAAGTAAACAACAAGCTCGCAATAAAATGAAGAGAAAGTTAGATAATTATTAATTCAAGTTTCTTAATGTTCATGCAGTCATTCTCTACGTTAACTTATTTTCAACGCACCTGAATTATAGCTAACATAACAGTTAAAATTAACTTTTACTAATTCTTTCGGATTCGAGTGAATAATGCCACAAGGATCGAGGGTTCGAGCACAAAATCAGAGTTCTTCCTAAATGATCTCAATCCATAAAGGGTCTTTATTCAAACTCGATCTATTGTTGATATTCCCTTACTACACTACAAACTTTTTCATCCACCATCTATCGACTACTTATCTAATATTCAATTCTATTTCGTTTATATGTACATCTCTCAAATCTATTCTTTACACTTCTTACGTTCACAACCTAATATGCCTACATTATGCTTCATTTAATTAGTCCTAAAGGTTAATTAATTAAGAGAAAATTGCGAATAGCACAGCATTACAAAACTACTAATAAGCATCTGTTTCACTTACTGGTAATATTTCGCCGTTATGAACTTTTTGCGTTGTCTTAACTTAAAATACACAAAAAAGTGAGAAATAACGTATGCCAAAAGAAATAATCTGAAGTTAAAACGAGAAGAATAGATCGCTCAAAAGAGCTGAATTAGTTTCATATTTATTTTGAACCTAAAAAATCAATCAACCAAATTATGGGTAATCAAAAAAAAAGATTAGTGACATATTGCGAAAATTTAAATATTTCATAAATAGTAAAAGTTAGTAAAGCAACTTTTCACCTATTTGGCTAACTGGTAATTTTTCGTCGCTGTGAACTTTTTGTAGTAG
>BMAW01017198.1:642531-677108 GCA_019974015.1 Nephila pilipes
CTAACTGGTAATTTTTCGTCGCTGTGAACTTTTTGTAGTAGGTCTAAGCCTACGGGACACAAAAAGTAAGAAATAACACAAGTTAAAAAAACATTCAGATGCTAGAAAGAATGGATAGAAGGTTTAACTGAGTTAGATTAATTTCATATTTGTTTTGAACATAAAGCTTTAATAAAATAAAACTAGGGTAAAATTGGAAAAAAAGTGACACAATAAGTAAAGAAAACACAAAAAAAGAGTAATATTCAGACTGAACGTAAAATTGATTATATGTTTCACAGAATTGTGAAAGTTAACAAACATTTTGAAGTAATGAACTCTAGGAAAAATCAGTCACAAATCTTGCACAACAATGACAGAGGAATTAAATGTAAGGTAATAGAGGAAAAGGAAATATTTTTTGCAGGAAAAATGGAGATCATTTTATGAATTTTCTTGTTTTGCCTGCACACAATCCTACTACTAGCTCCAAGAACATATGTTTTGCGTTCAGAAAAAAGAAAATGAAAATAAAGATTTACACAAACAAAATTCAAATAATAACTCAAAACAAATTTTACAATAGCTTGTACAATTTGCATGTTGTGAAACTAAATACATTGGCAGACGAAATAAATCTCAGGTAACAGTAAAATATTTTATATATAAAGATTTCGCAATATTTTAAGAAAGAAATTCAATTTTAAGGAGAAAACTTTTTTCTAAACTTTTTTCTCAATTAAAATCGTAAAAGTAATGCCACCTGGCAAACTCTATCGATATATTTATACATTTGTTATAAAAATATTTGTGTGTTTTTAGAAACTTTTTCCAGTTGGGTAGGTAACTTAAAATTAAGAAAAATAACCATAATTTAATTATACGGTGAGCATTTTAATTTTTTTGCTAAAAAATAAGTTCCTTAAAAAATATTTTGCATACATTTGTACATTAAATTGATGCACCAATTTTAGTGTAGCATACATTCTTGTCATGGATATACATTAGTATATTAAATCTAAATTTGTATTTATTGTGACTCACTAACAAATTGGACTATTGGATAAAAGAAAAGTCTTAAAATATTTCAAAAAGTAAAAACAGGTTTAATGCGAATATGTGTAAAAGAAAACTTTTAAAAGCACTTGTTGAAAAACAGAATATAAGTTACCTTTATCTAGTATGATATAATTAAAATCCCCGATGATCCATATAATTATCTTACCGCTAATTCTTACTCTGCTTGTTATAAAGTAATTATATTTGTAATGAAATGCTTTACGACTTACATACACGTTTTTAACATCGAAAGTAAATAATAAAATGAATGTAACGGGCAAAAACTACAAAATTATAATATTATACTTAATTAAACTTTCTAATAGATAGTTTGACGATCGAATAAGGACAGAGAGAGAATTGTTTTTAATTAATACAGTCGAAGTAAAACATTTTTTACTATTCTAAATGTGACTCAATTTAACTATCTAAGGTAATTCAGAAGTTTATTAATGTTGTTGTTGCTGTATCCATTGGCAATACAGAGATAGACTCAAAGGGCCTCAAGATAGTTTCAAAGGCCTGAATATCAGAATCTGCCAGATCATTTGCCTTAGAGTTGTAAATAGTAATAAACTTGCTATGGGGATAAATAAACGTGTGGGCTGCGTAAAAGTTTTAAAAGATTCGGTAAAAGGGTTGAACAATTATAAATATAATCTGGTGTCAGTGAGGTATACAGTAATATTTCTACAATTGATATAGGTTCTTGTGTTCTCAATGTGAATTTTCCTGGCGTTGTTTTGTTCCGGTCTTGCAACCGTGCATGCGAATGATCTGGAGCAATTAAAGTCTGAAATTATGGTTTTCTAGAGTTTGGCTGAAAAATCTACACTTAACCACATCGTTTGCATAACCAATATGATAATATAAGTCCATTTCGTATCCATGAGTTTTTCCTTCGTTGGAGTCCTTAATGGCGCGTCCCCAGGTTTTGAAAAGGGATGTGCCTCCATCGGATCTCCCAATGAATGGTAAAAAAGAAATAAAGGACATTCTGCGTATCAACTCTCTCAAGGCGAGAGTTCCTTGCTTTCATAGATAATGCAATAAATAGTTTAGTCATGTTTATATCAAAATTAAATGTAAAAAATGAGATGTAGCTTATAATAGTTCATAAATGGAATGAAATGTTTAAAATTATTTAAATCAGGCTTACAGTTAAAATAAATTTTTGAAAAAGAAAAGACAGTCAAATAAGCAGTTTTCAAAATTATAATTTTTAAATACTAATGAATAAAGTGTTATAAAACTTATTTAAAATTTAATTTATTTACATGAAACAAAATTATAAAAGCCAAAAAGGTATGCGCATATTAAATATCGAATGTTACTATTATTTGCAAAATAACTATAAATAGACAAATAAGCAATTTAAAAGCCTTTATCTTTCGTTAAAATTAAAACATGTAATAAATTGTATTCTTTAATTTCTTTTTCCTCTAAGTTATTCGTGATATGTACCTATGATATGTATCTTTCGTATTCGTGATTGAAATGAAAGCAAACAAGAACAAAATGCAGAAGCAATGTAAAAATAGTTCTTAACTATTCAACAGAAACGTTAAATTGAACGTATGTTTGTTTTACTTATGGGTAATAATTGTTTCTCTTATCAAATACTATTTTAAAAAATTTACAAGCTAACAACATATTTATCAAGGAATATTCCAAAGTTAAAAATAATTGGAAGTATTTTTATTAGAAATCAGATTGTTGCATTTTTGACAAGATTTCCATATGTTATGAAAGTTATTAAATGAATTTGCTTATTGAAATGCTTTTTGATTCAAGGTACTTTTCTTTTCATTATTCACGTATACAGAGCAACAACAATTATAAGAAACAATATATCGACACATAATTAAGATTGATCAGTCGTCACGACAGGTGGCGCTGCTAGCTCCCTTAAATATATATGCAACGTGAGTGAAAAGGAAAACATAAGCCAGATTACCTTCAAGTTGAGGGTTAGAGCCCAAAAATTAATTGAAAATAAAGTAAAGAAAAAACTCTTTGCCCTCCCAAATAGACTGAATTATTCTATTTTGTATTATCGAAAAACTACTGGGTTATTGATACTTTTATTCGATAAAAGAAAACGGAACAAAGGCCCTTTCTTCAAATTTTAATAACTTAAAAGTTTGCAAATTGATATACACCACATGAGGAAAACCATGCTGTTTATTACATTTAAACAATTTCTTTTTAATCTAGAGTAGCGAAACGAATTATATCAAAAGTAATTACAGTGAGTTCGGACAAAATATTTATCCTGTATTTTCGAAAATTATAAAAACTCACTTCAAGTACTCATAAGAAAACATTTTAGCAGGAAACTGTCACCCTTCGAAAAGTTTCTAAAGATATATTTAAAGTTGTAGTTTCTGTAAGAACAAAGACATTTCTGAATTTAAATAAGCTCAAGTTACTATAAACAATTAAAGTCATGCATTCAACCTCTTTTTCACAAAAGCTAAATCTTCCTGAAAGTTGTTTCACATCGTTTTTTTCCACACATTGCTTCTCGAAAACGGCAAGAAGGCTGTAGTTACGCCATGTCAAAACAGCATAATGTGAGTAACAGGTATTCAGAATCATTTCCTTAAAAAACTGGGGAAAGGGGAGTATACCACTCCTTTATGGATATGGACTCTAAGCATACGTTATTTGCTCTTCAAAAGGAAAGAAAAAAAATCATTTAGCTCTGCTTTCAACTTCACTGTAGTCAGAACCTTTTCCATTGTAAGATAATTGTACAGTTAGTTAATGAAATTTATTTTCTTCTTTTCGATTGATTATTATTTATAAAAAAATATATAATCGCTTTGCAGTTGATTTAACATTAATGAACAATTACTCTTTTTTTTTCTCAAATCCTAATTTGATTTTTTTTTTTTATTTTAAAAGGATATTATAATGACTTTTTAAATAGTTTTTCTCTTTAAAACACAATAGCTTCGTTGCAGACTGAGAGAGAACTAAAGAATTCTTTTTCTTACCTTATTTACAATATTTTTCTTCAACGTATTTAAAAAACCATTCTAATTAATTTTGCTTCCATTTAGCGGAGGGCATATTTTAATCATGAGCAAACTAAAATAAACTCGGAGCTCTCTTTTATTTCACTTATTATTTATATTTATACATATTCAATTTTAAAAAATAAAGCAGGGTTTATTTCTTTAAATACTTCCTAATGATTGCCTATGAAATATATGCACTATCATCTATTCCCAGAAACTCGAAATATAAGCGTGTATTTTTTATAATATATGTAGCTTTTATATGTGAATATATTTTTTTGGTTTATACAAGCTTTACTTTAAAACATTAAAGCTATCCAGAATTAATATTTCATAATACCAGTAGAGCTTGAAATTATGTGTCTCTTTCTTTCAAGTAATCTTTAAGGGATAATATTCACAGCGCTACAATTTTTAAAACTAGCACACAAAAATGAATATCCATCATCTTTTCAGAAAAGTTTTTTTTTTCCCGCCTTCGATTAAACCAAACGTCCAGTTGATAAAATAACTTATGTCACCTCTACTACGTATTTATCTTCAACGGTCTTTATTTATTTTATTTTTTTTGTCAAGTGAGTTACTCAGAAAAATAATAAACACGTTATGACATTTGCTAGTTTGTTAAGAGAAATGTATGATGTTATCCCTGGTACGTGTACTGTATGTGTGTGTTAATTTCACTACAATTTATCGAATAAAATACTTTCACTATAAAAAAAAGAATAGAAAAACCAATTTAGTATTTTAAAAACATTTATATTTCCTCTTAATAGTCGAATGTTAAGGTTAAAGTGAACTTATGGAACCTACTTAAGGTTAAAGTGAACTTGTGTTTAATGGTGTTAAACATCATTCTCGATTGTACTGGTATTTTTTTTATAACGTAGTCAAATACGGTTTCATTAACATAGCGGACAAAATCCTGAGTTCATTTTAGAATTATGGTAGTACAGTGATAATAATCACATTTTTCTCTGGTGGCTGTTGAGAATGTGCTGTTGGACTGACTGCGACTGTACCTGATAATAGATTACTCGTGCAAATCATCACACGAGTAAGGGCTCAGACGGCTTTGTTTTCCTTACTGGGTTCACTTTGGTTTTTGAAAGCGAAAATTGGAACAATATGACCAGTTATATAAGGAGAATTCTGAAAGTAGTTTGAAAAGTGAAAATTTCTGAAAGAGATTTTGGCAATTGTTCTATGCCCATATCGGCGCTTATAATCTTGTACTCTTGCTTATCAAATTATGTTCTAAAAAAAACTTAGTAAAAAAAATAACTTTTTCTTACAATTTATTCATTTAATAATAAAACGAATTCCAAAAGCAAAGGAAGGGGGAAGGACAATAAAAATACAAAAAAAAAATATATAACCTCCACATTTAGAAATAAGTTAATAGTAATTTATAAGTGAAATGAAGTTAATAGTAATTTATAAGTGAAATGAAGTTAATAGTAATTTATAAGTGAGCGTTAATAGTAATTTATAAGTGAAAGGAATTCTTACATTCCGAGCATACCGGTTCTTCACATTTTTCACAAATGTAACTAGTTCGTCTTACATAATTTTTATCGTGACAGCTTGGAGAATTTTTCAATCTTTTTTTTTTATCATAATGACCTATACTATCCAATTAAATGTTATTTTCATATTCCTAACTGTCCGCCGTAAATGCCGTTATCTGTGCAGCCAAACCATAAGATTTGTATTTTTCTTGCTGAAAGATTATGTAGTTAATAAGTTATTATCAAATTTTTGTTCTTTTTATAAATGATAGTAATTGTAATTGTAAAAAAAAACTACATGTCCACATAAGTGGCTAAGGGCATGAAAGGGTATTATTAGAATACTTCAATTAAAAAATAGAAAGAAAAGGTATAATCAATCAGCATGCACACTCTTGGCAGATATTTAGAGAGCTCTTCACAAATAGTCTTGTTGTAGTAGTCACATACGCACTTTGTCATTTTAAGTATCTTAGATGGACAGAAAATACGAATTCCGCGTTTGTTTGCCACACTATTAGCTGTGTCTTTTCTCTACAGGCTTTTCAACATTCGAACTATCTTCAATAATATATTTTGATGGAACAAAAGGCATAATTATGTTTATCACTTTGGGTTAGCTCATTTTGCTCTTTATGTAGGTTCTGGGAGTGAGGTTGTGCTTAAGCGGAAATGGGAGATCTCGAAATCGCAAAAATGGCTGAGATCGATAAACTGTTATAATTTTCATTAAAAATTTTAGTTCTCAGTAAAATATTTTTGAAGCGGGCAATTGTTCAGGTACAGGTAAATGTATTCTGTCTCAAGTTAAACTCAGATGGAAGACAAAGGCAAGAGAACTGAATGCTCCATCTAAACGTATGAACACATTAATCTATTAGCCCAGTGGTTTTCCTAAACTTTTCCAACTCTCGGAACCCTTTTTAAACTAAACGTTTCCCCCATCAATCTACCCTGAGTCAAAGCATAACTAATCCTGTGAATAAGAGATACAAATAAATAGAAATCAACAGAAAATTTGGCTTTGATAATTCTATTTTAACATGTACTAACATTTCTTTTTTCCGTTGAGTTCTCGAAAAAGTATACTTATTCAAAATGAATATTAATTAGCGTGAATTAAGTGTACTTCAGAGTCCCAGGCTTCTCAGAAGCAATTACTAAGAATATCAAGAAAAGAAAATACCTCCTTGAAATTCTAAATGTATTTTTCCCCCACAAACTAGATATTTTAAAGTACAAAAACAATGCTAATAAGAATAAAAACATACCATTCTGCCATAAAAATCAATAATTAAATTAAATATTAAAATAAGAGCAAACGGTAAATTATTAAAGTGGACAATAATATTCTATTCGGATATTAAAATAAAAGCAGAAAATAAAATATCAATATATCTCAAGAAAACTAATATAATTATTATAATCTTAATGTATTATAATATCAATCTTTCGAATCCAACACAAAGTATTTCTTATTTTATGCTCACATATTTTGGATGACAACATTTTGTTAAAACAACAACATGTTAGCACATGTTAATATAACATTGTTTACCACCAGAAAAAGTTGCAATGGACAATGAACCTCTCAAATAGCTGTATTATTGAACAAATTCCTTGCTGAAAAAAAATACCGGTAAAAACCGATTTTTTTTTCTTATGGGTTTTTTTTTCAAACTTCACACTTTGCGTAACATAATTTTTGTTCCTTAAATTTTAAGAAAAAAAAGGATATGTTGAGTTAGATTGAATTTATTCAATAATTAGTTTTAATAATTTATTTTATTACTTGACGTTTATTAAATTTATCATCTATGATTAACAAAAGAAAATTAAAGCAATAATTCCTTCACCTTCGGCAACAGATTTGGCTACTTGGCCGGAAGCTTGAAGTAAAATTTAATTCTTTAAATAGTTAGTTTTAATCAATTAATTTTATTAATTATAGTTAAATTGTCGTAATGTCATCGAAAACAATCGTGTATAGAAAATTTCAACTCAATTGAGCACTTTAAAATGTGAGAAAAAAGCTTTTAAAATTTTGACCCAGACATACAATGTGAGTAGAAGAAAACCCAATGAAAATAATTAATATAAAAGCTCATGCAGTATTCCGTGGAGCCCATTTTGAGAACCACTGTATTAGTCACATATTTAGGTATCTAGCGTTAAAATAAATTTGAAAATCCTTCTTTAAAAAAAAAACAATCCGAAAAAAATCACCATTGCAACGCATATATATACATGTCTGCTCCTCATAAGCAAATCAGTTGGTTCAATTATTCCTTCCCTTGTAAATATTTTTACGGAAATAAATATAGTTTTCTGATTTCCTAGTGATAAATAATGTTGAATTGAAAAAGCCATCAAACAAGAATAAACCCTAAACCCATAAGATAATAAATATTTGTACAAATTCTTATTCAGCTTATAATGAAAATGGTTTAAGAAACTTAAATCCAAAATGTTTACATTTTGAATAAATGAGAAAGAAAATTCAGCAACTGATGTATTTAAATTTTGGATGAAAAATATGCTAATCCATTACAAGTTGATTGATTTTGCTCATACTTAGGAATAAGTGTAATGTTCGATAAAATATGGATTCATTTTTCGTGTCTATAAACTACATTCCTTTAAAAAAAAAACTTGTTTATGTTTTTTTTTGTCATGTACTTTTATAAATAAATACTCTAGAAAATTTACAAAGGTTCTCTAAACATAGAAAACTGTTCATTTGAAGAAAAATTTGATGAAGATGGATACTGACGTTATGTAATAAATTACATGCTTTTGATTGCATCATTGTTTATGACATTTTTATAATAATCCGCTTTTGCAGTTTCTTCCTTAGACATTCATTGTAAAAGGATCATAATTCGCTTCATATCTGATATTCACTGACATATTCGTGTAGGAAAGAGCAATAATCAATAGTAAAAAGCAGTTCTTTAAACTATACAGATCTATCTGCCATAATTGATTAATCATTTATTTCCGGGGTAGATTAGAGTTTCTCTTTTCTGTACTGTTTACTTTTTCTTATGGTAAACAACGATGATATCTCTAGCATTTATTTTCTCGGGATGAATAATTCATGAATCAAATATCATTTCACCATATATTTGTCAGAATAGAGAGTACACTATCGTTTGTCTTTCTTTTTTTACCTGGCGAAAAGTCTGTGTTACGCAAGGGTTCTTTAGATAGTAATGGTAGATTAATGGATTTTAACATTAAGAACTTGCGAAAATAGCTTGCATTATAATTTTTTGCTGTGTAATATAATTTCAATACAGATTAAACGGCTCGAATTTTTTTAAATTTATGAAAAAGTTGCTGGAGTATGAATTTTGTCAACAATTGCCTTGTGAGTCCAGGTTAACGTCATTTTTTTTGGTGATAGAGCGTTTCTTTGCAGAAGATAGAAATATTGATATATTTATGTAAAAACGATTATTTGAATTGGAATGTCTATTGTTCGAATTCGAATCATTGCTTGAAATAGTTCTCAGCAGGAATGGCAAAAGTAACGATATGCTAAGCAACCACAAAAGTACACAAATCGCCAATTAGGCCCCCCCCAAAAACGAATTTGGCTTCCGGGCATATAAAGCCCCCATTCTAAATTTTGCTACAGGCCTTGATTATAGTGGTAAGAGAATTGTATGCTGACCAGAAAAATGTGAATTTTACTCTGACATAACTATCATAAAATGAATTTATCACACTTACAAGTTAAAATTCAAAAACTTAGGATGTTTTTGGGTTTTTATATTAAAATTTTATATATCAATGATTCGATATATCCATAAAAGAAAACGATATTTTGAAAATGTCATTTTAACTAGTAAATTTCAAAACTAATGCAGCACATTACAATATTAAAGAAGAAATATGGAAAGTATTTTTGCCAACAAAATAGGTATGTTCGAATAGAATAAGTATCTCTCCATATAATATAGGAGTCAGAATATAATACTGAAAACTTGGAATTTTTTTCATCGTAAAAAATGCTAAATTCAGATCTTATTCCTAACATTAGCCGAAAACAGCTTTAAGTTGATTGTTGATATCATATTCGTATAGCTTCATAAATTATATATTTCCAATTGTCGCAAAGAATACAATAAATTAAAAGATTGTAGGTAATTTAAAATAAAAACAAATATTTAATAAGTTGATATTTAAGGAAATCGAAACTTTTAGAAAAAAAAAAGGAATAAATTGCAATGTTCGAAAATGAGAAAAAGAATCAAAACTCACCTGAAAAAGTATTAAAATATAATTAATCTAGGAAGAGATACAAGCCGGGGATAGTGGGTTATAACCGGGTAGTAGAGTTACACTAACCGGGGTTAGAGTTTTTTTCACTCCACCAAGTGCTACTATTTGTCGATTGTATATGAAATAAGAACAATAGTCTATACCAAACAATGTATTGTGGGTTACCGCCCAAGAACGAAGCTCATTTTCAATCTTCACTTGTTTTTCAAAAAAGTGGAAAAAAATGTTTGTTAGATCATCACAGCACCTTCATCAATTATTCTTACTTTAGGTAAGTGACGCAATGTTTGATGAGGTTATTCTGCTAGGTTTTGCCACTCTAGGATAACAAGACTTCCCGAAACCCAGGAATCGGCATCTCCAGACCTAGATAGTAGATCTTCTTTTTAGTTCTCTCCAGTGGATTCTTCAATTCTTTTCAATTCTTCTTTTCAATTCTCCATAAGAAAGATAACAAAAATAACAAAAATCAATTGAAACAAACGGGAGCTCTACAGACATTTTGATAACCTACCCTACAAATCCAAATTGCAAAATGATTCTAAGTCTTAAAAATTGTCAGCCAAAGAAAAAAAATCCATCAAAAGAAAGTAGAATCTGAAGAAAAAGGAAAGTCAAGCGATAAGAAAACAAGACAGATCCATAAGGGAATAAAAGCTAGAAAATAAAGAATATTGCAGAGAATCTCTCATCTGAAGAGGAGACAGAAAACCGGCTGCCTTTCACCGAAGATGAAGATGGCGGTGAAATATGTATGCCTTGCGACCAACTTATGATTCTTTAACTACATATTAATGGGTATTTTGCACCTTTTACAAAGATTGAGCCCCTGATACCTGTAGGTCATGATGGTGAAGAAGACTCAGTCAGCGAGTTATGCAAGAAACGGTATCCCTAAATTCGAAAGAATTAATGTTTCTTTACACAAATCCTAAATTTTGTTTCTATAAATTTGAAGACTGACTAAAAAAACAAAATGGAAATAAAATTTTGTTTCAATAGGGTTCTCGTAAAGTTTTTTTTCCTTGGTGCCCAGTTTTTCTCGCTCCTACCACAAAATTTGCTTTTCCTTTGTTTTTGTTGTTTTTCATTTAACTCCAATTGGTGGTCAAGAAACAATAAATTTTATCAAATTTGTGATATTTTTCAATAGCTTTTTCTTGTATGATTACTGCAGTGTCCTTATTTGCTGCAGTTTTAGTCATAAGATGGAATTATACATCAACAAAGATGCGGTTCTCAGTTTTACCCCTCTTTCTCCTAGGTCTTGTTCTAATCCGGGTTTATTGTTGATGATACTTTCATGCCAAGTTCTGAAACGGGTTGCTAATCAATAAGTTGAGCCATTATAAAACGCGAAACTTGGTTACAAAATCCAACTTAGCTTTCGGACATATACTGTATCTAAGCCTTAATTAAATGATCGACCAGAAAATACAAATTTAGTTTTAGGTAACCCTTAAAATAATTTAACGACCTATTTTAAAAATCATCAGAAATTGTGCCAAAATTTCCAAATTACTTCCTATTTAACCGAATATTCATTTTGAATTTATTAAATTATTGAGTCAAAAAAAGGTAGTTTTTGATTGATTATTAACGTTGCGTTTAAATGCAACGCAAGGTTATTGGTAACGCACCTCATAAATTTGAACGTCAGTCAAATGTAGAGGACGAAACTTGAGCTGACACTTCCCTTTCCAAGCTTCCACGTCACACCTTATGGATAAACTTGGAGCCTGGATAGATTTAACATGCATCCGCCCCATTACACATCACATCTTAAGTAGCAGCAGAACTCGAACCCACGACTTGATGGAAGCAAAGCCAGCCGCGAGTTCGCTATCATGATCCCTCTGCTACTGCGGCCACTCAAAGGCAGAACTGAAGCAGTATACCCACATATTGGTGCAATTTGTTTTTTGGCAATAAGAGTTCTTAAATTTCATGCATGTCTATAACCGTGTTAGGTCATAATGCTGCACGTATTAAGTTTGCAAAAAAAAAAAAAAAACACTAGTTTTAGCATACAAACGTATACTGTATCTAAGCTAAAAAGACAAAAAAAAAAGGGGGGAGGGGTGAATATAGATATTTAGGATTCGATCCTATTTTAGCCCACACCTTGGAGATAGAAAACAAATTGGCGTCGAAAAGCTCGAATTGGAAAACCTTGTAATAATACAAGTATATCCATATTAACAATTAAGCACCGTTTTGTTTTCAGTCGTCAAAGAAGGGACTAAAATAGGATTTTACCGATAATCCTATATGAATTAGAAAACGCGATTTTAGGGATTGACTATGACTGATTAATTTGTATGCGAATGTTATACATGTGTATTTAATGTTTAAATACAAAATACAAAAGTATAATAAACACAACAAGTATAATACACACATGTATTATAAACACAAAAGACTTCCTGAATTTTTTTTAAATTGAATCATTGGTTTACCTTGTACTGAATACTTCGAATTTCATTGTGAGCGTTTACATTAAAAGTGAAAAAAATACTTTCATTTCTCATCTCTTTTGATCAAAACTCAGAAAGGAAAAAAAACGGTCAGATGGGTTTTAATTCCACCGCCCTTTGAAGCATTATTCTTCCTGGAATCCCCTAATTAACAGAGAACTAATCCATTAATTTCAAACCTAATGCTGTTGTATTGTTTTATTCAATAGCCAAGCCACCGCTATACTATTCATATGTAAAATAAAAAGGTCGCGTTCTCTTCAGGTAACATGTTTGTAAGTTGCCATTTCTTGTTAAAACAAAATGCTTTCTTTATTCATTATACCTTTTTCTACTCGTCACACGTGGATTAGACAAAAAAAAAAAAAAAAAAAAAAAAAATTTAACAAAACCAATGCCCGTTATTAATGTTAAAAAAAAACCCTTAACTTTATACCTAAAACCATTTTCTACCCGCCAAACAAGAATAAAAAAAAAAAAAAAAAAAAAACACGAAGTATTTTCGCATGCGCATGCGCGTTATTGATGGTAATAAAGAGCGCGTGAGCGCGTGCCCTACATAACAGACAATCTGCCGGTTTACGCTTTAAAAGGATGTAGAAACCGGTATTTCAATGTTGTGTAGTATACGACAACAAATAAATAAGATTTTAACGTAATGTTTACTATGTTTTTAATTTCTGAGAATGAATGTCATTTTCACTTTCCACAGCAAAATCAAAAGTAAGAAATTAATGGCTTACGAAAGTTAACTTATGAAGATTTAATTCAAGTAGGAAAAAGGGTAATCTTTTTAAATAAAAAGTTACAAATCCGATTAAAAGTTTCACAAACATTTTCTCCATTAGTGACTTAAAGGTCTTCCATTCATTTAATTCTAGACGTTGGTTCAGTACTTTAACGTCGCATCTCAACTCAACAAAATTGAATATTTGATAACTATTTTTAATAATGAATACGTCCTTGCAAACTCCCACAGTTAAATATACGACATTCATCAGTAAAGTTATGATTGTATAAGTTTTTTTACTTTTAAAATTTCTGCTTAGACTTTTGAAAGATTGATATAAAAATCATATTAAAAATAAAACATCTTTTAATCCATTGACTGGTGTACTCAAAACATACGTAGAAATTATTATTCTATCCTTGTTATTTGTGCATGGAATTTATGTAAACAACAATCTAATATCTTGCCAATAAACTAGCAGTGCAAAATATACATTTGAAAGTGTTTTAAATGTAATTACTGTTTTGTTTGAAAATTAATACTTTTCAATTTAATTTTCACTTTAAAGAGCTTGAGGGAGGGGAATGAGATCGTACAACTTTGAAATTGTCGGAAATTGAATTTTTTTAAAGTTTGTTTTCTGAGCCCAAGCAATGCTGAAAAATAAATAAATAACTGAATTTCCAGTTTAGTTACATTCAAATTTGTTGAAGAGCATGTCACGTTTGGCTATTAGTGATTTTCTTTTCACTAATCTCGGAGACTTTTTGATAATTTGAAATAGTGATTTACCCGCATTTTAATTATTCGTTTGTGAATTTTCCAATCTTTAAAAATATTCTAAAATACTTCACAAAATCGAAGGGAAAATGTGATTCCTCAGAAATCAGTATTTTTTGCACTTTCGAATGCACCTTTAGAAATTCCATAGGGTTAACGTTATATTTATCAATGGCCGGTAGACGGGAGCCTTAATTAGACTTTAATATGACGCTGAAGAATTCAGTAATGAAACAATGAAGAAAAGCCGACACAAGCAGAATACAAGAGTTGTCCATCCTTATATGACAGAACTCTCGTCAAAATCAAGAATTTGTATTAATTCCAGCCTACTGGCAAATTTGTTTGAATTTAACGGCATTATAGAGTAAGGATTTTTTTCTTCGTGGAACTCTTGGTCATTAAGTTGAAAGCCATGGACCCCTACCTTATGAATATTTATTTCCTCACGGTCACTACATTTATTATATATGTACTTACATGAAACAAAACTGCGGAAGAAACCAATTATTTTTAAAAAAAACAATTATATAATTAAAATACAGTACAGAAATGTTGCCCCTGCTATTTATTATCTTCTTACATTCAGTAATATAGAAATAATAGTTAATTTTCTGAATAGTATTTATGCGTCAGTGAGTTTGACGCACAGGTTCCAAGCGCAAAGTTAAATGCTATTTCTTAAAAATATGTCTGCGTGAAAGTTTGAATAAGAATATTAAAATGAAATACAATAATCTTGATAACAAGCGTAGGAAATATCATTGTAATTTATTGTATACGCTTATATGAGAATAGTTTAAAGATATTATTAATAAAAATAACAAATTATTCCGCTCTTCACAACAGTTCGTAAAAATTTATGAGCCAAAACACTTAACATATAAGAAAAATTATTATATTTGTTTCTTACACTCTGTTGGAGATAAAAAATTCCAATTTGTCAATTATTTCATTAAAAATAAGTGTTTCTTAGTGTAATACATATTTGTTTGGAAAAAATTCATTTGCAATTTTACAATAATTGTTTCCGTAGCTGTAAACCGGAAAGAAAAGTTGATGTAAAATTGTAATTCCGTAATACCAGTTCTGTACCTTCATAAGTAAGTTTTTATCTTATCCAAGCACATGGACTCCAAACAATCTTAGCACGGTCCCTGAGTTGCCAATTGGCCTTTGGTTAAGAGCCCCTGATCTATAATTTATAGAGTTAAACTGTTTATTTCATTAACTGCAATGTCTTTAGGGTTTCAATTGTCAAACCATCAAGATATTGAATAGAAAGATTCATTTATTTAACTATATTAAATAACTTCGCAGAGCTTGAAAGCAACAACGAAAGTAAAACTTTACATGATGGAAACAATCAACTGATTAAAAGTGGTATATAAATGCAAGTTATACAAACTCGTGTGTGTCGCACACCAGTGCTTAAATCCTAATCCAGATTAAGAGTAGATATCCCAAGTTAAATCAGCATCAGCTACAAGATAGGCTCAACTATATTTCTTGCTCATTATGCAAAAAAATGATACTTCTCTCCCTTTAATTGTTTCAGAAAAGAACTTCATATATAAAACTAGAAGATCCAGTTCATTTAAGTTCTTAACGTATTTTTTCATAAACTTATTTTTAGGAAAGAGCGTGATTTCGCTGGAAGAGGGGAAATCTATAAAATAGAATAAAATAATAATGAATGAAACAACACTAATAAAAAGGAATCTCACACGAAGGCTTTTACGGATGAAACTCATAGTCTTAAGCCACGTGTCAAAAACATCTAATTTTTAATTTATTTAGATACTGTTTTTATTTCATCGAATGAATAACCAAGTTTGGTAACCGATTGCTCACGTGCACAATCGTCAAATAAAATGGGACAAACATAGGTTTTGCGACTCTGATCGTAGCTGAGCAATATTGATATCAATGCAAAGACAATTACAGGATTAAAATATTAAGCATAATTTATAAAACGCGAAAAACAATGTGAATAAATATTCGGGAATTCACTCGAAAGAATTTTGTCAAGATTCATCTGCTGAAAAAAAAGGTGAGATTTTGTCTTTATGCTAAATATTCATGGGAAAAACACTACGCTCTTTGAAACGTGGATAAGCCGAGTCACTGGGTATAAAGATTTCAGCCAAGTATCGTGCAATTTATGGGCGATGGAATGTTGTTGACAATTAAATAGAACGAATGATGGCACAAAGACTACAACTGCACATGATTGGGAAAGGAAAAATCGTTTGAATGCTCTAATCCTGACGATCACAAACCAAACTGTTTCGAATTCTGAATATGCCTCAGTTTGTGATCTTAAGACTGTGCCAGGGGTTTCAAAATTCAGTAACTGTTAACCCGACGACCAGTACCAGGTCGGTCAAAAGTCACAACCATTCACCAAGACCGATATCTGTCCTTAAGTGTGCGACGTCTGAAGGACAGCGCCAGATAATTGCGTTCAGCTCTCACAGCCTTCAAAGAAGTCGGATTCTCCAGACTAATTGTTTACAGAACACTATCTATACCAGATGAGAAACCGTTTTTGCATTCCCCTCACATCAACGCACAAATGCGTTCCCTTAAACTGTAACTTGAAATATCAGTACTGGAGCTAAGAACAGTAAGCTGATGTACGAATAACGTTCAGTGCTGAATCTTGCTTTAATTTGAACACTGATTATCATCAATTAATGATATGGAGAGGACGTGGAATCGTTTTTATACGGGGAACATCACGGAAAGACTCTGTCAAGGGAAGTCATAGTATGAACAGGCAACATTCTGGACAGCCGTACATATTTCCATATCCTTAAGACGGGATTTGCAATTTCTAAGAAATTCAAAAAAAAATTTCTTGAGCCTTATGTTCGCCTGTTTCGAGGTGCTATGGGTTCTGACTTCATATTTACAGACGATACTATGCAAACCTGACCGACTACTTCCTTGAAACAGATAATATCTAATGCATGCCGCGGCCTGCTCACTCATCTGATCTAAATCTATGGAGCATGTGTTAGATATGCTCGGGAGACGACCTTTCCGCACCCATCAAGCACCGTTCCAAAATTGAAAAGAAATCTTTGCCGACGCTTGGAACTCTTTGAGTCCATAACTCATCCACAATGTAGCATCAAGTACAGAAAATATTTATACAGCGTGCCTGGCTATCAGAGTTGATCACACACCTCATTAAATTATAACATCTGCCTTTCTATTTCATTTGTTTTTCACTGGTGTGCACTTCTCTTATGCGCCTATTTCTTTCAAATTATTTCTTTGGATAATTAAAGTGATTATCAAAATTCGTTCGCATTGTTTTCCTATTTTACAGCCGTTTTCTTTCATGTTGAATTCCCGCCATTCTTCGATTTCCTTCAACATCCACATAATTACCAATTAAGCTTAGCTTCTGGACACCAGTGTGGGTTATGACGTTGATTATTTAAATGATTATACTATTTAGTTAATTATCTTTCAAAGAGGAATTTTTTATTTACTGAAGCAAATAGAAAATTACCTAAATATATTGTATACCAAATTTCAATTGTATCCAATAATTAATACTAGAAATATTCAAAAAATACTGTTAAAGGATCTTGTACTAGATTATTTCAAGCATACGCGCGATTCTTCTTTCCCAAGATTCTTGATATGATAAATAGATTAATAATTAAGATTTATACGCAAGTATACGGCTCCTTAAGACTCATTGATTTCCTATCGAAGTTTTGGCCTTGAATATTTATTGAACTATTGGAGAATTGCCTGACATTTTAGGCGTTTTATACAAAGAAGAATCCAAATACATAAAAGATATTGAAATGTTACAATTCCCTTTATTTTTTCATATCTGCATTTAATAACTTATATTTTTCATAATAGTATTAGTTTTTCAGATTTGCAGCGTTTTTAGATTGGGGGAGGGAATATCTGTAGTTTGGTGCAAACAGCTTTGAGAAATGAAAAACTGAGCTTGTCATTTTTTTGTCTAGTAATCTAAAAGTTAAATATATTTTTCTAAGCTTAAATTAGTACTTGACATGATGGGGAAAAAATGTGTCAATTAATTTTGATAATATTATAAATAAATTTTCGAAAATGTTTGCATCTTACTTAGTGAAACATTATACGAAAGCAAAAGGAAAAGCATTTTGAGAAAATCCTTTTCTTCGGCTCGCTTTTATTTATGACATTTTTTGAGTCATTCAAAATGTACCCGTGTTAGAAATGATTAATAGATATTAGGAGGAGAATCGTGTAAATCAGTATAGCAATATCCAATGATCGTTTTCCTTTCTTCTAAGACATCAATGTGTATGACACCCTTTGCATCCAAAAAATTCTTTGCCATAACTTTTCTGGCCGTTAAGATTGTCTTCGCCTTCTTTAGAGCAGAATCACCGAAAGCAACCCATGTTTTGATTGTTGATTTGATTCCAGTGCGTGATGATTAATCCAGGTTTTATTGACGGTGACAACTCGACATAGCACCGATCAAATTTTAATTTACCAGCAAATGGCCTCAAATAAAAACTAATTTATAAATTAGTGTTAATTTTGTATTAACGTCGTGCAATAGATGGCAGTATATAATGATAGAAAAGTTTCCTTTAAAATTGCCTCTGTCGATGAAAATAAGTACATTATTTTGAACCTACTTCGTATTGATGTAACCCTAAGATATCGAATAGGTTCCACATTTAATCTTTGTATTAAATTCTAGGTTGTTTTTCCTTTTTGAAATTATTTTTAACAATTCTGAGTCCCGATTCGACTAAAGAACCCTTGCGTAGAGCGGTTTATGCATGCTCAGTCTATCATGGTTCAAAGTCCTCACGTTGGAGTGCACGGAGTGAAAGGTCTCCGTTCAGATATCGTCCTCATAATTTATTCTTTTTTTCAAAATTATAAGGCGTTTTGGCTATGTAAAGGAATCTGCATTCCGGGGAGAAACGGGCAGTTAGAAGCCTTCAATAAATGAATAAAATGCAGTCAAAATAATTTAATCTTAATACGTTATGGATGTAATTTTTTAAAATTATTTTAAGGCTATTAAATATTATTTAATACAATTTGCAATCATCACAAGCAATTTAATTTACAAATTTAAACCTCAAAAGAAGTTAATGCAGTCAAACGGCATGAAAAAGACCACATTAAATTCCATTAACAGTTTCTTCTTTAATTAAAAGATTTGATAGAAATAGATTCCTTTACAGATGCAAGTTACCTTTAAAAGGAACACGTTTCTTCGTTTTACTTAAAATATTCAAATACAAATAATAATAAAAATATATGCATCACTAATTTATGCATTAGTTTGCGCTTGTAGTTACTTATTAGCCAATCAGAAATTAACATTATATTTACATAATTCAATATATTTATCTAATCTTTAAAAAAAATTTAATTTTAAAAATAGAAAAATTCTTATCTGTTTACAAAATGGCGCAACTTTCCAATTACCCTCTTGATCAAAATAAAGTAATTTTCAAAGAAAATGCATATTATAGCACCAACCTAGAGCAACAAAAGAGTCAACATGATATGATTAAATATATACACAACATAGTCAAAACTAAAGTTTAACGTTTTTTCTTCCTTCTGTAAATTTTACTTTTAACTTTAATAAACAAGAGAAGGGAACTAACTTCCACGTTACCTTCAGAAAGTAAAACAGCCAGGTGAAATAAAAATAAATAATGGTGCTGACATGTTTTATGTATTTTGATCTTTAACCCTTATCCTTATCACCCGTGCGAGTAAAAAAGAATAAGTAGAGATATTTGGAAGACAGGTTGCGTGCTTGTGTTTAACAACAAAATGCTGCTGAGGTTCTTTAAAAAAAATGTTTTCCTTGTTGTCGAAATTGTGCATAATGCGATAAATGCACTGTCATCATTCAAGTTATTTAACGGAAATTGCTGGAAATTAGGGACCTGTAACGTAATAATGACTGTTACATTACATAGTAGGTCGCACCTATAGCGTATTTCGGTTTATTAATCATAGCAAAAAAAGGATAGGGTTGCAGCAAAAAATACGTAAAGTTGGAAGTAAATGACATTGATAAATAAACAAATAGCAATACCATAATTAATTTCGTTCCTTTTTTATCCTTTAGTTGAAGTAATTTGAAAGAAATTGGAAACTTATGATGTAAAGCGTTTTTTAAAAAGAAATTTGACATAATTTTAAAGGGCGAAAACTTATTGTGTAAATTATAATTTTAATTTCACTCTGAAAACATTTTATGCTTAATTTAAAACATTAATTTATCGAGAAAAAGTCACTTTAAAAATTTTAACATAGAAAATGCATCCATGTTAATATTTTCACATTAAAAATGCATCCATGTTAATATTTTCACATTAAAAATTTACATCTGAAATAAAATAATTTCTTTTTAGACTGTAGATGAGTAAAGTTAAAACACATTAACCATTTTTAAAGTTTAACTGACATATATATTATTCTACATTATTCTAACGCATATGTAAATAGGAATCGAATGTATTTCTAAAATGTTTAAATTAAACTTTGGTTTTTAAATACTTTATGAGAAGTAATTTTTTTTCATTCTGTCCATGAAGTTTAGTTTGTTTTTATTTTCGACACTCTAGAAGGGCTATATATATCGGCGCCGGGCCTCATATTTTTGAACCTCGGTCAAGTGACGAGGATGACATCTGACCTGACACCCCTCCCTTAACTTCCACACCACGCCAATGGGATGACTTTGGGCCCTCACAGATTTAACGTGCATCAACCCCGGCTATACGACGGATCTTTTCTGGCAAGGCTTGAATACGCGACTCAACGAAAACAGCAATCCACGAATCCGAAACTATGACCACTAGGTTACCGCGGCCACATTCTGTCAATGAAACAAACGAGTTATGATTATTGTTTTAATTGTTTTATAACTTGATAAGTTAAAGGAAGAAAATACCCCTAAACTCTTGATATTGTATTCAATTTTTTAAATGCTTATATCTTCCTCAAAAGGAAATACAAAAAAAGAATAATGAAATTTCTTGTTTTATTAATTTAAGAAAAACAATAAGCCTTTTGGAAATTTTAACTTGTTCCTTGTTTTAAATTCATATCAGTATCCTGAAATGATTCTATTTCTGTAACTGCTGTAATTGAAAAATAATTGGAACTAAGAATGGGATGAATAAAAGCTTATTCTTTTGATAACAAAACATTGCAAAATCTTAGCTTAAATAACTTTCAAAAACTTCCTTTTGTCAAAAAAAAAAACAACACAAGAGCAAAGAAGGGATGTTTTTGTATTAAAAATACACATTATACATTTACAAATACACTTTACAAATACACGTTTTAAAAAGACTTATAAATATGGCCGCATTCACACAAAAATACTTAAAGCCAAACCATATCAAATCGATTCAAATTTCAGAAACGCATAACAGCTGAGATTATTCAGTAGCATTTATAAATTTGCAAATAATGTAAAATGCTAAAAAAATTATTCGGCTTAGTAGATCTAAAGCTATGGTTCTCAACGTCTTCGAAGAAATAAAACATGCTATAAGAAGTAAGCGATATTGAAATTAAAAGCAAAATGCTAATGTTTAAAATACCTTAAAACTGAAAATTAAACTTGATACGTAATTTAATTTTTACATTTAGAATCGAAAAACAACGAACTGAAAATATCTCCACAAAATGTTACAGCAATAAAAAGAGTTTGTTCATATATTGAACGTTTCCAGGAGTCTATTTCTGCCTTTCACTTTCAGTTAACCACAGCTAATACACTTTATGATTTTGAACCGTAATCAAATTACGAGGATGACACCTGTGTTGGCGCCTCACTCTTTATATGCACACCACGCCTTTAAGATTGATTGACTGACTTTTAACGACACGCTTAGAAGCAACATCAAGGCTATTGGCGACAGACCTCATAATTTTGAACTCGATCAAGTGACACGGACGACACCTGAGCTGGAATCTCTCTCTCGAAACTTCCACGCCACAATATCGGGATGACTTGAGACCTCGATTGATTTAACGTGTATCATCCCCACTACACGACGGATCTTTTGAGGCTTGAAGGCTTTCACCCACTTCTAGATAAAATGTCGGCTCCGACCATGACCACTAGGCTACCTCAGCCACTCAGCCAAACCATAAGATGTGTATTTTTCTTGATGAGAAATTCTGTAGTGAATAATTTATTATAAAACTTTCGCTCTTTTTATTAATAACAGCAATCAGAATTATTTTAAAAAACTAAATGTTCACATATGTGGCCAAGAACGTCAAGATATTAATTTTATATTCGAACTATCTTTTAGAGAGCTGCTTATTGTACACAATTACCAACTTTATCTTAATCAGTCCCAATTATTTGGCGTTAAGTGTATTCCAGATTTTTTTCTGCACATTAATGCTAAACGAATTATGAAATTTACATGTTCAAGTAAAAATTTAGGAACATTCATAAGGAGCGTTTTAGGAATGATCCTAAATTTTAAGAGTACTGTAATATAAAAGGATGTATGTGTTATAACGTCCAAACTTTCATATATATGGAAAAATTTTCCTTCTGAAACTATGTTTCAAATTTTGATATGATTCTTTGACATTAGGCGAAGAGAAAGAAAGCCTTAAAGAAGAAATAAATGTGTGTGTTTTTTTCCCTCATAGAATCTGAGAAAGGATAAATTCTTCAGGACCATTTATAACCGTAACCATTGAAGCATAGCCTTCCTAATTTTTTTTCATCTTTTATCTATCTTTCAATACCTGTAAGTTAAAAAGTTTAATGAGCGATTATTTTGAATTCTGTTAGTATTTTGTTTTTCTCCCTTTCCTGAGCTTTCTCTGCAGTCTTTTTTTTTTTTCAACTACAAAACTTTTTTTTTCAAAACGAATTCAATCCATTATCTTTTCAAAATAGTCTTCAAAAACTCTTAACAAAAGAGAAAAAAAAATTCCACTTGGTTGCCTAGCATTGACTTGTACTTCACAATACTTTAATAAGAATTAGAATCTGATAAAGATGTGTGGCATTTAAAAATGCATTAAGTGAAGCGAACTCTAACCATTAACTTATCAATAAAGAGAAATAAAACTGTAATGGTTTTCTAAGCCTGTACTTTTAAATGCTTAGAAAATTATGGGTAAAAAAAAACGTAACAAATCGAGCTTTAAATCATTAAGACTGTAAAAAGGAAACATAAGAAAGCACTGTGCTCTACAAATTTCTCTTTAATGCACTTGCGAAATACCTAATAATACGAGGAGAAAATTTCAGATTTTTTTTTTTCTTACTATTTAGTTTTCTCGAATGAGTTTCGATTATTTCAGCACGTGATTCTTTCCAACTCTATGTTTTTTTCGTAGCATTCAAAAATGCTTAACTTTTTATAGTTCATGCTTATTTTCTAAAAAGTTGTTATTGCGTTTCAAAGAAAATTGATAGCTGATAAAAGAAAGAAGTTTTTGAATTTTAAAACAACTCGTCCGTTAAGTTTTTTCAGTGTAAAATAAATTTTAAGGTAACTTCTTTGTAAGCCTTACTGAAAGTTGCTTCCGATATATCATCTTGAAAACAAAACCTCAAGAAATTTAATTGTTTTACAGGTACTAAAAAAATTGCAAATTAGTACGTTTTGAATAATATGAATTGCTATTTCTTTTTTGATAATGAGAGATAGTAAAAATTCATATTAGGTTTGATCCCTGAATGCTTATCTATGAGACGCGATAGGTCCTCAATTTTGAACAACATAAAATGTCGAAGTTCTAAACCTAAGGAATACTTGATGTTTGTAAAATATATCACTTAAGGCGATTGCGATTATATATATATATACACGTGGCCGCGGTAACCTAATTTAATGTAATAAATAAAACTTTTTGCGAAAATTACCTTGATCAACAATGGGTTGAAGATATACTAACGAAAAAGTATCAGATAATACTTAATAAAAACAAAATAATCATTGTGAATTATAATGTGGAACAGTAATTCTCTCTCTCTCTCTCATTGATACTTTTTTCGGTTTTTAGACTTCAGTCATTTTAATATCTGTGTATATGCCTTATGAAGCTTAATCTTATTCAAAATAAACACTTTTATGAAACTTTTTATGAAACGGGGATGATGCACGTTAAATCTATCCAAGTTCCAAGTGATGTGGAAGCCCGGAGAGGGAGGTGCCAGCTCAAATGTCGTCCTTTTCACTTGACCGCGGTTCAGAATTACGAGGGAAATAGACAATAGCCCTCCTGTTGTTTCTAAGTGCGACATTAATAATACAATTAATTGATAAAAGAGTATAATTAGAGTAATTGAAGAACTTTTTCATTTTATCAATTTGTAAATGTAAGAAAAAATTTTCTATGTCATTAACAAAATTGACATTCGTTTTGATTTAGTGTCAAGTTAAGCAATTCCCGCCCAAAATATGTATTATTAATTATCTATTCCAATTTAGTATTGAGTTTAATCTGATGTAGAAATTAAGAACCTTAATGTCTTCTTTGTTTGTGATTAATGTATATATATATATTTCCTTTTTGATCATACAATCGGAAAACTCTCTTACTTGCAAAACACGTAATTAAATTGAAATTCAGAAACGGAAAAGTTAATTGTTATTGAAAGGTCTTTATCACCTTCATTATTTTTTTTCAGCGAATAGAAAAAGTTCTTCCTGCTCCAGTAATGCGACAAACCCACCGTAATGCACAAAATGCATAATTACCATCACTGGCCTTCTACGGTATGGCGTGGTGTAACGTGAAGTATAATTACTCCTGCAAAAAAGCCGAACCCTATTTCTTTCACACTTTTGTCATTTAAATCAATCAAGCGTTATTACTTGTTCGGCTAATCCTTGACCCTCATTATTTGATTCCTATGAGTTCGGGATTTAAAAAAACGATGGCGTATGAAGCTTTCATGAATGTGCTATACAGACATATCCGAATGGAAAGAATTAACATAAGAACATTGAAAATAAATCGGGGTTCCGTTTACTTAGGATGACCCCTGACACACAAAGTCAAAATCATTTGCAAAATGCTGCGCCCACAACCGGGCAATAAGACTCTAAACGCCAACACAAATATTTTCTAGAGTGCTTCTTAATGGTATACATTAGAAATTATTTTGACATTCATGCTTCGTAAAATGATGCACACTTTCTAGTGAATGGGGTTGGGAAATCCTGTTTGGAGAGAGGTGTGTTCAATATTCAAACCTTTACCCTTGTTTTTATTGGTCTGAGGCAGTTGCGGGATTACTGATGGTCAAGCGGTTACACAATGAAATCTCTCTCAGTAAAAGAATTTCAATATTTATTTGAATGAAATCATTTCTTTTAAATACAAATTCTGCTCGATTCATAATTACATGACAGTTACGTAAACAAAACAAACAAATAACATGTTGTTTCTGCTAATGGTTTAAAGTATTCAATCTTGATATATTTCCAAACAGCTTTTTTCACAATCACGTGTGAACTATGAAAACGACTACAATAACAAAATATAATTTTGCTATATTTTTCTTAATATGATGTGATAGCGATTATTTTTGCGTCGTACAGGGAAGCAACACGTGAGCTATTGGTAAAGGACCTAGTAATTGCGAAACTCGGTCAACTATATTTCTAATATTAATTAGAATAGTTTTCAGCTCACGTGCTTTATAACTGTAACATAATTATGAGTTCAGATGAAATGAGTCCATTCAATTTTCTTAAAATGTAGCAATAAAATTTCAATATTAAAATCTTACTCCTGTTTTTTATTAGTTTTGAAATTATTTTTGGATTATGGATGATTTAGGCTCACGTTATATATTTTTTGCTAGCAACTGCCTTGTGATAAAATGCCATTTTAATTAATTAATTTACCCTCTTATCATAATTGAAATATAAAATTTCAATAATTAAAAAGGCTTTTCCATAAATGAAATCAAGTTTTAATCAGAATTATATAAGCATCAGAGCAGTAAAAGCCATGAGTCAAAGCACGAGAGTTATTAGTGCATAATTAAGAATAAATTCTCGGCTTCTCCACTCTATGATCGATTAGAGTTTCCGGATAAAAAAAATTAAAGAATGGAATTTATCTGTATCATTCTCACGGGATTTACTATCTTCGGTAAACACGGGTGACGCGTCCCCGGGATACTTCAGTGATCCTTCTCTCTTTTAGACTATTTTACTGTACCCGTTTTAGTTTTGTTTCATATTTCAACGTCTAGAACACAATTACTCATGGTTTTACGCATCACAAAACTCATATTTCACTCACTCATTCACGAACCAGATTTTTTAAAATATATTTTGACGTTTCATTCATTTCTCTGAAAAATTGAATTTAATATATCACTTTTAATCCACATATTTTTATGACATTTTCTCCTTTTATTTATTTCAGTTAACCGTTTGTCAAGTTTCAGCAAAATCCGATTTTAATAAGACTCTCATTGAACCATCATTTTGAATATAATGTTAATCCAATGGATTTTCAATTAATCAAATAAGGACTACAGTATTTATTGAAACGGGATAAAATGCACCTAAAAGAAAATTAAAAAATATATAAAAGCTTTGCTTATTGTTACTAAAGCCCTGTTTATTGTTATTAAATACATGCGAAAATATATGTTTAAATTTAAAATGCATGACATCAGTCATGTTACAAAGAAGCAAACTCATCATTTTACATCGACATTTCAGACATTGGTTTTTATTTCCCTCTTCGCATATATTTAGCATAAATTATTTATATCCAGATGTAATTATTTAGTCTATATATTTCGTTACACATCATTAAGTATACCAAAAAAATATTTTAATGATTTTACTGTTCTGTTTTTTGAGATTGTCTTTGTCACGCCACAAAAGTGTTCTAAAAAGTCTTGCTTGTATCTTTAGGCTAAGTTTCTCGAAAACTTTTCAAGAAAAATTTTTGCTACTTTTAAATTGACAACAAAAAGAAGGAAACGAAACGATACTTTTTTAACATAAAAGGATTTCTATTTCAAAAAAAAAAACTTACGAATCCTTTTCGTTTGTGTTATTTATCGGTTGAAAATACATTTCCTAACGCATACGATATATTTCATAACTTTGGTTCATGAAAGATTTTGATGTAACAGACTTTAACTATGTTATTGTTTAACGATTGAAAAAATGTGAAGTGGTACAAATCTATCTTTTGGGGCATGATTTGAGATTAACGGGTATATAGGTAGTTAAAAATTATCGTTCTAAATACAATGCGTGTTCTTTACAAGGATCTAAGTTTATAAATACTTGCTGAATGTTTTGACTGCTGATTTCTACTCGTCTCACAAGTGAACTATACAAGTCTGCTTCATAATATCCAAAATTTCTAAATAAAACAATATTCAAATTTAAGTTAGGTTTCACTTACCTTTTAACTTTCTGCGGCTGCCAACTGTTTAGGAATATAGAAGAAAAGAGTTCTGCCTTAAAAAAAAATTAAGAATTTCTTGGCTTTCCACAGCGAAAACATATAACGGACGCCATTAAAAGAATTTCTAAACTTCAAATCCAAGCAAAGTAGTTTTAAATTAAAAACTCGTAAAATAATTTACATGTTTACAAAGATATTATGTTTATGAAGAAGATTATTGACAAAAGATGAGTACAATAATTAAATTTTTAAAAAAAATAAACAGCAATCTAACAATAAAATAAATAAACAACAATCTATAAATCAATTTTTTTCTCTTCCATTCGTTATAGAATTTTATATTAATCCTTCAAAATATAGAACCGTTCTAAAGTACAAAGACGTTGCCAGATACGAAAACATTTCACTTCAGATAAAAATCTAAACGATTTAATTCCACAAAGTTGCTGAACAGAAAACGTTCAGTTATAGTCTGATTCTTCCACAATATCCGAATACGCTATTCAATTGTCAGTCATGGGCAGATGACGAGATCGATGCGTGAGTTGGCACCCCAATTTTATGATATTATAGTGATTATTTATACTTTCCAATTTATTTCTTTTTAAATATTCTGTACGTGAAGATATCAGCTTAGTAATCTTTAGTAGAGAAATACGAATAAATTATTTTAAACATTTTCAGCAAGAAAGTTCTTCGTTTTTATGCTCAATTGCGCTAAAACGGCTTTCAGAACTATAACTATTACTAAAATATATTCTGACACATGTCCCTGATTTCAGTAGCTTGCATAGTTAATAGAGCAGCATTACAGCAGCTCAGAAATTATTAGATTGACTCATTGAAACTGATTGAACAGTGCAACTTCTGAAATAAGATAGATATCAACACTCAAGAATATATAGAATCAATAGCAAAGAACACAATGTCAAGAAAATTTAAAAAAATAATAATAATCACCAATAAGTTCATGCCCTGAGTTTCGTACCATTTGATAAGAAATTATTAGGTTTTTCTATAACAGAAAAATTTGACTAAATAGTCGACACAAAATTATGACTGTTTCGGCAAAAACCATCTCATAAAAATCAGCACAGTTAACATTCTTTTACTATTTTTCCAATTTTATTGTAGTAAAAGCAAAAGATTTATCGTGTTTCTTATACTTGTATGTGCATGTGCAAAACACACAAATCTTGAAAGAAAAAGAGAAAGTAATTTATTAATCAGTGGAGAGAGATACTCTAAGTCATTCATGCATAACCAACTTTGATGAAAAATAGAATTTAAAAGAATGGCTGCGGATTTTTTGAATTATTTAACCCAAAGAAGAAAACAGCTCAGAAAAGCAGTGATTCCGATTGCTGCTACCTATTTTATTTTTTAGTTTTCTAATTTTATTTTCGTGCGAGGAAAACATATACACCATTTCCATGTCCCAGTTTATAGTACAAAACTGTGAAGGAAAATAATGGTCATGTCAATAATTCTTTTATTAGTTGATCTTCAAACCTACTACTTAAATGCCGTGCATGGATCTTCATGTAAAATTCGTGTGTGTGTGGTGTGGTGTGTGTGTGTGTGTGTGTGTGCGTGTGTGTGCGCGTGTGCGCGTGCGTGTGTGTGTGTGTGTGTGTGCGTGTGTGTGTGCCAGATCTCCAGTATAGATTTCACTCTTCCCACAGATAAGACACTATCTTATGGGGCATCAATTCAATCTAAACGAGAAAGTTCCATTAAAGTTCGATGTGACAACAACTTCAGAATGTTTCTTATTCGACGGTTTCCCCGACTAGCGATCGTTAGCATCATACGTAGAAAGAGTGGGACTATTATAGAGAATATATGTAACTTCATTTCATAGAAGATGCGTAACTTTCAAGTGCAACAAGAAGAAAATCAATTACAAAACAAACTTATAGCATAGTATTTACTTATTATTTCTGTAGTGTACAATCAAATCAAATTAAAAACTCTACATTGTGTTAAGCACAAACTTCGAGGTAATTGTAGAGCTACAAAAGTACAAGAATATTATCTACATCTTCATAAAACAGTTCCACTTCTGCATTTACCTTTAATGAGCGAGAACATCAATTATCAAATAATCAACAACAAAAACCAAAAATGACTAATAAAATAAACTCTTTTAGTATTTTCATCAATATACAATAACACAAAAATTATTTCATCAACTTCCACTGCATTCTGTCCTTTTTTACAACGTCTCTCATTGACCAAAATCTTTAAGTCGTGTTTTGTTTTGTAACGTTGACCCAAAACGGAGATGATGTTAAAGCAACGGATATAATCGTTTTTGCGCAATTTGAATTTTTATTCAATCAGCTTCTCGTTTTTCCTTAATTGATATCATTGTTGGAGACAGATCTAACATTTGTGCGTTTACCTCCATAAATTGTCTCTTGGTAATTGCGAAAAGTCTGTTTTCATTGTTCCATTTCAAAGTCTAGCGCTTAAATGCGATTGAGATGAGACAATATAGCCGGCCGAAGATCCCTGCTAACGTAGATGGAATTTAAGCATTTATAACATTTATTTCCTACGCCGTCATTATTATTTATAACTTACTGAATGAAAGATCCGAGATCTTGATGATGGAAAGATTCATCAGAAGTTTATCGTTAAATCACTAAGTTATGCGACAGTGTTATGCAATGTTCTGATCAGAGGACATTAATTAACGCTTTTGTGTCTTTGTTGTTTTATTCATTTGCGGGTAGGCATTTTAATTAGTAAATTGCTTTAAGATTTTGATGCCATCTATGTAGTATGTTCATTTAGGCAACCTTGTAAAAATGGTGGGATATTGTTTTTGGTTATTTTATTTATTCCTCAGGTAATACTAAAATTACGAAAGATAGCCCCAGGTGAAAGTTTGATGGTGGAGTGGAGTTAATTTTAAATATAGCCACTTTTGTTTGAAGAAGTGGTGCAGTCCATTTTCTTATTTTCAAGATATGAAGGGTTAAATGATATTATATCCCAAACGTTATATACATATGACAAGATTTTAAAATTTTAATCAACTTTATTATAGATGAACTAAAGGAATAGGATATTTTATGTATAATAATAATATAAAGGTTTAGCGTTAACTAAGACACCAACTAGGTAATTGCCGATAACAAAAGTACTGGGATTTAGCTCCATACTTCATGCTTTATGAGATCAAAACAAGAATGAACATTTTCACGCTTTTATAAATTATATAATATTTTACAATTTTAAAATTAATTTGTCCTTTTAGTCTATTTGAAATAAAGCTTTGATTAGTTTTTTTCTTATATTATATAAATACTTCTGTCGGAAAATTCAAGAATAAAAAGAGATTAAGGGAGAATATATGTGCAGAATTTCTATCAACTTGACATTGTATTAAGTGCACTGGATCCTCCCTTCGCCTATTTGTCGACTGATTAGTATACTGTGTATTATCATCAAGTTTGGTTTTGCACAAATTCAGTTCAATCGGATGATAGGAAGTGGGTGCTGAAATTCAAACAAATTTTTAGTTGGAAGACTACTATATAGCATATACATTATCAATACATAGCATTTCCATAGGTGCATACTATAAATTACATAGCTGCACTGACTATACATACTGTGAGCATTTAAATTTTAAAAAAAACAAACGATTTAATCTTAATATAAATACTTTCTTAAGATATTATCTTTCAACTTTTAAGGCAAACGATTTAATCTAATGTGATACTTTTTTAAAAAATTAAGTGCTATTCAATTTAAAGCAAACGATTTTAGTTCTTAAGTGATGCATTGCTCAATATTCTTTATTGAGATATATTTTTTGGCAACACCAGATCATATTTTTGAGTTCAGATAATTTACTGGCAACGAGATGAGATATAGAGATGAGTTTAGGTTCCAAGAGTAAGAAGATGAACGTTGAAAGATGGTGCTTTTTAAAATTGTGTATCTAATTTATTTGGAAAGATGTGCGCAGAATAATGCTGATGTCCTAAAAGACAAGTCATCTTTATTAATATCTGCAGTAATATCAATGCTAGCATACATATACATACAAAAAAGATTGTAAAAAATGAGAATTCATATCTAGCTAAAATTACCTAGATCATTTTCCAAGGACAGCTTACCATTTTAGAAAAATTTTCAGAGATGAACTTTCCTTGATCGATCATCATTAGCCACAATGTATCAATAACCAGTGGAAAGCTTAATTAAAAAACGGCAGAATACTCTCTGAAGACCTATTAAGCCCTCAGTTGCGTAGCATTGTTGACGCCGGATTTTCTTAACGCTTCAGACTTTTTGATAAAATCTCTAAAAAAACTTATAATAACCTATTGTTTTTCTTCTCTTGTCTCTCCTTATTGTTTTTATGATATTATTCACCATAGTCTCATTAGTTGCTTTTGATACGCCTGATCAGGTCACGCTTATTTTTCTATAAAATTATACAATTATTTTTCATTGATTACAATATTCCGCAACCATTTTATTAACTTTTTATGTGCTTGATTTGCACAGGGAATCTTTTTACCTTAATAGCATATTTTGGCTTTTCAGCAACAAAGAGTTTAAATGTCCTTTATATTCAAAATTTTATTAAAAAGAACAAAAAGTATAGAAAGTAGATCATCAGAACTTTTATTTGTGTTATTTAATATCTATTTTTATCTTTTTTCATCCATACAACATTTACTTTTATTTGACAAGATTTTTCTTAGTACTGCATTACCTAAAAGTTCTTTTGTTACAAAGAAAGGAATGTTGTACTTAATCTCGTTTCTTCTACTTAAATAACTCTATTAACTTATGAGATGTATCCAATAGCTTTTTGCACGCATGATTATTTATTCTGATTTTAGCAAAAATGCTCAAATAATATGAGTTTAATGATACATGATTTCACATACTTTCCTTGTATTATAATATTCCCTCCTATTTACACATCTTAGTTCATAAATTAAACATATATTTTAGATATAAACATATTGCATTCATAAAGATAGGGTTTTAAGCTAGGAGCAACGAACATAGCTAAAGCAAAATATATGAAACAAAATTTGAATTCAAACTTTCGTAAAACCTTTTCCTTCATAAATATTATAAAGTTATTATTATTTGTTCGAGAAAGTTATGACAATTGGACTATTTTTCAGTCATCCAGGCTTTTTTTTATATATGTTAAGGCCATAATACTTTCAACCATTTTCTTTTTCGATTATATTTTTTTTTTTTTTTTTTTTTTCTTTCAAAAGTAATTTCTTTGTGTCTAAATTATTGTCAATTTTCGCAGTGGGAGTTTCTTTATTTCTTTAGATAAACTATTCTTACTTTTTTTTTCATAAGAACTCTTCTTAAACATTCATACATTACTAATGCGTATGTATTAAATAATTAATATATATATAATATATATATCCTCTTTTAAGACCCAACATCCATTCTTTGGATATTTATTTCATAGAGAAAGAAGTTCAGCTTTATATCCTAAACGTATGTGCTCCATTATGATGGAAGTCTATGTTATATCTATTCAGCAAAATTTAAATTACTTTGGCGGAATCCTAGTTCCAAAAGCATTTGAAAATGAGGATAGAGAAAAGCAAAAATTAATGGTAATTCAGAAGTTTGAATTTTAGTTTTATTATACATTTATTCCATCTTTTTTAATTAAAATAGCTATTATACAATTTAAATGTGAATATGAATGTGCGCTATATTTAATTAAAACATATGCTTTTACTAGACTAAGACCCAAATTTCATTATAATGGATAGATAGAAAAAAGTCTACTGTAATGTTTTTAAAACGGCTGCTATACTGTTTTGTATTATTCTTTTTAGATGATTATCTCAAATTAAAGAAATTCTCAAAATATGAGTCTGGTCCGAAGAGATATATAATCCCTTTTTTTTTTCTATTTACTTATCAGAATTAATTTATTTGCTATGTTCAATAGCTATTTAATTTTATTATTTCATGATAAGTCCTGTCACACCTTGATAATTCACTGGGTACTTTCTAGAATTTTATCATTTTACAACAGTTAAAAAATTGTTGTATTTCGGCGTGGAATGGTAGTAGTGTATTGGCTCTTGCTATAAAGCTATTTTTAACTCATTTTTTATGACTTTTAAAGTCTTTGTCTGACTTGAATATAGTAGTATATTCATGGGTTATTTACATCTCAGAATCTTTATTCATTTATTTAAATAGTTTATAATAGTAAATTTCGGAATTTTTTTCTGTCACTTCTTTGCAATGTGTTGTATGGTTTTCTATTACAAGTGGTGTGTGTGGACTTGAAAATTTTCATTGTCTTGTTTATTTTCTTTTTAATAATTTTTTCCTTTTAGTTATTTTAGTTTTTTGGTTCTGCAAGATTTGTTTTTGCTTCTTGTCTATGTTATGTTTTAGTTTAATTTTCAGGATTTAACTTTCACGTTTTTTTTTTTTTTTCAATTTATATTTTTGTTTTATAACTTTTTCAATAACGTTTTGTTGACGAGGATAGTTAGATAATAGCTAAGATAACGCACATTCATTTATTTAAAACTTTTATCCATTAAAAAATACTATTTTCATTTTCTTTTTTTCAAAAATTTGCTTTAAATTGTCTTCATTTACACATACTTTGATTTGTTTTAAATGTATTTTATGCAGAGTTTGTTCTTCATTGGTATGTTCAAATGTATCTTTGATTTTATAATCATTTCCTATAATATGATGTTGATGGGTATAATTTGACCCTTAATTCTGAAATACCAACTTTTAGCAGTCTGCAGCCGTTTACATCATGAATTTCAGTTGTATTTCTATTCTATGGATTTTCTTCCATATTCGGTATAATTAACTTTGCTGTTTATTTATCTGTTATACCGAAAATTTTAGTATTTTTTATATTAATTTTTTTCGTTTTATTTACTTACTTTTAGATACTTATCTATAGTATATAATGTTTTTCTTTCATACATAATTCTTTTATTATTATTTATAAAAGAAAATTAATTATTTTATAAGTAATTTCATAATCAATTTTATAATTAATTATTTTATAAATAATTATATAGTTAATTTTTTATAAATTATTTTATAAATAATTTACTTTTCTTCGTTTGCTAAGTTTTATTTGTATATTTATATGGTTCGGTATATATGTTTTTACTCAATAGTATAGCACTTATTTTCTTCTTTAATATATTATTTTACAGTTGTTTTGATTTATCTCTTACAATTTCTTATGATTGTAATGCCTTTTGGTGCTTGGTGA
>BMAW01017198.1:679585-711202 GCA_019974015.1 Nephila pilipes
GTGTGTGTGTGTGTGTGTGAATAAAAATTATATTTATACACTGATTATGACTTTTTTGCAAACAGCTCATTTTTTTTTGTATAAGTTTGATAGTCGAGGTGTAAAAAAAAGTAATGTATAAAATAAAACAAAAGTTCAAAGTTGAATTTTTACTGTCAATAAACACTATAAAGGTTCAGTAAGTTAAGCTAGATATAAAATGAAAATGAATACCTTGAAGAATTTGATCCAACTTAATCATCAAACGGTAAGTACTATATTAGTGTGTTTTTTGAAACTGTATTTTCTCTTTCCAAGTCGTCTAAATCAGGATTAATTCTTAAAGTAGCTAAGAAAATTTGATGTTTTAGTTACATATTAGTTAATCTTAAACGATATTTAGTTTGTATTATGATCGTAATAGGAAGCATTTGTTGATCTAAAGCCGCAACAATATCTTACAACCAAATCGTGTTAACTTGGATAATTGATTGTTAGTTCAAATTTTCAATATTCAATATAATTTGGATCACTTGCAGTTGAAATAAGTTCTTTATATTTACCTTTTAATGTAGTATTGTACTGTAGTCAATAATTTCAATTTGGAGCTCAAAAGGTTAAAACTAACATTTTGTCAAGAAATAGAAAAAGGATTTCTGAAACGATCAAAATATTTTTTGTCTCCTTAAAAATCATCAAACCCAGCACTGAATTAATCCTGTAAAATGGATACTAAATTTTAAATTTATCATAGTTCGGAGTTTTCAGATAGTTTAATTTTTCAATAAGTCTTCGCGTGCCACTGTTAGGACTGCACCGTGCCACATAGTAGCACGCGTGTTTCGGGTTCACCATCCCTGATCTAACTCTTAAAAATACCTACCTCATCCATTTCTTCAAATTCAGTTTTTAACATACAAATGATACTGATGCAGTTGAATCAAACATGCTTACAAGTCACGAACAACAGAATGAACATATTAATGCAAGAGGTAGCATTCACGTTCTTCCATGCTATGCAGCATATTAATTCAGAGATGAGATCAGTTTTTCCTCCACAATACGGAAATATTTAATTTTAAATGTATATAACAGCAATGGCTACAACCATGGCCTTGTGTTTACAAGGTTCCTAATAAATTAAATTAATTTACCTTCTCATCAGATAATTCAATCTAAATTTCTATCACATTTACAGGAATTACAACTGCAAATACCAGGGAGTTGAAGTACGAGGGCAACTGATACTACGCCTCGTTGTAATTTTAACGAACTGGCATCGATATTTACATTAAAAGACGTAATCACGTCAATAAAGATAAGTTTCTAAGAATATTGGAGTAATTTATTCAGTCTCGAATAAATAATATCAGAATAATTTAATAATTCGAAGCCTTCCCTCTTATCACACTTCTTTAAAAAATTATAATTGAGAATTCTACTTAATAACAACAAAATGTAGGGTTGGGTAAACAAGATCAGAGTCCAGTCGAATTCTAATAACAGGATCCTAGTCAGATGATCACTTTTAGAATATCACACACCCCAAACTTCTTCGCATCTATATAATATACTCCTCAATCACGCAACGTCCTCTCTCCTCTTATCTCTAATCTCTCTCCTATCTTTAATCCTCTATTCTATTAGTTTAAAAAATTTTTTTTTTTTCTCTCTATTCTTTTAAAAAAATGATTCTGTAACGAAAAAAAAATTGTTTAAAAAGCTCATAAACTATGTCGATTAGGTAAATTAATTAATAGATTATCCTGATTTAGTTGCTTAATAGTGGTATTAATTGAATCCAGTTGAAATGTGAAAATAGCGAAAACTCTTATGAGTGTCCTATTTTTTACTGTATATGTCGTGTTCAGAACTCCCAAAAGCCCACAGAAGCTCGCCAACAGAGCGAGGATCACACCTAAGTGGGACCGGGACGACAGTAAAGTTTTGTTGAATTTTTAGCATATGATGTAGAGCGAGGACTTAGGAGGGAGGTCTCCGGGAACACAGACGTATTCGATCATGTCGTAAAGATGACAAAAGAATGTAAAACAAATAATGTAAAAACTTGTAGTAAATAGCATTAATATCTTACCTCTATATAAATTTTATGCCAATCATGAGTCATCCCATTTTATTTAAGTGAATTGTGTGAGTTAAAGATCGAAGAACACAGGCAACGCTGGTAGTATTGTCCCTTTTAAAGAATTGCACAATAAAGGAATAAAATGTCGAAAAAATGGTACTAGCGATAGTAAATGTAACAGGTTCAGGCACATTTCTGGAATTGAATGAAAGAAACATTTAAACTGGTGCAAAATAACAGAATGTTAGATCCAATTTAACATATGTCAAAAATAAAGCATTGTAAAAAACGTATAAAATAAAAGAATAAAGTAATTTTTGTAAGAAAATTCCTCTCCTTCTAGTTTTTGATGTACAATGGATTCAACCAGTCAAGTAACAAAAGTTAAATTAATAATAAATTTTTATTTGTGAGTTTCATCCCAAGAGGCGCTAAAATATAACATAAAAAGGTAACCAATTTGGAGAAATTGGGTTTTCATTGAATTTAATCAGATGTTTATCGGGACTTAATAAAATTAGGTCAGTTCCGAAAATTCTGATATACTTAGACGTAGGTAGAAAATTAAACATGGAAAAGAACTACAATTACACAAAACCAATTATGTTGTTAAATAACAATCATACAATTATTCTTGATTATATGCACCTAGATTTACAATCTTTATAAGAACAAATGAAACAGTAAATAATCAACTAAAAAACTCTTTTTTTTTTTCCTTTAATTTTCATTTCAGTAATATTTTGCTCCATAATGCAAGACACGTCTAAAGCAAAATTAACACATTTTTTTATCCTTTCCTTAAACGGAACCATTCTTGAATACTGCTCCAAAAAGCGATAAATAATACTTTTCTTGGCTATAAAGTTAAAAACAAAAAAGAAAGGGAAAAAAGCAGATAATATCAGATAATTCGAATACGTAGGATGAATAAACGGGAATTCTGGATGACTGGACCCTGAATAAGCTCGTTTTATTGTAATGTAATGTACACACGCAATTAAAAAAATGTAGATAAATCAATAGATTAAAAGTTTAATGGCACACATTGTAAAGAACCGATTCCACCCTAAGAGGTTAAACGCCAAGACCAAGAATGCCAAGGCCGAATATTTCGTCGACCAATAAACTTTCATTACAACACGGTTACTGTGTAACAAGTTGGGTGAAAAAATTCCAAAACCTCTTACACGAAGCATGACGCCAGGAAGGCTTCACTGTCGCTTTTACCTGTAGCTTTCTAGAGGGGTGGAGAAAGTTTTCAACTGTGCACTTTTACATAATATGAACGTGTCGATGACATATGACCTGTGCATGAGTTGAAAATTGAAAGGGAAAACCCAACGCGCCAGATTGAAAATGGAGAATCAGTTCTTCTCAAAGTAATAATAAAAACTGTATTAGGTTCCACCCTCACCCTGACTACTTGACCACTCTATAGAAGTGACTTGTTACGTTTTTATTCATTTTAAAGGAAGTTGTGCTGCTTCGTGCGTTGGTAGAGGCTATAGGCCAGATAAAGTTGATTTGTGAGGACAGGAATCAGATGCATAATGCGTGACAGAATTTTTATTGCGGTTCAAAGAAAAGATGGAATATTCGTATTATTTTAAATAAATGATCTTTTATCACTGAACTTTGTATATTAATCATTGGAAGCAAAGAAGATTAAGATTAGTTTTTGATTAATGAAAATAAGATAGATGAGTTAAAGGTTATTAAATGACTGCACAGTGCTACTAGATAGAATTTTAATGACCAAAATATATGAAACCATTTTAAGATTTTGTGGGGAAACGCTGACATGAAACACTCTTGGCACTTCCATAAATTTTACATCATATAAATTTTTGCGATGTAATAAAAAAAAATAGTTAAAATATAAAGTAGTAACAATTTATGGCAATATCAAATAAATTTAATTTCATTCTATTAAAGAGACTTACACTTTTTGCTCATTCGGTACCAGGAGATCCCAAAAATATGGTGTTTATACTATGGAACTTTTAAATATACATTCTCAAATCCAGACTATCGTATTTTACTGAAATTAAAAAATGCACACACACAGACATCCAAAAAAGAATTTAAAATAAAGTTTCTTTTTTCTATTTTCTCTAATTTCTATGTCTTCAATTTTTTCCCCGTCGGAGTGAAAAATTTAAGAATACTTTCCGAGACTGTGGGTAAAATATAATTTATTTGAAACTTTGCTTGTAGTTTTCATTCTCCGAAGCACTTTATTGCACACACAAACACATTCATATGAATGCAATAACCAAAATTTAAAAAAGATCACTTGATACTACATTGGATTATCCAAATGTTCACTAGCAAATTGCCAGTAGACACGATCCTTAAGAGATGAATTTTTATTTTAAAATTATTTTTTTATGAAAACTTAATGTTATGGTAAATCATTGCTTTTATCAAAAAACATGTTCCATGGTGAAATTTATTTCATCTTTAATCTCCAATGTTTCTCCGATTTTTCCAGAAATTTTGCGACTTTTTTCACCTTGTATCTCTTGATCATGACTTTATACCGATTTCACGCTTTGACAATATCAAGGAATACCCCCTCCCTCTGAAACAGCTAAAATCACGACATCACTTTTAGAAATTAGTTCATTAACACAGTGAATATACTATAAGACTTCGTGGTACTTTTCCATTTCGCCGGCGCAGGCGAGACAGTCGTCAAAAATGATACAACCGACACCAAACGGCATCGGTTGTATTCAATGCAATTCAATGGCACACAAAAATTTTTACTGTAAATTGTCGCCTATAAAGTGTGCTTTGCGAGAATTTCGCCTGCGAAATGGAAAAGTACTGACTTCGTTTAACACATAGGATGCGTTCTCAGACGACAAAGTATTAAATAAAACACTGTTCAGCGAAGTCATTTTAACATACAATCGAAATAGAAATGGGAACACGAGACAGAAAATGAAAATAATACTTTAATTTTAGATATTTTAGCCATTCAAGGGGCTATTGTTTTAATTGGATCACTTTTGGTGTACCAGATCACTTTTTCATTTTTTATCGTTTGCTTCAATTTTAATTACATTTAGTTTAATTATATTCATTTTAATAATTGATCGTTTGCTTTAATTTTAATATCGAAAAAGTTTACTATTGTCCCTTTCTCGATATTTCATCGTTTACTTAAATTTTTATACTTAATCGAGTAATGTAATAATAATTATAAGAAAGCACACCTTGAGTGGCTAAATCTATTCTTTGCAAAACTTTGTATAAAACTTTTTTACAATTTTTATTATGCAGTAACATAACACACAAGCACAAACACAGAAGTATAAAGTTCATTTTTATAATTAAGTCATTGGTTCTTCTCACATTGTGACGTAATTATTTCATTATTAAACTCCACAGCCATCCTTAAGTTTAATTAAATAGTCAATAAGGTCAAAACTCCAACTGAAGATACGTCAGAACCAAACAACATAGTTAATTAGTTATAAACACAGAACATGCAAGATCTATTTCTCTTGAAACCCTCTTTACTCGGTCACAAGTACTGCCAAATATTACTACATGTACATACACCATTCCTATTTCTTCTCTGTTTATTCTTTTAGATACGGGTTTACATAATATTTTAATTTATAATACAATTAATAAGAAATGTGGCAATGGAAATAAAATTCTAAGTGAAATTTAGCAGAGGAAAGTGACCACATTATATCGAATAAGGATTAATCAAGGAAGCTTTAAACAGGTGTCTTGTCTCATTTTGCAAATGAATTTTTGCAGAGAGTATACTCATACATTTTCTTTACAAAATGTCTGGAGCACACTTCAAAAACTTTTAACATTCACCCAAGGGTACACGTGCTTCAGTTTGAGAATGATGATTTGTTGGAACTATATATTCATTCCTACCAGATATACACAAAACATTTTTATTTTAATACTTTTTTTCAAATAATGTCTTAAAATGTTTTTAAAAGTTTTTAAATGCCATCGAGTATTTTAATTTTAACAATCACTAACCTATCCAGAAACGATGGTCTTCCACTAGGTTTCTGTTGTTAATTACGTGATCGTATTAGTAAAGCTTTAAATTTATTACTTGTGTTTAAATATAAAAAAGCCAGAATTTTGCAAAAAATAACTTTGAAGAATATAAACTATAACAAAATTGTTGAACTATATGTTATTTACAAATTCTTTACTACGAGTATTACCCAAATCAGGCCATTGTTTTATTCCTATATGATATAACAACAATTCAGTGACTAGTAACGGAGGATTTGGAGGCTGTGGCTCCATTCCCGCATAACGATTTTTGTTTACTGAAATTTCTTTATATTGATTTTTTTTAGAAATTTTTTTTAAAAAATCTCGAATTCGAAATCCCGTATTCCACATAAACATTCTTTTAACGTTGAAAATAAACAATGATATTTAAAATTAATTTTGAGATATGAGCGGAAGTGGGAATCACTCCCCCCCTCCCAAATGAGACATATCTCGCTACGCCCCTGCAACTTCAAAAGTTTGTTACTTTTTAAATAGTATTGTATAGATTGTCGTTGTGGAAACTGAGACTATATTTCAAAAATCACTATCTTCCTTTCACCTTTCTTTTAGATTAAGTCTATAAATTATTAGCATAAAAAATTGTATAAATATTCTTTAAGAATATATTTAAGATGTGTGGGAGTTAAATATATATAATTTTCAAACTTACTTTGTTTTCTTACTTATTCTGTAAAACGCCCACTAGTCTTTTGCTAAAACATGGAACTATGAATCAACATTGTATATCTAGATAACACTAGCCAATGCATACTAATTTTTAAAAGAATTTTAATCTTTCATTTTTTATTACTTCCAACCTGACATTTATTCACCTCTTAAGAATCCCAATCTATCTTTATTATGTACGAGACATGAATTTTGTCATGTGAATTTATTATTTATTATATATTTTCACTTTTTCTACACACCTTGAACTTATGGTCACTGAGACTCAATCTTGTACAAGGTGGTTTGAACTCCGCGAGACAACTTAAGAAATCTAGACTAGGAAAAAAAATTTCTTCAGTTCTCTTCTCAGTTGGTCAAAATTAGTATCAATGTTAATGGATCAAAAGGAACTAAATTATGACATTAATGAATTAATTAATTGAATTATTTATCAATATGATGAACTTCCTAAACAGAATTTTTCCAACATGAAAACCTATATTTTTGCGTATCTGATTTCTCACCTTAAAATTTGACTGAATTTCAAATTTCCCAAAATTTTGCTTAAAAGTTTTCCTAGTTTTGGAGTTTAGTTCTGTAGTGCTAAAAAGGCGCGTCAGGAGTGAGGAACGAAATTGGTGTTATTTTAGGTAACTCAGACAAGAAAAACGAGCTTATATTATTCAAAGTTCAAAAAAATCCTCATTTATTTTTTTATACAGCGTGTCCGGAAAATGAATGAAAACCTTTCAAAAAAATCTTACCCCTTCCCCTGATATGATATTAGAATCCTTTATATACTAGAAGTAAGATAATATCTCATTTTTTCCCTACTTAACAAAAATTCGATATGGGCATCCTATCGTAACGCGGCAGATATCTATCAATAATCATTTTTCTCACATATCCGAATCAACATTTATCTTGTAATGGCAACAAAAGGCATCTGTGATCCGCTGTCGCAACTCTATCAAATGTCGAGGTAATAGTGGGACAAAACTCTGTCATTGAGAAAGCCCTATAAAAAGGAACCACTTGGAGCCATATCTGGAGACCTCAGGAACCATCTCAACAACGTTTCCTCATCAGGACCAGTGCAACCTGCCCAACGTTGTGGGAGATGTTCATTCAGACATGCTCTCACGTCGTTATGGGAGTGAGGTGGAGCTCCAGCTTGTAGGAAAATGAATTCTTGGGAAACCATCAAGTTGTAACATCAACCAAATCTGGAGCATGTTAAGATACGAGTGTCCTTTTACAGCAATTTCTGCACAAGAAAAAAAAGCACTTAAAGCTTCCTTCTGTATATAGTAGCAAAGACGTTCACATTTTAGTGAATCTCTGGCATGCTCAATGATTCGCGTGGGTGTTCTGAAATCCAAATTCGAACAAATACCAACTTGCGACTATGAGTCCTCGGTTGCCACGAGCACAAAATCATCTTTAAAAAAACGTGCTATATTATTATTTGACTAAAGAAATAAGATACAATAATAACAATTTTATCGTACTTTACAAGCATATAATATTATCAAATAACGAATGATATTCACTTTTTTTAAATTTTACAAAAGTTAAATATTAACATTTGTAATTGTTAATTAATATCACACTGAAAAGAAACACAAGGATTGTTCGCGATGAACTTTGTAATTTTGAACATTGGTCAAGCGACGAAAACGACACCAAACCTGGCCCCACCCTCTTCAAATTTTTGCACCAAGCGCAAGACTTGAGCTTTCGATTAGATTTGACGTGCATCAAATCCTGCTACACGGTGGTGCTTTTGTGTCATCAGGGTTCAAACCCGCGATTCGACGATATAGTAACATCAGCTGCTCTTCCACTAATATGACTAGGTTGCCACGGCCACGACACTGAGAAGGTATTAACAAATAACAAGGCTTACTATACCAAAAGGAAATTCTGACGAAATAACGTCGTTAGGAGTATATTAGACACTACTAAATGAAGATCAGTCTAAAATGTTTATCTAGTTTATTCAAGTATTTGACTAATCATATAACAAAATAAATTAAATATATGTGGAGCAGTTATCTTATTCTATTCAACTAAATATTATAATAATGATACCTACTTATGTTGAAGACTCTAACAGTAGATCTCTAACAAACGGATCTGATTCTAGTAGGCACCTAACCACGGTATTCGAGTTATGTAGACACGCTTTGATTACATTCTCACAATTGCCATAATTTCTATGGTATTCCATTTACTTCTAATTCCTCTACATCTACGTCATTTCTTCAATATCCTCTACACTACACTTCTTATATGTAAGGTTACATATATCGCAGTTCTTTTAAAAGCAATGTTTTCATACCAAACACTGAAGTTGAACACCCCCAGAGGTAAGTGAAAGGTAAATACGCGTGAAATGCCATTACAATACGTATTTTGTTGCATATTCTAATATACTGAACAATAAATACGAATACACTCCCAAAATAGAACAAGAAAATGCTTAGTGCTGATAGCATTATTCAGTTTCTTAAAGTGATAAGTGAAGTAAGTATTCGTTGAGATTATTATTCACAATTTTGTCAATTGGGTTAGATTGTTATAAAAGTAAATTAGCAATGGTTGAAAGATATAAAACAGCTTCTCTCAAAAAACATCGAAATTACAGAGTATATCGCTGTAATAATTTGCGAATTGTCCTCCCTGACAAACATCAAACAATCAAAAAATTCCTTTGACAATATGTTAATTAAGTGTATTTTAAATTCTACTATCTCAAAATTACAGGTTTTCTACAAAACTATTATAGTTCTTTCAATAAATTACCTTCCTAGAACCAATTGATTCTAAGCGAATATAATTAATCATGCTCAAATTCCAGTAATAATAATAACGTTGATATAATTAATTGCTCTTTATATTATTGATGATTAAAATATGCTAATAAAACACAAGTAGGAAAAAAGATATTTATCTTATAAAAAATTGAGTTGCATCGTATATATTTATGCTACTGCTATAAATAGAGGTTACAGATCTAAGAAAGAACAAAAATGAAAAAAATTAGTGCAAGGAAACTACTGGTCGGCCAAAAAGTTCATGTGCTAACGATTTAAAAATGTATTATTCAAAAACAACGATATTTAAAACAATTATTTTTATGTTGAAAGTGAAAAGCATTTCTAACGTAACGTAGAGAGAGAAAAAAATTGAACCTACTCAAAATGTCCACCCCTTTCTAGGAGGCAAATCTTAACCTATTTAAAATACTTTGAGAAACACATTTCAATATGCTAAGAGTAATATCTTGTACTCTTTGAGTGATTTGGAAATTTTCAGATCATCTACTGAGTGGGGATTACTTTCATTAAATTTGTTCTTTAAATATCAGAGCAAAAAAAATTCAGGGAATGTTGAGATCAGAGAACGAGATGGACGAATATTTCTTGAAATGAGTCGATCGCATAAAAAATTTTGAATCATACTGATAGTTTCAAATCATTATGGCAATTCCATCTTCTCTGAACCAAGAATCTTATTCCTCGGATCTGAGCATTCCCTTACTTTTTCTGTGGTGATATGTAAATAACAATGATTATAAAAATAATTTTCAAACAGTACAGATAATCTACACAACACCATCTTTTTTAAAAAATACAAGAAGTCCTTCCAAACATCTTGAGACGCATTCCTCAAAATATGTACAAACGCAAGAAATTTTTTCTACGTTATGGTAAAAGAGATTTTCACCTTTAGCACAAAAATTGTTTTTGAACGTTAATTTTATATCAAACTTCCGAAACATAAAGACGAAATTTTATAGGACACCTGTTGTTTTATTGGTACAGTCGAAACAAAAAAAATGATACACCCTTAGTAACTCGAAATTCTGAACTCGATGAAATTGTCTCCAATGTTATTGGCTCAAAGGGAAAATAAATTAAGATGTTAATTAATAAACAAAGTTAATATTATTCCTTTATTTTCTCATTTTCTGCTTGCTCCGTTATTTTTAGCTGATGCCATTGTTAAATAGAAATTTTACTATTTGGTAAGATTTGATCATTAAAACATGTTTAAGTAGATTATCACTTTTCTGTCTAAGAGGTTTTCATTAGAAGGATTGGGAGAGCTTCAATAATTTTCAACAATTCATTAATGACATGGACGGGCACACACACACACTAAGACAAATAGTTCAAATCAGAAGGTGGGGTGAATTATCGTTCTAGATAGCAGTTCGAATTCGAAGCATTCGCAGCATCGCCATGTTCTCAAGTTCCGTTTTCTTTTTCCGAATTCGACTGGCGTTGCCAATCGCAGTTTAATAAACTATACAAAAATAACTGAGCGCTCGCGACATTTACTATCCTAATCTAGTGGCATTATTGCATAACTTAAACTCCATTTCGATCATTTTTGAATGCTTTTCTTTTTCATTAAACATTTATTAGTTTTTTTTATTATTATTACTATTATTATTATTATTATATGTATATATATTCTTGTTAATAATTTAATTTGTATTATTTAATTAATTTAACTTGTTATTATTTAATTTTAATATTTAATATTTTTTGGATTTTTTTTTCTGCTATTTCAAAAAGAATTCATAATTACTTAATTTTATAAATTTACAGACTTTGATTCTTTATGTATTGTATAATATAATAATGTTTATTTGAATTTTTTCTTCATTTATACATACATGTATACATATTTCTTCCAGATGCTCATAGGAACAAAATATGACAGGGAAATGTTCTTTTATTCAAAAAAGAATTTGACAACGCTTATCATTTAGTTATGAGGAAATATAGAAAAGAGTCGTTTCATTTGACTGGAACGAAAGGAAATGAGTTTTTTTATTAAATAGCTTTTTAAGTTTATATATGAAACCTCTTTGTTATTGCTGAAACCCTCTAGTTTACAAAATTCCATTTATCAAAGAGGAAAAAAAGGAACAATGACAGATATTTGTAGGTTAAACTGTCAAATTCTTCATTTTGCTAAACATATAGTTTGAAACTACTTTTTCCGCTCTTGCTCTGAGTTGAATGGATTTCTCTAATAACGAAATAACAATATTGGGGGAAATATTTTAAAATAGATTACTGAACATGAGCTTGCTCAGCATGCTGCGTTATTTAGAAACCAGTGTACTGCCAGCTTTTCATTTTAGTTCTATTGTAACGCACGAGTTTCCTTAACACTAAAGTTTCAGAAATTACATTGCACAACAGTCGTGTGTGTGCGTGGAATTTCAAGTATAATAATAAGCTCCCTGATTCTCGCAGATATTTTGTTAGACAAATCACAAGAAATTAAGTAACAGATATCTTAATTTTGCATTTTTTTTTCCTGTTAAAAAATAGGGGCCGTTTTACTAATACCATAAATCCATTATTTATGAGCACTTAACAAATAGAACGTTAGAAAACTGTTATTTTAAAACTGTAACAAACGTGTTCCACGCCATAGAGAAAAATAACTTTATTGGGTTATTCTCAAAAAAAAAATTTTCTTTGGATTCTGGTACATTTTCTTCAAAATCTGTTTCATCCGCGGTGTCGATATTTTCTATATTATAAAAAGAGATTATTCTGAATACAATAATTTTTATCTAATAAGTCCTCAAAAATTATGGGTATTGTACAATATTGGTAGAAAAAATAAGGAAAATTTGAATCATGAAACTTTAGATTTATAAAAATAATTTTAAGTCAAATTTTGAAACTAAAATTATGTTAAGAATACATTTTGTTTACAAAGTATTCTACAAATTTTTAAATGCAGTGCATTTTATGCAAGATGTACCTAAATTTAGGTACATGACTTACAAATATAGATGAGGGTATTGGTTATTAATTACTCATTCACAATTATTCATGTATATAAAATTTATATATATATATATTTTCTTTACATAAACAGATAACTACATAAGTATACAAATACTTCAATGTAAAACTCCGCCATCTATTGCTTTGAATTTTAAAAAGTCAGGATTATTTAAACTTCATATAAAATAAACTTGTTTTTCCTTGTCGAGGACTTTTCAGTTACTTTAACATAATTTAAGGCAACTACATGAGCATATACAAGATTTCAAATAGTTTAACTGTAGTATATCATTTGTTTCAGTTTCGAGTGATTGAAAACGATTTTATACATGCTATATTTGAAGAGAATTAATCGGATATATTAAAATCAATAATTAACTTTTAGTTCATAGAGACTAATTATGTTTTCTATTAATATTTCTCAAAAGCCTAGACAAAATGATAAATATAGAACCTGTTGGGCTTCGGTTATCATGCCTGTTATGGCGAGTGGTGTAACCGCTGTAGTGTAGTGGTTAGTGTGTCTGACAGCGAGCACTGGTGACCTAAGTTCGTTTCCCGGTAGTTTCGGATTGGGTAACTGGTCATAGATCAACTCAGCTCATCTCTCAGGGGCCCATATATGAGTACCAAGTTTACTTGTACATAGGTTACAACATCGATCTAATCACTCGACCAGGATACTAGCTAGTAATTAGCACCCCAGGCACAAAGACTACAGAAATGGAGACGAGTGACATCGGATGGGACTTCTTAGGCCTGGCAAAATTTAACTATAACGAGGGGTCGTGTTAGGCTCAATAAAAACTGTGTTTAGTCTAACAGTAATTTATTACGTACTTTGAGTGGTACATGGACAACAACTACGTATACAATTTCAGCGTAAGAAAAATAAAGAGACGGAGTGTCACTAAAAGCACACTTTCCTTGGTACTAGTCTTCTACTGACGCGACTAGGGTTTCACTGGTCGCTAGAGGAAGCCACTGATGGCCGGGGCACTCATTGTACAGTTATTATAAAGCAAGAGCACAAGCAGTTACATAAATGTTAACCACTTGATTTAATTATTTAACAATTACTAATTTTTATTTTAATATAATCTACATATTAGCAAAGCCTGTAAACGTTTCCATTGTTATGAAATAAAGATTTAAGCTAATAAGTCACGAAATTCGAAACAAATTAATTTGACAAAAATTCACAACTCTTAGTCGTCTCATATAACGCGCTTCGATAGTTACTAAAACAGAGATTTAGTATAAATGATTATTTTAAAAGTAACTTGACATGCCTCACCTTTTCTTAGAGTAAAATCCTTTAGAACGAAGATTTTTAACCTCCTCTTTTTCCAATAAGGTAAAAATCGCCGATTTCCTTTCTGTTATGCATGTTTATTTTTTTTGTGCATAAGCATATTTATCTTAGTACAGTTACTGATAACATTCAAATAGTTTTTGAGATCAAAAATATATTTATAGAGTTATAATGGATTTCAATATGAGTTTTATTTTTTAAAGATATGCTAACATGAAAACAGTTTATATCATCATTTATGTAACATTACGCGCATTTCCCTTTAATTAACCTTTGGGACTATTTTTCAACATTACTTCCATAGAAAACCTCGCCTTGAGAAAGAGCCGTTTTTTTTGTGTAAATTAGCAATATTGAATAAGAAATGGAGGAGATAGAATGATTGGAGGTAAGAGAGAGTTATTAAATGTAAGAGGCGATAGAGTAATTAGTGTGAGAGAGAGATGATGAGCCCACTATATAGATGTGAGCAAGTGTGAAATGATATTCTTCTAAGAGTATATATCTGAATCGGACCCAATCACAGGAAGTCTGTTGGGACCGAACCAATTTATTCAGCCTTCTATGTGTGTTATTAAGATAAGTAGAATTCTGAATTGTAATATTTTATTAGAAACACGAATAAGAAACATTCCACTTTAATAATTTATATTGATTTAGATCATTATAAACTGGAATAAAACGGTTAATGGTTTCCTTTACTGATTATTTATTTCTTTACTGTAGCTTTTAACATCAATAAAGAAGCAATTTGAAAACATTAAGGTATTTAAAGAAAGTTACGCAAGAGCAATAGAACAAGTATTTGTTGATGCACCTCTTAAATTTGAACCACAGTCAAATAACGAAGACGACACGTGTGGGGGGAGTCAGTGAGTCAACACACACATACACACATACACACACACACACACACACACACATATATATATATATATATAGGGTGATTATAATTAATGTTAAAGTTTCAAAACGCTGTAAAAAAAAGAACGACTGATCAGAATGAACGATCAAATTTGAACGGAATGTTATTGAAGAAGGGGGGGGAAGTATGACATAAGAAAAAAAAAACTAATTCAAAATTTTAGCAACAGATAGCGCTGTAAGCATCATAATTTAAAAGGATTCGATTACAAATGACAAATGAATCGTAAAACAGTGACAAAGGTGTAAGTTACACGTTAAACCAACTGTACTGTTCAGTGTGCATGACTCCACATGCGTGATATTGTTGGTCACGCCCATCCACCACGGCAAGGTCATATCACATCGGATGGGAAAAATTAGTTTTTAATTGTGCTGAAGCCAAAAACCGCATAAAAAGCATCTATCAAATCGGGTTTTAATTGTCCTGAGGCCAAAAACCGCATAAAAAGCATCCATCAAATCAGTTTTTAAATTTCGTGAGATTGGCGCAAAACATGTTCAATATGCTGTCCACCATTGTGTATACAAAAGATGAAATCGAGAAACAGTATGTTCCACAACTGATCGAAGTGTCTCCGGGGTCACGTTCAGAATGTGTTGAGCAATCTAGGCCTTCAGTTCAGCTAAGTGTTCAATCAGAGCACTGAACACAGCATCTTTCAGATAGCCCCACAGCCAAAAGTCACACGGATTAAGATTGTATGATCGGGGCGGCCAAGCTGTAAGGAAATGACGACTGATAATTCTAGCATTTCCGAAATGTGATTTTAGCAGCTGCTTCACTGAATTTGCAATGCGCAGAAGGAGCGCCATCTTGCATAAAAATGATCCCATCCACACATCCACGCTGTTGAAGATCTAGAATGACGTGATTGCGCAAAAGACACTCATAGCGCTGACCGGTAACGGTAACAGGACCGGAAGCACCTGTCTCCTCGAAAAAATATGGCCCTATGATAAATGATGCCGAAAACCCGTCCCACACAGTGATCTTTGCAGGATGAAGTGGTACTGGCTGAATTGCGAGTGGATTGTATGTTACCCATATTCACCAATTCTGTGCATTTACATATCCGGTCAGATAGAAATAGACTTCGTCTGTCCACGTAATTTTCCACGACCATTCATTGTCCACTTCCACACGAGCAAGAAATTCGAAACAAAAGTCTCTCTTGCTCGCAGGTCAGAAGGAAACAACTCCTGCACATGGATTATTTTGTAAGGATAACAATGAAGGATGTTTCGTAGAATTTTATGCACCATGCTCACAAGCCTGTCCAATGTTCAAGCAATTCCCCGTGCACTGCACGGTTGCACACCATCGTTCGATTCCTCCTGCACTGCTGTTGCCACTTCTACAACGGCCATTGAATCAATTTTTTTCCACCCTCTACCAGATTGCACATCAAAGAACCTGTCTTTTGAAATTTCTCAATCATTGGCAATCATCGGTCCAACGCCTTTTTTAATACCCTTGAGTGACCGAAACTTCTGCAGAGCTACTGGTGCACAGTCATTGTAAAAAAGGTTTACAAGCAGAGCGCGATCCTTCAATGAGACAGTCATGGCGAAATTCTCAGACACAAAACGAGGAAAAGCTGTGTACCCGGTTTTTTTATAACAACTGAAATGAGTCGTACGCATGACAGATATTTTTATTTACATATTCTTACGCTTTCAGCGCCATCTGTTGCTAAAATTCGGAACTTTTTTTTTTCCTTATGCCATACGTTTTCCCCATTATTCAATAATATTCCATTCAAATGTAACGTCATTCTTATCAGTCATTCTTTTTTTTACTGCGTTTTGATACTTTAACCTTAATTATAATCACCCTGTGTATATATATATATATATATGGGGGGATTTTCCAGCCAATTATCAAAGTATTAATTGTATTTTCAAATGTATTGTAAAACCAGTTACATTTGAAAATTACTCGATAAATGGCACCAAGAATCAGCGTTACGTGATAGCTCGTGCAGCGCCCCCTATTCCTGAGCAAAACTGAGCGACATATCGTTCTCGCTCTATTCTCTTTCCCTCCGCATTACCCTCATTGAAAGTGAGCTCCGAAAGCCAAAGCGCGTTCCAACGCCCAACGTCGATATGGGTTAAATGAGGCCGCCATCTATTTTTCTCCGATGAACTGGTCAATTTGAATCTAGTATTTGTATATATTTTTCTTCTCTTCATCTCTCCTTCTAATAAACTAAGTAAAATAACTTCAAGCATTGTCATTTAAATTGCTACGAAGTCATCATAGAATCCGCTAATGGAATTGCTTCCCTAGACAAACCAGTCCTTTGCATAAGAGCAAACCAGTGTAGATTCGGGATGTACAATCTCATCACTGCCATCCTGCACACACACACAAACCACACACACACACACACATATATATATATATAGTTAGGAACTTGAGCTTCTATTTCATGTAATGTCCAATATCTCCCATCAAGTGAAGATTAGGCTATTTTAAATACAGGATTAAAGCGACTTCTATCTAGAAGGAGATAATTAACTCTAAAATATAGTGTTCTTTATTATATGTGCAACTAATTTTGTGGCAATTATTTGATTCACTTAAAAGGGGGGGAAAGTAAAAATTATGTTCCATTATAGTTAAAAATGAATTGAGTTTTTTTTTTTTTTTTTTTTAATCATTCAAACTCATGATCTTCTTAAAATCTCTTCACGTACTCCCAACAGATCGATGAACTTATGTTTGAAAACAAGTCAAAGGTCATCAGACCATCATCGGAAACCAAATCGCAATTCAAATTTCTTTCTCTGTCTATCTAGTTATCTCTCGTTAGGGATAAAATACTACTTATTTATTATATCACTCGTTATAGCATGAAATTGTACGCCTTAACCAGATAGTAATATAAATAAAATCTAAAGATAACTTCAACTCATTTAAATCACTCGAAAACATTCTTAATGGACCATCCAAGAAAAGTCTTCCATAGCAACAATTTCTTGGGATGAGAAAGGTTATGGAACGCTACTTCAACTCCTTTAAATCGAATGAAACTTGCACGATAGTTTTTGAAGATGGACATCATAATTTTGAACATGGGTTCTGGGACTATGAAGGTCATTTTGTTGGTACCGTACTCTCCCAACTTTCCAGCCACTTTGCAAGAGTAGTATAAGACACAACGCAATTTAAAGTGCAGCAGTCCCCAGTTATTCCACAAAAGGGTCTTTGATGGAATTAAAATTTGAACCCAAAATTCGATTTCAATATTTCCAGCCTCGAAACTGATGGTTATAACCATTGAACTGCCGATAATCCTTTTCTTTTTTACATTAATCATATGTGCCCTGAAAATGTCTTATTAAGGAATAGTCCAAAGTGTTACACGTGAATTTTTATAAAAGTAGTGTTGTTTGAAAAGGATAGGTCTAAAACGAAAGCATGTCATTGCAACTACCCGACAAAAGGGAACCGTTCACGAGATACGGGCGAATGAAAATAGAATAAATTGGGACCGCATATGTTGTCTAATAAGTTCCGTGTTTTCCTGCTGTTTTCTTCCTTTGTCTTAATACGCTTTCCACTGTTTGGTAATTGTACAAATTTTTGCTCTCCTGGAATGGAATTGTGTAACCTTTAATTTATTTTTGTTTGCTTTGTCAAAAGCCGTGACTGCTTTCCGCATTATATCAGCGGGTACTTCCCCTCTATATGTTGCTTTTTACAAGGGATGATCAGAAGAAATTTTCAAATTCGGAGTTAAAATAGTTTTCATTTTCAATTAACTGCACATTCTCTTACGATATCTAATGACCTATAGGACTCATTTCGAAACACTCCTTTAGTAATCTGGTACAGATACCAAATAATGCTTGCATCTATGATGTTAAATCTCTTGCCTCGGGTTCGTTAAACTGGATCTTTCAAAGTATGAGCTGTTAATTCCACAATGATGACTAGTACCATATCTTAACCATGGATCCATATCTTATGGATCCAACTTCACATGTCACAGGAATGCGTGCCACGTCCTCTGAAACGGTATTGCATCCGGAACGCTAGCCATAGATATTTCTACAATTCTTCTTCCATAACCAATACCCATGCTTTCATTTCGTTCCGTGGGACCAGGACAGGAGTTAGATCCTGTAGATAATAATGCCTAGTAATGACTACTACATTCCCCAGTTCAGAATGTATATACATTGAGCAAAGTGTCATCACTTTTCTCACATCATCAAATCACGGAGAAAATAGATCCATAAGCTGAAATCTCGTAAATGGTTCGCTATAAGTGGATAGTTGCATCGGCGTATTTGCTCCTTGGAATACCAACGATAGCAACTTCCCCAAACGATACCAACGTTATGAAAATCCACGTGAGACATTAGGAAACATTCCCTAAGTGGATTTTACCAAACTTTGAAATACATTGGTTCCTTCAAGATCAACTACAAGACCGCGGTCTCCTATTGGTCGTGATCGAGAACCAGCGGCCAGTGGTTTTCTTCGGGTCTCGGGGTCAGAACCTTGATTCCACTTTAAGCCCGCCTTGTATCCGGGGCTGACGCTCGTTAAATCTGTCGATGCACAAAATCTTCTTATTGGTGGGGTGTGGAAGTTAGAAAAGGGAGGTATTGGCTCAGGTGTCGTCCTCATCACTTGACCGAGGTTCAAATTTACAAGGACCGTCGCCAATGGCCTCGTGTTGCTTCTAGTGTGAAGTTAATAAAAAGCAATCAATTAATCAAAATCAACGACATTTAAGTGAAGCTACAATAATAAATGATAATACAACATCGTTTGACTAGTCAAAACTAGATGCTGGCTGTATGAACTTCTTGACTGTTATATCGTTGGTAACCGAACCGAATTTCTTTCCTTTAACAGAAAACAAGTTTTATGCATTATAAATTCAAAGGAACGAGACAAATAAACTTTTGATATTCTGATGATATTTCAATACAGAAGAAATGAAAAATGATGAGATTAAAAATTGTTTGACGTGGTTAGGGAAAAGGTCAATGGTAGAAGTTATAATTACAGTCTGGTATTTTGGTTAAAAACTATGTTGCATATTGAAAGGGAGAAATTTCTACCCAGAATGTAAGCTATAGAAGATTATCTTTACCAACAGAAGCATGGTGTGGCATAATAGATTGAAACCGCAAGATTGGAGGCTTTTCCCAGTCAAGATCAGAAAACTGATTATTACCATTACTTACTTTTTTTTCTTTCGTCTTAACGACAAGGGGATATCTTACTCCTTGAGGCCAATAAACAAGATGGATTCATAAAAATATTAAGAATTTAAGTCCAGTACTTTAATAAGCAATTGATTAAAATGTAAAATTAAAAATAAATGAACACATTTAGGTGTTTTCATTTTATATTTAAACAACTATAAGATTCATACCTGTTTTTAATATAATATTATTTCAAATAAAATTAATAATTGACTTCAACCTAAGATATTATTTTACGTAGTTAGAAATGTATCTTATAATATAGCCAAATATGTTGAATGTCCCATTTCATTTAGATTTAAAACATACAAGTAACATTTCTGATGTAATCAAGTTCACATATAAATTCAAAGAATTACTAAATATATAAAATATTTTACAATAGAATAAAACTTTTATGAAAAATAGTCAGTAAAGGTCATTAGATATTTCAAGTTTCTGAAAATGTTAATTTACTACTTCAGACAGTTGTTTGTCAAATGAACAAAATATATTCAAAGTATTCGTGTTTTTTGATGTACCAATGAAATTAAACAGATTTCTGCTCCATGTACTCGGGTTTGTCAATCAATTCAAAGTGAATAGTCATTTTCGTTTTAAATATGTTAAATTGTAAAATTTTAAATATGCAATTACGTCACCTTTGTTAATGAAACTTCAAAAACCGCTCATTTAGTTCTTCTTACTTGTCAGTTTCAAAAAACCCATCTACACCTACATTCCACTGTGACATTTAGCAATTAAAATCTCTTTTATAATCAAACTTTTCCCATGTTAAGGCGTAGGAGTACAGTCACAAAAGCTTCAAAAAATCTCTTGAGGTAACCCGCAACTCATTAGCGAAAAACGATCTTCAAAGAAATATTTCACCTCTTGACATGTGGCCCTAACCTATGACATTGGGTGGTAACTTTCCTGCTGTATATGTCATTTCGCCCGGAACAAGTAGTTAAAAAAAAACCTAACTTTCCCTCTTGTCGGTTAGACATAAAAGGCTTTAAAGAAAGTAAATCCCCTCAAATGAATCGTATGGGGTGAAAAAGGGGGGAGTTTACCTTAAGCCCAACATCAGGAAATAAAACTATGGGAAGATTGATCTTTTTCGAGCATGACCTGTCTATCATTCTATGGCTGTTACATCAGCAGAACGGCGTTAACGAACGGATTTATTTTGTCATAAAGTATTGTCTATCCCACTTTCACTGAACCTTTCCCTTTCAATAAATGGCGAAGATAATCTATTGGAATGCAGTAATATTTTTAACCGTGATTTTATGGCCTTTCTCCTCAGATTAGGTAACAGCTGAACAACCTACTAATGTCCAGAAATAATTGACGGTGGATTCTTTGGATAGCTCGAATTGCGTCACTTTCAGCAGCTCTCTCTCTCTCTTTGCACCTCATCAGAAATCATGGGGTGGGATTTGAAAATTTTGTTGATGGAATTTATGCCACGCATTAAATCCAGTTGGGAATCTCTTGACCGTAAGTAGGCGTGTGATTTACTTTTTTATCTCTCGGCAGAAGTGAGCGATGAGATTATCTTGATGTTTTTGATTGCCAAATGGATACCTCTTACGGAAAGAGAAAATTGTTTCTCAAATGACAAATAACGTAAGAGGTGAAACATCTTTTTGTTCCTTAGACGAACGACTTTGTCTCAAAACAGATCTTGATGATAAAAGAGACAAGCGTTATCTACCACCGTATTTTGTGTCAAGGCACTTCCTTCTCAGAGGGATCTGATGAAAAACACAACCGAAATGGAATAATATTTCAAACTACAGAATTATTGAGTTACTCTTACTGACATTTTATTCTATGCCTTTTTGCGTTGCTTTCATTCTGATTTGTATCGCTAGAATGTGTTGACAACATTTTATAAAGAACAAAACTTATTGTTCGTAATTTCATACGATGAAAGCATGTTCTTTATAAGAGGCATGAAACTTATAATTCATTTTTGGACTTATGAAATCATTTGAGCAGTTGTTTTAAAGTGATAATTTATATATCATTCAATGAAGAATTTTGAGCATTATTATTTTTCTACTATTTCGTAAAATCTCACCATGGCAATGACATAATACACAGATGACAACTTCTGAAAATTTTCTCTTCTGTCATTTATGTAATTTAAACGTATAAAATTCTGATAAAACTAAATGTGATTATAGTCTATGTGAAAAACAATAAGTATTAGAAACCATTCTAAATAATTGCAATAAACCACAGAAAAGGATTGTTTTAAAATTTATGATACAATTTTAAAAAAATTATTTTTTGTAGGAGCTTTTGAAAGCGTAATTCAACGAAATCAAAATACTAAATATTTATTCCAGTATCTTTTAACTTTAATTTGCCTTTAAATCCTGTTAACATAAATTAATAATAAAATGAATTTAAAATTCCTCTAATAGACATTTAGCGCAAAATGCCAATAGAATATTTCATCTACTAACCAAATAATATAACTTTCAAAAGATTAAAAACATATGAATTATTATAAAAAATTAATTAATGCTGTGACGTTAGGTTATTTGTGATTGTCTCTTCATTAACATCGGGGACTTAATAGCAAATTGAATTGCATAAAAATACAATTTCTTTCGAAACAAAATAAAGCATGATTAGGTTAATTCGATAAAAATAGAAGTGAAATAGAAGTAGTGATATATAAATAAAATAGAATTGAAAGGAAGATGAAAGGATATATAGGATGACAGTAAGCTGGTAATTAATGGTAAATTGACTTGAAATATAGTAATTAATATTTTGGGTTGAAGCTATTCTTGGTCTAAGTAGTAAGATATGAAGCTATTGTTTGTGAGAATTGTTGGAATCAGAACAAGTCTTTTGGTAAACTAAGACTTCATTTTAAATCATAATCAAGAATTAATTGGGATTCGGGAGATTTATCTATTCTTCAGTGATTATTCATAAACTATTTTATCTTGTCTTGATTTCAGAACATATTGACTGTTAAATTAAAAGAAAAGAGAAGGCATAGAATTAAATGATGAAGGACTGTCCTTATAACGCATGAAAATTAACTAAGCGTCTTTTCTGAAAAATTTACTTACAAAATTTCATATCAATTTTCTGATATGTAATGTCTGAGATTGGAATATTATCAATGCGAAAATAAGAATACTTTTAAAAAATTATCAGAAATGTATCGCAAAAAAAAACATATAAATGAATAAAACTAAATGAATTATACTGATGAATTATTTAACAACTTCTTAATGCTTAAACATTAATCTACAAGTTTATAATAGTTTAAAAAATTAAATGAAGAATGGTATCAAAATAATAGTTAACTAATTAATTTCAATGATTTTATTTTTGAAAAATTTAATTTAAATACTGTCAGCTCCAATCAGTATGTAAAAATATGTTACTTAAAAAATAAGCAAAAAAGGTATTCTTTTAATGATAAAAAAAAAAGGAAATATACTAAAACAAAGATAACTATTAAGGAATCGAGATTAATTGTAGTATAACAATAAAAACTTCTTTTGTTTCTCCATTATTTTTTTTCTTGAGAAATATCTAGAACTAATTCATTGATAACAAGAAAAATTTCAAAACAAATTCTAAAAATGAAATGAAGTAATTCAATACGGCGTTTAAATGAAGCTTTAAAATACGGGGATTATAAAACCCATCAACTGTAGACAATGAACTAGTTTAAGATTGCAATAACATTAAATTGCTTCAACGTTTCTTTTTCTTTTTTTCAAACTCCATTCTCTTGGGAGGAGTTGCTTGTATTGTGTGTCAGATTAGTTTATATAAACTTCAACTATTTTGAATCCGGAAAAGATTCTAACTCGAAACAAAATTTTGTGAAACCAGATATCATTAATTTAACCTTTTTATCCTGCAGCTGAAAAAAGTTACGTTTACCCTGTATGAATGTGTTAGACCTAGTTTGGCTTAAATTTAATCTAGGTCATAACAAATATTTTATATAGCATTGTTTAATTTATTTTTGTGTTTATTAACACAGACTACACATTATATATATTTTTATAGCTCCCACACGCCCTTTTTCTTCCTTCTCTACTTATCCCTCCTGTCCAACTTGTTTGTATATTCAGTGTTGTGACACCCTTCTTTAATTAAATCTAACACCATTTTTCAACCTAATTAAATAATCAATAATTACTAAACTTAAATTGAACATACATAAAAGCAAGACAAAAATCTATATTAACCATTAGAGGACAGATAAGGTCCTCTCTCCTGAATTCCTCCCAACTCATCAATCCTAGATTATAATCTAATAATAAAGTTTTAGTTTATCAAATCACTCGTTCTTATTCAAACACTTCTCGATAACAGCAGATTCATATCTTAGTCTTACATTAAAAGTCACTGAATTCAAAAGAATTATTAAGATTTTTTAATCCAATTTTCTAACAACTGTCAGTCAGCCATTATCATCTGTCAACCTTCTCTTTCCTATCTATTCTATTTTACTTATATATCCTTATCTCTAATTTAATTCATTACATTTCTTATGTTCACATAATTTACCTAATCGCGTTTAATTTTGGTAAAGGAGAAATTGTAATTTTATGCCATTCAATTTATCGTCACAGTGTTAAGTATCTAAAAGCGTGCAAGTAAAAGAAATTTTTGATTTCAAATTTATGCTTTACTTTTTTCCTTTATACTTTTTTTTTTCATAACTAGTGAGATTTACAGAACGCATTTTCATGCTCTTGGCAAAGAAAAGTTAATCATGAAGTACACCTCATTTGTGTTTTTCGATCTCTTTTCGATTTATTTATTTTTTACCAACTGCAATTGCTAGTTTTTTCACTATTGTTACTGGCATAATTTTTTCAACCTAACATTTCTATGGTGTTCATTCAGCTGTTTTCCAAGTACCTTTCGAGAAAGACATCTTTTGTTCAGCCTGTCCTGATTGTAAGGATTTGCATACACAAAAACAACAAACACAGTTACCACAGTCATACCAATTATATTGTAGAATAAGAACACATGTCTTCTCCTAGTTCTCTTTTGCCTGTCTAAACGTGGCAACTAATTTATCAACATATCTATTTCACTTTTAGTTTCATTATAATATAAAATTATATCTAGTTTCGTTTCTTTCTCATATAAAATTCAGGCTTCATGGTTGAAAGGATGATTACATATTCATTCTTTGTCGGTATGTATGAAACAAGAGTCATACCCATTTGAAAATCGAATGTAAGGGGGGGAAGTTTTTCTATTATGAGGCATATATCGAGCATTACTTGAAACGCGAGCGATCTAATAAATATTAAATTTGTTTTGATATATTTCTACTCTTATTAGTGATAAGGGTTGATTACAGCCAATTTAAAAAAAAATATTTTCTACAAGTCTGAAAATGCTATAAAGTAAGCGAATTTATCTATTTTAGGAATATTAAAAGAAATAAGATATCTTAATTAAAATTCATAGGAACTATCATGAAATAAATTTCAGAAATGGATCTATTTGACTCATTTAGAATAATAGTAAAGTCAAATTTGTGAATTGCTTACTGAAATTTATTGATCTCGAAACTGATATGAATATCTCCTTACAGCTTCTCTTTCACCCTTCTATTAAGGCTCTTCAAAACCCCGTTTAACTAATCAGACAATTTAACTACAGTTTGTTAGATTTTTATATATTAAAATTTATCTCTGTTTTTGTTCTAGTTTCTTATTTGGATTACTTTAACACAATTACTAAATATTTTGTAAGCTTTACGATACCAATCATCTATGTATTGATACATTTTTAAGACTTTAGCGTGTTTTATCATTTGGAAATGTTATGACATAACATAACTTAGAATGAGAACCTGTTTATTTGACTTTATTAAAACAATATTTCTATAAGCTATGTTAAAAAAGGCATTCATTTGTCAGCACGTCTTAGGAAAAGTCTCTAATCCATCATCAACTTCTTTCTGTGTAAACATTAGAGTCTCACACATAAATGTAATATACACTATTTTCTTTTTTAAAGTTTTTTCTTACTGTTATACGTGTTCTCTGCCTGAATACCAAATAGACTATGAAATATATTTAAGAACTCAATTGGTTAACACAAATGCCTATTTTCTGAAATACATAATAATGTACAATATATTTTGGAGGAAATATTAGTAAAAATTACAGTCAAAATGTCATGAAATACTTTATCTATATTAAAATTAATCATTACCAAAACTAATCAATATTAAAATTTATCAGTATCAAAATTTATCAGTATTAAAATTAAACAACATTAAAATCCTAAAAACAACCAATTATATTTATTCAGATTCCAAATTGTAGTAAAGTTCATATTTCTTATACTCAGATAATCACATATTTCCTATAGACATTCACTTCACTTGCAAACTGAGAAGAGAAATCCTAATTTATGCAAAATATCCTAATGGATATTTTGAAAATAAAGTTAATATTTAAAATAAGTATGTGTGGTACGGGCAACTGTCTCTTATTTTTTTTTCTTATTTATCTGTCATTTATAATCATAAATGAATCGTCGTAAAAATTTATGCAATGATCAAAGTTTTTAACACGTTTAATGCAGAACAAGAAAATTTAAATTTTTTTTTAAATCAAAAAATAACATATTATATTTAATATACAGTTCGTTCAAACAGACTCAAAAGTAATAAAATACATGTCAATTTGTACTTTCAAGAAGGTAGTAGACATCTAATCAATATCTTGCAGAAGCAACAGATATTCATAAAACCTTACCTTTATCTCATAATTGCGTGAAAAAAATTCCTTTTAGTTTCAACCGTCTCTAAAAGCTTCTGAGGAAATAAAATTAAAATAACAAAAGATGAGTATTTTTGACCTTATATATTGGTTTATCATCAGAATTTATTTGTAAGAACAGAAATCTATCCTTACTGTGTTCGTACCTCCCAATGATATATAGGGCGTTTCGAAACTCAAGGGCAAAAATTTGAAGGGTGATGGAAAACATCTAAACAAGCAATTTTCACCTCACAATGCGAGGCAAAGAGCAAGCGGTGAAACGCTAGACGTCTACTGTAATGAAAAGCATAAAGCGCGAGTTTTCTTATGCATCGTCATTTCTACCTTGAATTTCAAGAGGCATGGCCTTCTCCTGATTACTATACGCTCCATGCCTCTTGAAATCAACGACAAAAATTAATCGCACTTTGTACTTTCCATTACAGCGCCGTCTTGCGGTTCACCCCTTTCTTTCCACCTGTGTATTATACGGTGAAAATTGTTTGTTTAGAGATGTTTTCTATCACCCTTTAAATATTTATCCATAAGTTTCGAAACACCCTGTATAAAGCTGTGGGGAAGAATGTACGAGGTTTGATAGGTATGTAATGATTCCATAGTAATATTTTTTTTTATTTGAGTCCTGATTTTCACAATTTTTAAGGAACGTGAAAACTATTTATATCCTCTATATATTGTACTTTTTCTTTTGCTCCCTGGTGTCGTTAGACGACAGAGAATTCAAAAAGATGGTACCCCACATCGAGGTGAGGTTGAAACAACGGTATATAGGGCGTTATTGCACCGACCTTGCGACTTGCGAATTGGTTACCTGAGCACATTTTAAAAAAGTGTTTTCTGAATATCTTTTCCGGTTAAAAATAAATAAGTGAATGCATAAGTAAATAAATCAATGAGGGAAGGAGTGACTGAATGAGTGAATTAATTAATTCATTCATTAATGAGTGAAGGAAGGAGTGAATAAGTGAGTGAGAATGCATGAAAGAGGGAGAACTGAGATAGAGCATAAATCAATGAGTGATTTAATGATTAAAATTTCCTTTCCGTTATCATATTAACATTTTCTTTAATTTTTATATTTCATGGAATAATTTAATAATTATTTTTGAAAAGTTAGCACTTTTGGTAGCTAAATCTGTTCGTCGTAAGACTTTGCATGGAATTATTTATTTTACAGTTTTTTATTTTTACTTTATTAATAACTTAATGATATTAAAAAAATTTTAGCCCTCGAAATAAATTATTGAAAACAGTAACTCAATTTAATTAGCATCTCTTTATTTTTTTCAGTATAATTTTTTTTTATTTTTTTAAGAAATTAATTTTAAATATAAAGAGTTCTCAGTTTTGTGAAAAGCAGCTTTTTTTTTATTGGGACTATAAATACTGTAGGTTGGTTGTGTCGTTGCCAAAACGAAAATCTGATATTGGCGGAATTTGTGCCAGACTAACGGAAAAATACCAAACTTAGATTGTTTTTTTTAGGAGCTTAAAAATCTAAAAGAACCAAGCAGTTTTAATTTTTATTTTTATTTGGGATTTTCAAATTCTTTTATTGCATTAAATTTAATACAGTTTTTGGACATTTTTCATAAACCTGTCCTATCATATAAGTCTAAAAATTTCTCTCTATTTTTTTTCATCGAAACAAAAATATCTTTATGAGGGATTTAAAATTTTTAAAAAAGTGTTCATAAGTTTATCACTTTTCTTGCGTAAATTAAAATAATATCACTATATTTTAATTATTCTCATTTAGTACTTTATTCCAAGAATAATAAGTTCAAATAAGAACCCAATTTACAAGAGATAACTTTCCTTTTTTCATCCATTCTGAGTAATTTTTTTTTTTTATAAAGCTAGCAAGATTAAATCAGTCTTTACACCTCCATATTGCTTTGTATTATTGAAACAAATGAAAAAGTATTCAATTCTCACTTTATGAACTATTCAAATCGAAAATGAAATGTAACCAGCAGAACATCTTATGCACTAAACCTTTTTACAAAGCAGTTACTCCCAAAGCACAAACAGCAAACTAAATATATGAAAGGGAATAATTCATACTTCCAAAATAATTTAACATCTTAAATCAAGAATCACGCTTCCGGAAAGAATAATTAAGGGTTGTGGAAGGATGTGTGTATTAAAACATTTTACACACAAAGATGGAACACACCTATTCTATCATTCGAAAAGAAAAGATTCTCGTAATATTCGCAAATATAAATGTTCTTTATAATAAAACGACACCGTGAAAAAGTAGAATGAATGCTCTTTTCAATTGATTCGATTGTGGTTTACATCTGTTTCAATACTGTGAAGAAACGTGACACATATACTTTGGAAAACACGTTTAGTTGGATACATATCATCAAAGTTCTTTCTGATTTATAATTAAAGGAAGTTTATATACACATCATTTGGAAAGTCCTACTTCAAAAACAAAACAAAAGACGAAGAGAAAAACAACATTTCATAAAGTCCATTCGATTTTTTTTGAATGAAATATGCTGTTGTAGAAATTAACACAATAAAATGAGTAATGGTTTTATGTAACAGTTTTCTGAATGTTATATTGTGCTTAAATGTTTTTTGCTTTTACAGGAATTCGGGACACAAAATAGGATAAATATGAAAACAAAAATATGTATTGAATGAAATATATCGTAGAAAAAGTTTTGTATTATTAACAACAAAATATATAAATCGCATTATTTTTCGATCACCTAATGTCTTTTTTGATAGCTCGTCGTTTCTATTCTAATACGTTTTTCTCAAAATATGAATTACTCTTTACTTTTTTACTCTATATTCTATACCATTTAATCATTTCAAATTTTCTTCTGTACTTGACATTTTAGAAGCCCACAATGATAATATTTTTAAATGAAACAAGCTATAAATAATAATTTTCAAACCATGTGTGTGTGTGTGTGTGTGTGTGTGTGTGTGTGTAATGATTTCACTTAAAATGAATTTAATTTCCTAATTTTTCTTATACTTTAACTTTCACATTGAGGAGTTCCTCTTTATTTCCAAATACAAATCCAGTTGAGCTTCTAATTTGTGTAATCACGCACTCTTGAAATCTGCTCAGTCAGCCATTCATACGCTTCAAGGCAATAGGAATAATCCCTACTAAAGATTATGTCTGCAGCATAAATACCTGAAGATTCCTTCATACGATACTCCCTGATTTGAAGGAATCCATGAATATAAATTCCAAGCAAGGAAAATTCTTTCCTCTTTCACTTTAGCCACGCTGAGACAACTACACATATGGCTTCCTTTTCTTTGTATTATGTAACTCGTGGAGTCAAGTGGACGTATATTCTGCTGCGCCAACCGCAAGTTTTTCAAGTCTTTTCACTATTTCACAAAGAAGGGAAATTTTTTTAAATGGACAATAGTTATTGTTTATAAGAAATAATAATAATAATCATTATATATATATATATATATATATATATATTAATAGTTTGTAATTAATTTATAGTTTTATAGAGAAATGAGTAAGAAGTTTAGTTTAGCTTTCCGGTGCAACAAGAATTGTGAAAGTCAGGTGACAAATAAAAGTTTTTATGCATAGAGACATTACTTTTCAATCAAAGCTCGTGCTTTTAAAAATAAGAGGCAGAAAATTGGAAAAAAAATTCCTCTCTCAATACTCATCAGTATATATAGGTAAATTTAAATTCAATATCAAATGAGTGAAAATAGTTCATAACTCTCCCTACGTAGAACTAAATATGAAACTTTAAGAAAGATTTAATTTGATATTTTGCATTGTGTGTGATGGATGTGTAATATACAAGCATATAAGAAGATCAAAATACGGGAATTGTGAATTATATTTTTTATTAAAATAAAAATGAAACATATAGTATAGCAACTGCGAGATACCCTCAAGATAGTCACTATTCTATATTCCAGAGTAACCCTCTGGCTACAATATATTTGGACTCTCCTGATCGTGAAGTGGATGTTATTGAGTTTGCGTAACATTTTTTTTCGAGCCATGAGATAGGTCAAGCGCAGGTTACGTGCGATTGCTGGCGTCCTTGTCCCTGCATCGTCCTCAACCTATTGTATAATCTCTTGTTAATGAAAGAAATACGCGAGTAATTCTCAATAGCTTATACCATACATGTCTTCGTGGAGTGCTTATAGACTGTCGTAGTAGTTGCTGCAGTAATCCAAATGCAGTTTCAGCTATTTCTAGGAACTGGTGTTGTAGTTTATTTTGGGTTTATTGGGTAGTTTATTTTGGCAGTTTATTTTTATTTGTAGTTTATTTGGTAGTTTATTTTGGGCGCGATATCATGCGATGATCTTGCGCCTCATATTCTTGTTTGAGAACTTACAAAATATCAACAAATATGAATTTCATACACGCTATTAAATTCTAATTGAAAAATTGGATAGCATTCATAATAATAATAAAATAGAGACATTGGAACATATATACTATCTGATACACATTCTAAAAGAATTTTATTTATAAGCACACATGTACATTTTAATATTTATAAAGCAATCCAGTTGCACATTCTAATTAAATTATAAAGCAATCATATTCATTTCAAATTTTTAATGGGTTGCTTTTGTAAACACAAATATTAATTTAGGTAACATTTTAAAATATTCTAATAACATACGGGAAAATCAGGTACCAATTCCGGTTTATTTACTTCTTTTAAACAAAGATTGTGTGTGTGTGTGTGTGTGTGTGTG
>BMAW01017198.1:717671-743581 GCA_019974015.1 Nephila pilipes
CTGTGCTTCGTTGCTCTACATAGTTGTATTATTTTTAATGGCTTTCTCTAACTCACATTGTAACTTGTAGCGCTTCAAATCTTTAAAATCTTTTCTCTCTCATCTCTATACAGATTGTTTTGAATGACAATACGATGAATTTAACTATAATTAATAAATTAGATTAAACTAATTATTTATGATTAAGACTAATTTTAAAAACTAAATTTTACTCCAAGCTTCTCGCCAAGTCATAAATCCGTCACATTTAATGACATTTATCATACTATTTTATAAGATATACTTAATTGATTAGCATAATGCTAATGGTAAAAAAAATTTTACACGTATTTATTTTGAATGATATTTAATAACGTCAAAATAATAAATATATAAACTAATTGTTGAATATTCAATTTGACTCAACGTTCTCTTGGCTCTTAAAATTTAGGTAAAAAATTGTGTTTGAAAAATATGAGTTAGAAGGAAACCCATGTTCAAGAAACTCGTTTTGCCGGAGTTATTACCGATATGAAATATTACATTGATAATCACAACCAGATATTTAAACGTTCATATTTCTAGTATCTTAAATTGAGTTTTTATTCAGAATTATTTCTGAGTTCTCTATCGGGTTTTAAACATGTGGTTTCTAGTTACAAAAAAAAAAATGAAAAGACACATTTCCATTTTTACCCAAATACTAGTGCATTTTGTTTCAATTATATCAAATCCAAAATTGGACTAAAAATTTAATAAATCTCAATGGAGTAAATAAAGTGAATCATAATTAGATTTTTTTTTTTATGCGTCAAAATTTATTTTAAAAAAGGTACAATAATGAAGTAATCGATATTTGCAATTTTGTATACAAATATATAGACATGACTTTATTATATTATAAATTAAAATTTTCTATCATTGACATCTTATAGCTAAACTATTTTTTAAGGTCGGAAATATCTTTAAAAGCAAATTATACGCTTTAAATATCTTTCGTATAATTCACTTCAATTTCAGACCTAATTCTTCGATTAATAACATGATAATAATGGCGAATGTAGGAGACAATTTATTTAATTCATTGAATAATAATGGTATAATTAAGCAAATAGTAACTGATTAACTGATTAATATCTAGTATTGATTGGTAGCTCAATTTCAACTGACAGAAAAAAAATATAGAAATTGCTAACTTATATTAAAAAATGAAAGAAAATTGTTTTAATAATTTGCCGTCATTTTTAAATCTAATAAAGTTTTTTTTAACATAATTTATGCTTTGAGGTAATTTTTTTCTTATATTTTATTGGTTGTAGAACTTTTGTAAAATCTATGCTGAATTGAGAACATTAGAGTTTTCTGATCAGGTCCTTCTAAAATCTATTCGAAAATAACTTTAAATATTCTAAGAAGATGATATAGATTTTTAGTTTTCATTTATAAACTTGCAAAGACCCAATGTCGCCTTTTAAAGCTTCTTTAAAGTCATTTTTTCAAACTCATCCAAGGCGTTTGTGAAGAAATTTCTGGAACTTTAGGTCATCACTCTCTATTCCATGTTAATATCCAGATTTTAATCTTTGTAATTCCAATCGCCTTAATCGCTAAAATATGATGTTCATTTCAACATACAGTAAGATGAAGTTATTCGCACGACTGTGAAGAAACTATTGTTTTAGTAGGTTAATTTGAATAAAATTAATTCAAAGAGACACATCTAATAAAACATTACTTTACGAACATGATTATGTGGTAAAAGGAATAAATATTGAGATATTTATCAGATATTAAAGCAAGCTTAGTGATTTTGAGGCGTGTGAAAATTTTATTTCTATTTAAAATTATATTCAAGCATATAAATTTTTGTAAATATTTTATGTCTGGATCAAAGGTTTTTGTTGATTAGTGACGTCACCTAATATTGAGACTATAAGCTGACATAGCTAGAATTTAAATTTAATAGTTAATGCAAAATTCTCGATGGTGTAATTCTCAAGAAATCTGTTATACTGAAGGAAAATTGGATGTAAAGACGAGATAAAACATCAAATGAAATTTCTTTTAGTTAATAGATCTCATTCAACAATGCGGTTAATTATCTAGAGGTTAATGGCTTTTAAAATATTACTTAACGCTCATTTCCCTTGCTGACCCCTTTACTTATCTCTGACGACAGTGATTTCTTAAAGTTCGTTAGAGAAAATTCGAAAAAAACGCTCTCAAGTTTTACCAAATTTAAAAAAATAGAGGTACTGTATCTGTAGAAACTACTCGAAATGTATGTATTAGAAGCAAAATTTCCAATGCTGTATTTCAAGAAAAATCTTTATGAATGAGAGAATCGGAAGTTGGCACAATAATTCATATAAAATATAAAAACAAAGGCAGTTGTGTTTCTGCAATGAACGTAAGTTTAACGTTTTTGATCGTATTGAAAACGAAACACAGAAAGGCTAAATCTGTGTCGGGGCCCGAAGTCTCCCGTTGGCGGGGTATGAGTGGGGAGAGGAGTGCCAGCTCAGGTGTCGTCCTCGTTACTTGACCGATTTAAAGATTACAGGGTCGCACTAATAGCCCTCGTTGCTTCTATGAGCGTTGAATAAACACTAATAAAAAACCCAAGTCTGTATTTCTATAAATGTGATTTAAGAAAACAAAATTGAACTACCTTTCAAATTTGGTTGAATTTATACAAAAAGACAGAGCAATTGTTTTTAGCTAAAGGATATTCGACACAGACAAGGCAATCATTATAAAATTCTAGCTAAAACATTTGAGATTTTGTGCATTGTTGGAATACGCTACACTACAGATTAGGCATTATTTATATCTTTCAAGTCTTTAAAAAATTTTTTTACAAATAAAAATATTAGACTTTTAAAACATAAATAATACGCGATCTTGTAGTAAAAAAAATATTTATGAAAAATTTTACATGGAAATGGTATATTGTATCTATTACATACAAATGTGAAGATGTTGGACATTTAATTATGTAATTTTGTCAAAGGCTTCGTTAGATTATGAGTTATCAATGGACGATTATTTTCACTATCTCACAGTATAGCGCGATAATTCTGAAAAATAAATACTAATGAATAAAGCTCATTAGCCTCACATTCTTTAACTTATTCGTCGGAAACCTGTATAATGGGCTACTTCAAGAAATCACTGATGTTTGGAAGAACCAATCTTACATCGATAAAACTCCAGGTCTAACATTGAAAACAACTTATTTTTTGCAAAATTTTTTTATTCATCAACATAACAGCTTTTGTTAATCACCTTTTGGGTGTACAATCGTTCAACGCTTTTCCAAATCTTTTTTTTTTTCAAAAAAAATTTTTCTTTATTTTTTTTTTTTTCGCGAAAACCTTTTTGTTGCGAGTAAATGGCGATAAACAGCTTTCCTGAATCATCGACTCGTTGCTGTTTTTTGTTCCATCGAAAGCAATCCGCGGCACCCTTGAAAACCTTTTCACTTCAAAAAACCTTTTTCCTGTCCGATCGACTTAAATTTTGACGTTTCAAGCAAGGTTAGTAGAAGAACCTGGTTACTGGTTTACTACGAGCGCCATCTCTGGGTTAGTCTCGGGAGTTATTGATCGATGTGTTACATATCTCCACCAAAAAAAGGTATCAAATTTATTTTAAGGAGAATTTTTTTTCGTGAACCTCCTTTTCACCACCAACAGATGGCAGCAGGATCGATATACATGAAAATTTTCTTTTTAGATTTATTTTCTGGTAATTAATTTAATTTATATGCACTTGTATACTTTGCGAGGTAGCTGTCGAGCGAAATGTTGCAAAATTACGATCGAAAAGTGTCAATTTAGGATTTTTTAAAAAATTTGTATCGTTTCGTCCAAAAATCTATCGATTCAAATGAAACTGTATTCATACAACATACGGAAGAAACATTTGGCCTTCTTTTTGTTTAAAAAAAAACAATTCTAATAATATCTTAATTCTAATAACCAGTTGCGGCTCACTCAAAAGTACTCAATACATTTTTAAAAGTTAGTCATCATTAAAAAGATTTTATGCAACGAGTTGGATCGTTATATTTTTTTCATCTATCCCTACGAAGAACGGGTATGCAAGCAAGTGAAATAATTTTTTTTCAAAAAATATTAAAGTAGATTCGGAGAAAAACGTTATTTTTTTTCTGTATTTCAAACAGCTTTATTTACATCTAACCTTGAGACTGCAACAAATGAATACGTGCATCTCTACACATCTGAATACTTTCCTATCTTCCGAGATATCTAAATTAATAAGTTATTACATCCGATCGCTAAAGACTAGTCATTTTCTCAATTCACCACGCTTCTACCTTAGACCTCAACAAAACAAAAATCCTTCTCAAGGTCGTTTCACCTGGTAATAGATAGCTTCTTTTGAAAGTGGATTATCTTGAAAATCGAATCAAACAATACCACCGTCCATGACCGTTAAAACAAAAAGGGAGGGGTACAAATAAATGCGCTGACTCTCAGCGAAACGTCCAAAACTTTTTTCCCTTTTAAATCTTATCAAGGACATTCAAGGTCTTTTTAAAAAGGTCTGAATTACGAAGTTTTAATCGTTACGAATGCGTGTACAAACCAGATGGGCAATTATAACGGGTTCGGTACGAATTGTCATTGGCAGAAGCAAGCGACCTTGAGATTTCGTGAGGATTGTTTATTTTTGTGAGATTAAAAAATATATCGTGGTCACGTTAGTTTTATTGTAACATTTTCTTTAAGCCGCTCATGAGGGTAACAACAGAAGATATTTATGGAGGGAACGTGAGTGTTAAAATTTCCCGAGCATTCAAAGTAAGCAGGTGTTGAGAAAGATTTCATGAAAAGGGAAGTTGAAGATAAAGAATATAATTCATCTTCTTTTTATCCCAAACTGGTTTGAAGTATCAGTCTGTACAAGATTCTGTTTCATTTTTATAATTAGAAGATTCATATCTTTTATTTTCCTACTTTGTAAAAATACTTAATTTTCCAAGTTATTTAAATATAAATTGTAATAAATATTGAAAAAATAATTGATTTTTATATGCGAAATATGATATTACATGTTGTTTGGATGAATAATGTAATGGTAATATAATTAAATATTTAAGGAATTGCAAAATAAATTACATTTATAATTGCTTTACTAATTATTGGTGAATTTTTGTCGATTATGTTTCCAAAATAGATATATGCATTCCAGATCCCATTTATAAATTTCTACAAATTAGTAACAGTAATTTTTACCGGTATAGAATCTTTTACTAACATAAAAGTGTATAAAATTCAATTTTTATTTAATTTACTTTTAAAATTGGCAATCATTTCTGTGTGCTAAATTAGATTATTTACTTTCCATGACTTCTATTATTCGAAGCTCTGAACATTTTCGAAGAAGTTATCTTAAAAATAAATGCCTGCCACTAAAAATTTTGAACTATCCCTATGAACTATCAATTTGTGTTGTATTTCTGTACAGCCATCTTAAAGTCTAATTAAATAGTATATAAGTTCAAAACTCCAATTGAAGATACGTAAGGAGAAGACAATACGAATATTTAGAATATCCAAGATCACACTCTTTCTCTAATTCCTCTTAACTCGGTTAATCCTAACTTATATTCTAATAACAAAGTCTTAGCTTATCAAATCACTCATTCCGATTCAAGCATTTCTCTTTTATAGCATCTTCACTTCCAATATAAACGGTTTTCTTTAGATTACGGCTGATCTCTTTTAATTATTAATTTTGAACTATTTTATAGTTTATTGAATTTTGGAGAGGCAAAATGGCGTTTCAACCCAAAATAGCCAACGAATGAGAAACACATTTATTTTTCGACATTATTACACATTTATTAAACACAATAATTTCGAAGCTTCACTTAAATCCACACATATTTCTACCAGTCGTTATGCTCTTTCTCCCTTCTCTTTAGTTTTAATTCTGTTTCGTTAAATCACTACACTTATTATTTCCATCTAATTTACCAAATCACGCTTCATTTGGGTTGGGAAAAAATTTTAATTTCCTGCAATTCAAATTACCAAAAAGTATCCAACGTTAATGAAGAGAAAATCGTTAATATCTCAACGTGCCAAATTTATTTGAACTTCGGATTAAAATAATGTCAGTAATGAAAAATAAATATTTCTCATTAGAAGGCTGTTTTGGGTTGAAACGCCATTTTGCCTCTCGAAAATTCAATAAACCAGAAAATAGTTCAGAATTAATAAGTAAAAGAGATCAGCCGCAGTCTAAAGAAAAAAGGTTATTGTTATTTAGTGGCCATATGCCCAATTCCTTTCATTCTACGAGCAAAAAGTATATCATGAACTGCAGGCTGGAATAATGAAAAGTTTTAACATCCATCAATTATAGAAATCAGTCTTTGATTTTAGTATGTGTTCTTACCCGCGTTTTCCTTGGAGAAGCCTTTGGGGCTGCTTTACTACAATGTTTGGTATGCGAAATTCGTTTTGTAAAAGACTTTTTGTATCCACCAGGCTTTCAAATGCACCACCTAGCGACCACCAGAAGAATGAGGACGATTAGAACTCTGATAACCAAGAACCAAGAATAAGCTGTGGAGTTAACCAGTAAACACAGTATTCCTCCCTAAAAGTTGTGTGACTGTATATTAGTTTGTGAAACCTTAAATATTCGTGCCTAATTGTTTTGTCCTTAATTGTTATGTCCCTAATTGTGATACCTAAATAAATGTAATTAAATTAAAGAAGTTCTTCTATATTTTGATAGTATTCTCTTATTTAATCACTGTTAACCGTAAAAGAGTTTTAAGTACTGAGCCGTGGTATAATGTGCAGCCGCGGTAGCTTAGAGGTCATAGTCGGGGATTTGCTGCCGCGTTGTTTCGTCGAATCATGGGTCCGAGCCCTGAGACCACTGAGGACCGGCCACTTAGTGGGCTGATGTACGTTAAATCTGATTGAAGTCCCAAATCATTCCGTTGGCATAGTATGGAAGTTTGGAGAGGGAGGTGCCAACTCATCACTTTACCGAGGCTCAAAATTACGAGGTCCGTCGCTGTTTGCCCTCGTGTTGCTTCTCAGTGCTACGTTAATAAAAAATCAAATCATGGTTATACTGTGAACTATGTAAATTAGCCTTCTTTTTTAAAAGAACTTTAGTGAATAAGGTAGAGAGGGTATGGAGGATAAATCGAGGATAGAGAAAAAAGAAGAAGGTAGTCAGATAGCGAATACCTAAATTATATCCCGTGGTTAGAAGTCGACTTGATTAGGATCCACGTATTAGATGTCTATAGTTAGAGTCCCCTGCAAGATTAGTAAACATCCTTATTATACTATTTAGTTGAGTAGATAAAAAGCTCTTTCACTTATATTTGTTTTGTTTTGATAGAGATTATTCAAAAAAGCTTGAATCATTAAACAAAAAAAATTCATTGAAGCAAAAAAGCTTGATTTAGTTAAACCTTTTGAGCTTCTTATTGCGTAATTATGTCTCCTAATAACAAAGAGGACAATTTGTATTTATATACAATTATATTCTTAACTTTTATTTTTAAAGGAAAATAAAGTTTATGATTGAAGGTGTTCAGCAAAATACTCACCGCAAGATAATAATCTCCCAACTTCAACCAGAAAGCTTAAGAATATTGTACCGATATTTTTATTTCGAGATAAATAATTTCTTTTAAAACTACAATTGATGTCATTTTTTTTATTCTTGTTAAAACACACAATTTAAAAATTTTCTAGCCCATGGCATACTTCAGGATACACACATATCATATCACAATTGTTCTTAAAAGTCTATTTAACTTATAATGGATCTCCTTCGTAAACCCTTTTGACTTTGACTGTATACAGGATTGAAGATTGAAATAACAGCTGTTACTTAATTTCTATAAATGCACAAACAAAATTTTCTTAGTATCATACCTATTAAAAGATAAATAGTATTACTATTTTTTTCAAGGCAATAAAAAATACGTAATGTAAAAATAAGTTTCACATGAAAAATGCATAAAATATTTATTTTAAATAAATAGATATGTACCATTTTATTAAATATAAACGTTTAATGAGCAAAATGATATTGCGTTTCGCACTTACAAGTTCTGAAATATTAGGACTAATATATTTTTTTAAATTTGTTGATTCAATTCTGATTAACGGTTAAGAAATTTTCATCCCACAAAGCAGGGGGAAATTTTTGAAGAATGCTCCACATTTTCAAACTTGCACCACCACCCTCCCGAAAAACGCATGGATCTTTAGAAATCTGTAAGCCGCAGTTTAAAGATACCTGCGATATTGTATTGTTAAAAGGATTCTTAAGCCATTAATCGTTTTGAAAATATTTTCTTAACGAAAGTATACAGTGAATCAAAACGTTTTAAATACGAATATTTTAATCATTTTATTCCCTAATGATAAATATTTATATTTGATTATTTTTCCATGAGAATTTTTCTCGTTCGCTTTCTTTCGGAAAATTTGATTCATCTAGTTCGTAAAAACTATGTGATTGTAAATAGTTCCAATGACTGCCCATCGCCGGGAATTGATGAATACTTAACAAGTAATAAACTAGGCTAGAGCTATTTATTTGCTGTCATCTTCATAAAACTAAAGTTACGCAATAAAAACTGCAATGAAACTTTAGATAAATATTTTCTTTTTTTATATTATATTTACTATCTTATACTATTATTTATATGATGAATATATATTGTCACATTTTACTATTTTTAAATTATTTTTGAACAAAAGCAGTCTTTTTATAAAATGCGTTTAAATGAAGCACGATAACGTTATCAGCATTTAATGTATCATAAGCTTTGTTTAAAGTTAATTTTTCGCCTGCGTTTATTTTAGATAAACGAATAAAAAATTGATTTTAGGCGAACACATTTTAATATATGTTAATACGGAAACGAATACACACTTTTAACTTTTATGGAGGTAAACATTCAAAGCTATACTCGAAACGTTTATTTCTCCTTCTGATGTAATGGAAACAATATTTAAAATGCCGTATATTTCGCTGTATAACGCGCACTTATAATTTCAAGCTAAATCTTTTAATTTTCAGGTATATTTCGCCGTATAACGCGCACTCTTTTCTTTATAAAGGAACCTAAAATGTATATGTGTGATGTTCTTGTTATTGAAGTCATTCGTTCGAAGAATTTTTTCTGGCTTTCGAAAAATGATACACCGAATTGACAAGTGCTAAAGGTAATGTTATGTGTGAAGGGGAAATGCTGGAGGAAGTAAATAATTCTGCAAACAGGTTGAATTTTATTCAATGCAGAAGTGCACAAGAATGTTATTCTAGATTTTCGAGAAAAGGAGAACACAATTTTGGGTAGGACCACACTTCCGACTCGAATGAGTTTGCAGAATTAGAAGTCAGATTTTTTCTCTTTCTTCAGTCATTTGAAGACGTTATTTTGGAGTGAATACAGAAGGCTATTCAGTAAATCTCATTTGCTTTGGTTGAAATACAGTTGATTGAGTGTTCCGTTTAGTAATAAACATGGTCTTACCGAAGGAAGTAAACATAGTGCTGGTTTCAAACGCAAAATTATTCAAATTTCGAAAAGAAATCGAAATCATGCTGCAGAAAAGATGTGCCTGGAGATTTGAAATTTTTTTCCCCATAAGTACGTCATTTCTTTGAAATAAACGACATGTAGGTACATGTAGAAATCTAATTTTTTATTCTAATCCTTTTCTAATTTTTAAATCTATTATTCCTTCCTCTGGAGAATAACTCGAGCTCGAAAATTTCTTATCTTACATTTTGTATTGAAAATGAGCGTTATACGCTGGAATATACGGTAATTAAAACATAATTGTAACTTATAAAACATATATATATATACTTAAAAGGTTAAAAATTAACTTTAGTGAGAGTGATACTTCATAAAATATTGTACCACTCCGTAATCCAATGAGCACTATTCAGAGTAACAACATACCTTTCCGTTCAATGGGTTTTTTTCTGAACAAAACTTTTCTTTCGGATCCTATAAGTCTAGCTAAATTTGTGAATTGACTCAATAACATATGTGTTCACATATATTTTATTAACACAGATCTTAAAGTTGTCCAGATTCTTTGATGTGAGTAAATCTTCAAGTTGTCTACAGCCAACTTGAATTAATGTGTCTAACAGATTATCTTATATTCTATCTTAATGAATTCATGTATCAACTCAGAACAAAAACGAAAAGACATTTGTTCGCAGAAATATTATTCACACAAATTTTAAAGTTATTCAGATTCTTTAGCTCAAGAAAATTTTCAAGCTACCAACACCCGACTGTTATCTCATTTGAGAGAACTAAGCAACTGAAACTTTTCAAAAATAAAATATATGATCTTCAATTATTGCGATACGTAGCACTGCAGTGCAAATCTGCATAATGTATGTTAGGTAATTTGAGATAATTGTAAAAGAGAAGAAGAAAATAAGATGACTAGAGAAGGAGAGAGAGAAAATAATATCTATGATATGGGCCAGATCCAAGACTGAAACTAGAGCAAAGTAATAAAAAAAACCTGTGCTCTCCTAATTTAGACTGAAACATTTTAATTTATATAATCAAGACATAATTCAATTATTAGAACTCTTATTCTGAAAAAGAGCGCGGAAACATATGGGTTAAAATAAATAATAATCTATATCGAAATAACTTGCTCGGTATTAATTTTTCCTCGTGGTTAGAGAAAAAAAGCTACCTTTTCAAAGATTTGGAATTGTCTTCTAATGAGGAACTAAAAAAGACACTTGTGTGACAAATAACTTCTAGTAGAAAAGTAATTTAGTAGAAATTATCTCTTCTCTCGCAACTTATTCTACCGATACCTACACCAAATAGAAACTAAACATAGAAATCATTGAAGTAACTCGTTTCATTTGGAAGCAAATTAGTCAGTCAGCTTTTGAGTAAATTTTCAAGCAGTTTTCTCAATCATGATTAATAGGATAAAAAATTTATTCGTTTCTTCTACAACTTTTTCTTTATTTCTATCTGTATTATAACCTACTCTAGTTCTTCAAAACGATTTCGTTATACAATGGGTAATTGAATTTTTTTTAAATACTCTACAAAAATAGCTCCATACACCCACATATACATGTTTTCCTTCCTCCATCTCTAACTCTGAACTAATTTTGCAATCTATATTCAGATTGTTATTATTTTTAACGCGAACTTACTTTCTGTTTCATGTATCTGTCTTAGGTTTCTAAGTCATTTTCTAACATCTGTACTTCATATGTTTCTAATATTTCCTCTCGACCAGTCTTCGACAAGGAGAAAAGAATTTATTTTATGCCAAACAGCACTAATTTTTTTAAATTAAAAGCAATAGGTGTCATATTTTAACATTGAGATATCTGTGTACTTATGTAATTGTTTAATTAAAAAAATCACATTTATGACATAAATAATTACGTATTAGCAATTAATTATCAATAACTTTGAGTAATTACATTTGTAAATAGTTCAAATATAATTAAATTAATTAATTATATTTGAATAAGCATTAAATCCTCTGTATGTGTAACTTTATAAATTCGAAGAGTATTTATAAACATAACATTCTATATGCATTGAATGTAATTATCATTTCAAAATGTGAATTAAATAAAATTATAAAAATTTTAAATTTTATTATACCAATTTTGTTTAATTTCCATTTCTAATTTCTAATACAGTGCTATACATATATTTTGTGAGTGTTTATTAGGAAAAAATTACAATCACTGCATAGGAAACACTTTCATTTTACAATGAGAAAAATATCAACACTACGCTAAAGTAGATGTTGAGATAATCTACTATAGATCAAAATATCCTAAAAAAAAAGCATTTTGAAGGGGAAGAAAACTAGTAAATATTTTTTTTCTATGTTGTAGAACTTTATTTTACAATTTTGAAAATCATTTATGAAATTCTCAAAAATTATACACCTAGAAAATAATTCAAGCTCCTTTAATTTTGTGACATTGGGCTATTCGCGATTTTCTCTTCATTAACTTCGGGGACTTAGTATGAGAATTTTTTTCACAAGCCAAATGAAACATGATTTGGTAAATAAGATGATAATAGAAGTGAATTGAAGTAAATTAGAGATAATGATAAATAAAAGAAATAGAATTGAAGGAAATAAAGGGAGAAAGAGGATAATGACTTGCGAATAAAGATTTATAATTTAGATTGAATCACTTCAATTAGCTTTGTGGATTGAAGCGAATTCCAGTTGAAGTATTAAGATAAGAATCGGTTGTCTTTGTGAAGTGATTGAATCAGGGCTAGTGATTTGATAAGCTAAGATTTCATATTTAAATCATGGACTAGGACTGTTGAGTTAATTGAGATTCGTTCATTGATTAAAATATATATATATATATATATCAGCTGTTGCGTATCTTCAGTTGGAGTTTCAAAATTATTAGCAGATTAATTAAAAAGTACAATGGCCGTTGAATTAAATGAGTAAGGATAGTCGTCATAATTTTCAACAGAAAAATATAAAAAGTGCAAAATTTGAAGCCTTTTAATACTTAAGTTACCTTTCCAGGAAATGTACCACAAAAGGAAAACGCTCTCATGTTCAAAAACGCTGAATGATAATCATAATGCAATAGCATAAGCTATTAAGTAGGCGAGCTTCAGCAATTAAGAAAATTCTCTTTCCGTCTCCAGATGTTTTCTCAATTTAACCTTCATTATAAATTCTACTAATTAAAATCAACCTAATTCGCCTTCGTTTAACTGATTTCAACTGCTTAACAGAATTTTCATTTTTCTTATTTTTTACTGCTGTATCTTAAAACACTTTACATATTATTCACAAGGGAAAGTTCCCAAGTTTTCAACTGGAGAGTTACGAACGTTATATTTATGATTAATTAAATCCAAACAATGCTAATAATTAGTAGAATGTATCATTCTGAGCATAAATAATTAATAATTAAATTTAAATTACAGTTATTATCAACAAGAGAAAATGCGCGTTTTGTGAAATGCAACTGTATTCTTAAATACCTAATTTGCTTAATTTGTTTGTTATCAATCCTGTAAATACTCGTATTTCAAAGCATTTCTCATAAGTATAATGTTGCCTAATTTATCACATTTATCAGCTGGGAAAAAATGACCCAAATTTCATTTATTGTTTCCCCATTACTTTGTTTGCGTCAAAGTTTATTTAAATAAGAACTCAAGTTCCAAATTATTCCTCCTGCAAGCTTTTAAATAAATGCCATCGCTGTTTCTTTTTTAGATTTGACTAAAGATATTCTATTTAATGATGGTGTCAAAAACGTTAGAAAAAGGACTATTTATTGTTATTTTTATGCTGAAGCGAGAAATAAAAATATTAATGTTTTGACATTTTTGAAATGTAGAATAATTTCTTAGAAAAAACACAATTTAAATATAATTAATTTTATCCCTCAGTAATGGTATCAGTTTTCATTTGTTTCAGCAACGTGTTTAGATGAACTTTTGTTTCCAAAGAAAAATTACTGATATTAATAAACATTTTTTAAACTTTAAGTGTTCTCTTTAGCAAATATTTTACTCATAAAGTAATCTACTTATCCCTTATAATGTAGAACTTATCCCTTATAATGACCATAACTTCCCTCCTGTAACTTATCCCTTATAATGACCATATTGTTGCGTGTGTATATGAGACAAAAGAATTTATCTTATTCTGGATTTTCAGTTACACTGTACGTAGAATAATGTCAGAAAACAAATAATTATTGGTCTGTTTAGATTAGCAATTTAAGTAATAGATTTTCCCAGCTTATTCATAGACGTTTAAATTTAGTATGTTACTGCAGCATGCTAGTATTAATTTCGCAAATTTCATGAACGATGGGTAGTAAGAAAGTAAGAATAAGTTCTTATTCTGTCAAAGATCGTAATGCTGAATTATACAGGATGTCCTACACGTTAAATATAATCCACCATCAACGTCCTCTTATGGGGTGGAAAACCAAAAAAAAAATAGCGCTTGAAGAACCGCCCTTCTCATCTTATCGAAATTCTAAATTTCAAGGCCTGTCACCAACAGCTGTTCCAGAAGGATGTCGATTCAAATATATAAACTTCTCATCAGCAATGGTTACAAATTCGAAATCTGTCACCATAGACCAATGTATTAATATAGTTCGATAGCTTAAACTAAATTTTTATACATCATAATATTAAGGCTATAAATTAGAAAATTCATCTGACAATAGTCCTTCTACGATGATATCGATTCAAAGTTATAAACTCATAAATTGGTAGTGGTTTCAAGCGAATCCTTCATCAAAGTCCTGTATAATGTATATTGTTCAACATTAATTAAAAAGCAAAGAATGTTTTATTCCTCATCTGATCGAGGTTCTAAATTACAAAGTCTGTCGCCATCAGTACAGGAGAGAAGTCAATTCAAACCTATTGAATGATTAATCTACAGTGGTTTCAAATGAATCTGCTATCAAAGACCTTTAATATTTATACAGTTCAACATTGATTAAAAAACAACAAAAAAAATTTACTTATGATTTGATAGAGGTTCTAAATTCCATCGCCAACAGTACTTCATTACTTCTGAGAGACTTCCAAACCTATAAGCTCACAATTCAAAAGTAGTTTTAAATTACAAAGCTTGTCACGAAAAGCATGTAATATTTATTAGTATATAGTTCGACGTTAATTTAAAACAAAAAATTTCAGTTATGATCTAATCAAGGTTTTAAATTACAATCTATGTTACCAATAGTTTTAAAGGATGTAGATTCAAATATATATCTATTAACTCGCTAATCGGTAGTGGTTTCAAAGTCTGCCTTCAAAGACCTTCCGATTTCAATTTCAAAAATGAAAAAAAAAAATTGTATTTAAATGTTTTCACATCACGTATGTATTTTTCAGTTTCTGGTAACAAAGTTGCAATTATGACATCCAATATAATTTCAGCACTTCATTCGCATCATTTTTTCAACATTAATGACATGCATTAAAAACAGCACATTGTTTTCAAAAATCCTCTTCGCTTTCAAACTTTTTTTTATCATTCAATGAATTCATATCCTGAAAAAAAATATTAATGATTTTTCTTCTGTTCTCTCAACCAGGAAACTTTTTTGTAATGATAGATCCCAACTCAGCATTAACGATTCATTTTCGAAGTTTACCTATCGATAAAACGTTCCAAAATCAACAATAGAACGTATCCGAAAAAGCTAAGTGTGTTTGCATACGTTTCGGAAATCACCCACTCCCTGTAATCATAATCACCAAATTGTTATTTTCTGGTTCCAGAGTTTTGCAAGTTCAACCCCCCAATGGGGATATAACAGAACAAAAAGGGTGATTTGGACAACTGCGAGCGATAGTGAACGAGCTGACGTTTTCTGTTTTTGACGCGTGACCCTTAGAACTTGATAGAATACCTGGGTGCCGCTACAGATAGCAAAGCAGTTAGTGGGCGGAACTGTTATCTGTTAGATTTCTTCGTAAGACATAGGGAAGTGATTTCTTTATTCGAGCACATGTTCTACATAAAATAAGATTCTGCGGACCGCCATCGTTTCCGGGTAATTCAACAAAGATTAAATGGGAAAAGAACTTTTGTTTAAATGTTCGCATTTCGGGGATTCGTCCAATCATGCAGTCTGATATGTAATTTTATCTTAAGGCATCTTTTAAAAACGAAATATTGCTTGTATCCTTTAATGCCATAAGTAGCTTATGAGATTTTTTTTTATAAAATTTAAAATTTTATTTTTTGATTTGTTCGGCAAATCGGGTAAAAAGCGATTGTTTTGGTTCAGCTGACAAATTTTATTCCTTCAAAAATTTCAAAGCAACAAAATTTTGTAACAATATTTTATTGCCAATATTGTAGCCCAAACGGAACAACTAGTAGAAGGTTTTAAAATAAGTCAAAGGTAATATTATAACTATAAAACATACTTCAAGTTATAAAATTATTTTAAAATTTACATTCCCAAACTCTCTTTATTCATACATAATTTTCTCATTATTTTCAAAGATTAAAAACTCAAATGTATCGTTTAAACAATCATATAAATATACTTCCAGTCTGAGTTAATATTCTAGCTTTGAAGCTTTAATGTATCATTTTCTACTCAGTTAACTTTCAACTTTTATTTCCTTTCCTTTATTTACGTTTAATAAGTACAGTACTCTCTCTCTCTCTTTCTAACCGCTCAAATCTTTTTGATTGTATCATTTAAGTGATATATTATTTCTTTAAAGCGATATTATATTGTTTCTTTTAAATAATGTACTAAATAATTAAAATGTTTTAGTAATACGTTTATGATTTTTTTTTCAAAAATTACTTTTTTTTTATTTCTTTTTTAAAAACTGCTTTTCAAAGAGTTTTTGAAATAGCCTTGCATATCAAAATTTTGATGAAGAATTAATTTAATCATGCTCATCTTAGGAGACACAGAAAATTTTGTTTATTTTGTTTACAAAGATTTTTTTTGTCTATTATGAATTCTATGAATTCTATGTGAATCTTCCTGTTATAAAACAAGTAAATAAAAATATAAACCGACCGCAATCCTGGGCTTTTTTATAATTGGGAACGCGAAAAGGAAATTATAAAGTTTGTGTGTGATAATGCATATACATCCACGCATGCTCCTTCTTTTATCAAAAATAGTGATTCAAATTCTTTTTTTATTAAAGGGAAAATAGCTCGGAAGTAAAAGAATTGCATCTCTTTCTAATGTGAAATTAATATTTTACATAACTATTAGTAAAAGGGCAGCGAGTTGCTAGGCTAAAACACATATTTATTTTTGACGTTGTGTTTTAAGGATTAGTAAACTAAACATCCTAAGGCCAACATTTCAAATTCAGAGGTATATCAAGTTAAACAAACAATCTTTTAAATTAATGTAGGGTGCTTAAAATTAATTTTTTAAAAACTTTAGTTTATATTGAAAAAAGTAGCATACAAGAAAGATGAATGTTATTTCATATTCTTTGAGTGGGACTTACAATCACTTGTTTTTCTAATTAATAATTCAGTATGAATGAGAAATTAAAAAACAAGCCACAGGATTTGTATGCTTCTGCTGCACAGAAAATATTAAGAAAGGCATGCAGACCACAAAACGAGAGTTTGATATGTTATACTTTAGTTTTTAAAACGTATTAAAATATTATTCGTATTGTTGTTACTTAGTTTTCAGAGAAGATACTTTTTCTTCTTTCTACAACTAGTAATCGCTGCATACATCAAATAAGGTCATTTGGTACAAGTGTCTACAGAAACGGGCCCTAACAAAGATTGATGAGCTCTGTTTTCATCATTATGCAATTAAATATCGTTGACTCATGATAACTGGAATTGCAATGAGGGCAAAGTTGATTCATTTTAAAATTATTCTTAAACATTTAATAAGTTGCTTAAGAGATGAACTGGATTATATATGCAAATGTATGTTACAGAATTACACAAATGAATTTAAGTATCGATTTTAGCACAAAATATCTCTTAAAGGCCTTTAACCAGATTAAAAGGAAATTCAAATAAAAAAAAGAATACTTTTAAATTAATTGATTGGTGTGTATAAACTGGTATGGAAAGCAGAACATCGAGAATTCAATTGAATAATAAAAATAGAGAAATTAAAGATTTTGGTTGTTTGGTAGGGCTGTCTCTGTACACCAATATATCTCTATTCATCAGAAAAATTATACCCTTGTCTATAATATCTTCCATGTTTGTTCATCAGAATGGTATACGTTATAATATATTGAATGCATTATATGTGTAATAAAATTTTCTCTGGCGCTAAATAAGTTTCCACAACTTTTTTTTTCTTTTGATATCAATTTCATACATACAGGGTGATTTTTATTCAAATTAAACTTTCATAAAGCTTTAAAAAAATGTCTCCTCATTAGAATGAAATGTTCGAAAAAATATTGGTAGAAAGAAAGAAAAATAGTTCAAATATTATAAATAGATGGCGTTTTATGTGTCATAAAATATTAATGGGTTCGGGTACTAATGATAGTGGCACCACAATAGAACAGCTATTGTGAGGATTGCAAATTTAGCTAATGTGCTTCACAGTAGCAATTTTTACTGAAAAAAATAAATAAATAAGAAAATGACTTCCAAGTCATTTGGCAGTTGTGGCACTCTTGTTGAAATTCCATCCAAAACGACAAGGGAGTGCTGCATCGGATAGGAATTAATACAATTTGTTTTTAAATGTCCAAAGACCAAAAGGTTCACCGCAAGTTCAAATTGAGAAACAAATGTTCCACAACAGATCGGAGTGTATCTTATGTTGTTGATGTGAATGAGTACACAAGCGTCTCATCATTTCAGATATGTTTGCATTCGGACCATCAAACACAGCATGTTTCAGATACAGGTTATATTGGTAGCCAGTTTGTTGGAAAATGACGACGGATAATTCTGTCATTTCCGAAATGCGGCTTCAGCAGCCACTTAACAGGATTTGCAATGAGTAAAGGAGTATCGTCTTGCTTGAAAATTGCCGTCATGCAGACACACATGCAAGCTATTGAAGTGCCGAAACGATGTGGTTGCGCTACATAAATTCATAGTATACACCATTGATGGTATAGGTAATAGGTCACGCATGTCCCATCTCCTCGAAAAAGAATGACCCTACGATAAACGATGCAGTAAACTTGCATCACACTGTTACTTTTGCTGAATGAAGAGGTATTTGTTGAAGTTTTTTTTCGAGCGGAATTCTAATTATTGACATATCGTGGATATGGAAATGAGCTTTATCTATCGAAAAAAAATGTTCCATGGGCATTCATTTCCATGCAAGCTAGAAATTCTTGGCTAAAGGTGTGTCGTACTGGCCGATCAGTAGAACACAAGTCCTGAACATCAGTACTTTTGTACGAATAGCAATGCACACACACAGGATGTTACACAACCTCTTATGTATCATGTTCACGGAGATCTCTAATGATTGACTATTTTACCGTGCACTGCACGTTTTCATACCAATGTTTGTTGCTTTCTACACTGCCGTGGCCACATTTTCTGTTGAAGTGTAAACAAATGGTTTCGTACCTCTGCAAGGTTTCATTTCAAATGAACCCGTGTTCCTGAAATTTTCCTATACCCGCGTAGTTGTTCTTTTTTGTAAAACAGTATCATTCTTTATTGAGGGGGCCGTAATTAGTTTCACGGACGCAATATGAAGAAAACGGCATGTACTCCCCGTTTTTATAATAAATGTAATGCGAGATGCGCATGACACGTTTCTTCTTTTGAATATTCTGATGTGTTAAGTGTGCCGTGTATTGCTAAAATTTTGAACCATTTTTTTTTCTTCTTCCGTACCTTCTTCAATTTCTTCATGTATATTCAGGTTACTCTGACCAGTGGTCGTTTTTTACAGCTCTTTGAAAGTTAAATATAATTGATAACCGTTCTGTAGTTCAAAAATGTACAACTAAAAATACAAAATTAAAAACTAATTTAATTTGAAATAATATGAAATTTATACGATACACACAACTTCATATTAAATCACTCAGTCTTAGCTGAGAGAATTACATTATCCATACCATATCAATCTTTAAAGTGTACTGAAAGCTTTCGTATATTTAGACCCTTCCCTGCTCTTTATGCACAAATTACACCTTCACACATACAAGAATAGTCAGCAAAAATAACTAGTAACTATAATCCTCTGTGAAACCCTAAACGTTTTAATATTCCGCATCTGCTTATCTGATAACGGATTAATTGGGAGAAAAGACTCATCTTGTAATAATCATTAATTCATTCCATTAAAAAGGTTGAATTTTCTCTGGTTACATTCCGTTTAGTCCAGGAACCAGATTGGAATTACAATAAACCATTCCTAAAAATTATAGCTTTTGTTGTGAATCCACTGTGTAAGCCTCTCAAATTATAAGTGTAAGATATTTATATTTTACTTAGTGGCAACAGGTGGCGCTGCAATAGTAGCGCGCGAAGTGTATTGGATCACTCAGCATTCTGATGTTCACGAGCGAGTGACGCCATGTTTTTGTCTTGTTTTCATTTCAATAGTTAAAGTGTATGTAAATAAAATTTCTATAGTTTTTGGCATATAACGACGTAATAATTGAACCCTGGCGTTTTAAGTATACAACAGCTTTTACGTATAACAGAAGAATTATAATTTTGAATATCGTTAAAGTTAGTGTATAATTAATTATTTATCCTGTTATTTAGGCTGATAAATTAAAACGATGAAAGAAAGTCCAATTAACATTTATTTATCATGTTAATGTTGCTTCTATATAATGTCCGCTGCATTGATTTGATCGAAGTTTGTTGAAAGCCAGTAGAAGAATTTTTCCAAAACATATTACATTTTTACTTTGAAATATCTGTCGCCGCGGTCCAGCCTTGAGAGCATCGACTAATTATGTCATGTCTTAAATATAGTTCTTATTGCTTTCACAGAGTGGAATATAAATATTCAGAAATTCCAATCCTTCCTTAGAATGCATGAATATCCATATCTAATTGCATTACTGATTAATGTTCTGATGGCGCCATTAAATTAATATATCAGAAGTCTGCTTCATTCCGACCCATTATTCGAGAAAGTTTTTATTGTTTTTATTCACTAATGGAGTCATATTCTATTAATGATAATATATATATATATATATATATATATATATATATATATATATATATATATCAAGTTACTAATGTTCTGCCTTAAATATCAATTATTAAAATATTAAAATAGACAATGTAATATTCTTTTCCGGATATTAAAATAAAAGCAGACGATAAAATATGAAATTAAATATAGTTTAGCAATGCGTGTGTGTGTGTGTAAATGTAACTTAAACAAACTAAATGTAATTACTATAATTATAATGCCAATCTTGTGAACCTAACACATATTGTTACTTATGATCATAATTTATGTAAGGCTCTTTGCTGAATTTGCGGGTGACTGATTTCGTAAGGATTTATTTTAATTTTTACAAGTCCCGATATGGGAAATTCTTAAAAGTTGTCTCGTCAGCAAAAGCAATTAAAACTTTTTTTAAAATAATGTAGAGAGATCTTAAGACTCGTATCAATAAACAAAATTTTATAATCCTAGTTATTAACAAATAAAAGTATAATCTGTTCACCGGAATTTAAAATCGGATTTCTGCTGCAACAAAAATTGAATCAAATATTTAAAAAAATTATGAATACAAAGAGAAATAAATTTTTATTTAACTTCTTTGTCTTCCTTTGAAATAATATATGAAAAATGTTTATGAAATAATTAATGTAAAAGGAGTAATTTTTTTATAAATCTCACATACTTAACTTATTTGATTAACATAATTCTTTTTTATTTTACTAATTAATTTACAAGAAATCTATCCGCTTGAAAAAGTACAAAAAAAATCCTTTAGGTAACAAACAGCACTAAACTTAATTGAAGTAGGAAGTAAATGCATGCTGCAAATAAATTAATTTAATGTATAACTAAGGTGACCAATCATCCTCCTTTTGTAGGTTCTGTCCTTACTCGAAAAGTGTCCTCCTTCCTGTCCTCCTTTTTAATATTTTAAAACTAATCTGTCAATCTCTGTATTCGGAGATTCCGCGCCAAACTGTAATATAAATGTTGAATACAAAAAACTTTTATAATATTCAAAAGTTAGATGGCTCGCTCTAACACCTGCTATAGTTAGAGGAGCATGTTTTACAATTATTTGAGTCTCTCCAATCCTATTTTCTTAAAAAAAAAAACATATATTACTAATACACGTTTGTTTTAGGGCGTGTTTTTTTTTTTTTTTTTGTTTGTTTGTTTTTTTCCTAATACATTAATTACTTCAGAAAAATTAAAAAAATTTGTAATTTCAATTTCGATGCTTAATATAGAGAGTGCATTTGAGCATTCTACACACATGCTTGACCAAAGATAATACTTTATTAATTTTAATTAGCTGAAAGAGAGCTTTTAGCACTTGCTATAGTAACTGGAAACGTAAAAAAAAAATTAACGCATTTAGTGCATTTAGAAATAACTCATCATAATTATTATTTTGTATGCATTGCAATATGTCTAGTGCCTTACTTACATCCTTTTCATTCAAAATCACATCCCGTAGCCAACCAATTTTCTGGATTAGATTTTCATCTACATATTTGTGACAAAACTTCACTAACTAAATACTCGGATCATCAATAATTAGTATGAAGATTGCTTAAATTCAGAGGTCTACAATAATGATGTTTATGATAAAATGCACTTTTCGTCATACTAACAACAATAGGAATTTTGTCAAGTTTTCATGAGCAAGAGTATATTATTTTAGTTTTTATCTTGTTGGGGGCCCCAGAATCGCTGGGCCCTGGTGCATAATATCCGCTGCAGCCCCCAAATGGCCGGCCTTGATGCGTACGCTGAAATTGGTATAGAATTTGTTCTGGACTCGGATCCATCATTAAAGCCCAGTTTTATAAGTGTTCCTTTCTGATTATCCTTCGTAGTAGACGTGTGAAGGCCTTGCTGCACTTACGTAATATGGATCTCGATTATTTTTTTTATTATTATTCTTAAAAAAAATACATATTAGTTTGATTTTTCAAAACTGACTCCTGCCTGTGTGAACTGTTTTAAGTTGCGATGGAACAAATCATTGATAAAGCCATACCAGGGACATCACAACTAGAGGATCTAGATTCCAAGTATCCAAAATTTAATCCACGCCAGATGTATAGTGCGAGGAAGTGTAACTGTATCTGCTGTTTAAATTTTAACATTAAACTCTTTTGGTTCTCCTCTTGATTCCCTCAACGAACTGCATTATATAGAAAATTACAAGATATGGTTCACTGCAGTTTTTAGCATTTCTGTGTAAACAACTTCAAGATATAAATAACCAAAGTTAAACCGTCTCACAAACTTTATATTTTTTCTTGACGTAATGTAATTGATTATTAACCTCGCCCTGAGAAGTAACAACGGGACTATAGGCGACGAACCTCGTCGTTTTGAACCTTGATCAAGTGACGAGGACGTTCCCTGTGCTGGAACCTGCCTCTCCAAACTTGCACACCATTCCAACGAGAGGACTTGAGACCTCCACAAATTTAACGTGTGTCAGCCCCGCTACACACAGGGTCTTTAGTAGCATCAGGGTTCAGACCCATGAAAACAATGTCGGCCATTAACCTCATTTAATATTAACAAATCTGCTTATTTCATCTTCAAAAGTATATATTAATTGTTATGACATTTTATTAACTTATATAAAATGATGCATTCATTACATTCCATATTCAAAATATGGATAAATTTTACTTTGCTTTTAATTTTGGTTTGAATAAAAATCACTAAAAAGATTGAGGATATATTTGAAAATTTAGAGCCTTTATTTGGCAATTTTCTTCTTCCTTTCCTCTCTGTAATCTCTTTCTCTTCTTTCTGTCTCTCTTCTTTTTGTCTATTTTCTATCTTTTTTGTCTATTTCTATCTCTTTTCTCTGTCTTTCTCTTCTCATCTCTAACCCCTCTGCCTCTATTCTCTCTTTTTCTCTCTGTGCATGTGTGTGTGTTTGTAGAATAATTATTTTTATTTGAACCCCGTTATTTCAAGTGACGATCTTTGATGGTATCAGGGTTCACACCTAATTTGAGAGTCTTAGGCCACGACCTCAACCAACCACCTCAAGTTTTTTCTTATAACCTTCATAATTTTTTCCTACATAAAACCTATTTTACTTGTGATTAAAGCTATGATAAATCACAAGTACTCAAGGTCAGTTTTTACCTAATATTTATTCGAACAAAATTTCTCTTACTATTTATATTTTTAATTTTGGTAGTTATTAATTTACATGCAACGGCTAATCATTTGTAATCAGTTATTGAATCACTGCATTGGAAGGTAATGAATAAGTCCCATGAGAAAGTGTCAATTAATAATTAGGTGTTGAAAATTTTTAATTTCTTCTTCAGGATTGTGTTAAACTTAAGCAATGTTGGCATTCTTCCAGTCTCTGTTTCAAAACCGGAAGCAGTGTATTTGTTAATAAAAATATCAGCCGGAATGGAACAAATTAGATTTCTTTTGCATATTTTGAATAATAACGAGCGGAATGTTCTTAAAAAGCAAGTAACAGAACGTGTTATGCAAAATCTAAAATAATTGATCAAAAATACCTTGAAGTAAAGTAAATTTTTACTTTTAATGATGACATACATCAAAAACTTGTATCATGAGCTCGAAATGAACTTTGCGTACACATATAAATAGTACATTGAATATTAATCCCACTTAATATACTTAAATAGCTAAAATATAAATCATTAGGCGAGAAAAAGGGCTCAATCATTGTAGAAACTTATAGATTAAATCCTTAAGAAAGAATTTTTAACACATTTCCCGATTAGTGTGTGGGATAGGGGTATTCATTATCTGGTATAACTTTTTTTTTGTTTTGTTTTGATGTCGATATATATATATATATATATATATATACAAATTTGGGATCAGTGAAAGATAGTTTTGTGACAAAGGAACAATGAAAAATTAATCCCTCTCTTTTGAAAACTGCTTTTCAGTAGGGAAACTGAGTATTGAATTGGGGAAAAGTATATTGTGGTGTTATTAAAATATTTTCCATTCATAGAATTCAGAATCCAGTTCTTGCTACAGTTCTCAACAGTGGGAGGGGGAAACAGCGTTAGCAAATTGTAAGGCAATCTAAGACACGGACCAATGAGAAGCATGCTTTTTAAGAAACAGACTTTGAAATTCAATTTTCGATACCACACAGTGAAAGAATTACTGACGAAAATGAATTGTTCGAGCTTGTCAAAATCAAAAGCAGTCAGAGGCAAATCAAAAGCAGTCAAAAGCAATCGATTTCTTAGTATTCTCAAATGCAAGAATACTAAGAAATCGATGGAAACATATGTAATCAAGACTCCTTTGACGGCCTAAAACATTTTAACATTTTATTTCAACTGTGATTGATTATGTGGTCAATAACAAAAATAGCTTGGAAAGCAGTGAGAAACACGAAGATAATAGCCAAGTGAAAAGTGTTGACTTAAAAAAAGTATACAGATGCCTTAAAATAAGAGAATTCATGATAACTGTTGGTTATAGTAAAGAGCTTTAGATCACACACACATACACACACACACAACACACACACACACATCAGTGACTTTAATATCCACATGGGAAAAATACTTGTAATGCACAGACTTTAAAACAAACCCGTGTAATGGATTATCTTCAATTAATATCCATAACTACATAATTCTGTTGTTCTTTTCATACATTTTTGCAATAATTAATAATACTCTTTTAATTAAGAACTTTCATTTTTCATTAACTTCAAGTTAAATTAAATACCTGTGACTATGTTACTTATTTACATATGATTTATTTAAAGCTTGATACAATTTAAATGTCTTATTAAATTACATTTTTAGTATATATCCTCTGAAGATATAAATAATTATTCATACAAATAATTATTTCGTAAAATTTAGGTATTACTTAAAGAAAAAATATTTTTGGCTCACTATACGCGTAAGTACCCTTTATAGAAGCATAAAAATGAATCCACATTGTGGAATAGTTTTCAATAAAATAGTTCCTAAAAAGAGCAAATATATCTCACAGATCATATCTATATTCAACTATGAGTGAAAAATCCTTTTAGACAAAAATATTATTTTTATAATCCTATAGAATTATTGAAATATCATTATTAGACACACACAAAAAATCTAAGCTCTTCTAATAATATTAAAAGATATATATCACAAAAACAAGGAATATTATACAATTTCTTGGATATCCTGGTACCCTTAATGATATTTTCT
>BMAW01017198.1:749726-795163 GCA_019974015.1 Nephila pilipes
ATAATATTATTTCTTTTAACTTTTATAATATTATTTCTTTTAACTTTCATAATATTATTTCTTTTAACTTTCATAATATTATTTCTTATAAGTTATATAATGTTATTTCTTTTAACTTTTATAATATTATTTCTTATAAGTTATATAATGTTATTTCTTTTAAGCGATATTCTCGTATAATATTTTTTTTGTGAAGGGAGTGTGTGCGTGTTTGTAAAAATCTAATTATTTTTTAATTATTTAAATGCTACCTCTAAATAAAAATACTGCATGAAATTACGTTTATTAAAAACAAATATTGTTCTAGCTTCCAACTAAGAATATTTAAATAAAAAAAATTAGAGTTAAGGGAATCAAAATAAGTAAGCCAAATGCAGAAGCTTGAAAAGTGTTAGGTGAAATATTCAATTAAAAATAAGATATTCAGTTAAATTTTCTTTTCATAACAATGATATTAGTTTTTTCAGTAAGTTCGTTCTTACGAAAGATCAACATGAAAAACAAGAAGAAAATTACCTTTTTAAGAAAGTGTGATCAAGTTATCCAAAAAAAAATTTTTTTTTTCAAATTCCTTTTATTACATAAACTTAAAGTTATTTTAAAGGAAGTTGAATTCACGATGCGTAAACAAAACTTTGTTATACAAAACTCAATTTTGAATTACAAAATGATGGATCTAGTCTGCAAAAAGTTGAGAAAGATAAACTTGGCTCGATGAGTGCTGAATTTGGAGTTCAAAGGCTAATTTTTTATATGCAAACTCAAATCTTCGTAACAAATGGTAACTTGGCTCATCAAAAAAGTTACATTTGTTTTACAAAATTTCATATTTCAAGGGAAAAACCAACATTTTTTGACTTTCATTTTTTATCTGATTGATACATAAGTATGTTATAATTCACAATATTTGAACTATATTTATAATTTCCGAAATCTGAAGTCCATTTCTGCGTTAAGAACAATTGCATAAACAACCTCGATAAAATACAATGTTGAATGAGAAATTTGTCATCATAAAAGATAAATCAGCACGTTTTCATATCTACTATATTAAGTGCTAATTACATCAGTATTAGATAATTTTCTTCTGATCTCTAGCCCTAATCTCGGTGAAACCTTTCAAATCTCGCACAATAGAATTTTTATTCTTTATAAATTACAAATTAAATGCTTAAACAAAAAGAATACGCAAAAGTAAACAATCGAGATAAAGAGTTTAGTATGTAACCTTCATTCACAAAAAAAATTACAATTTGCTTCGTTTTAATCTATTTTGTAAACGATCATTGCGTCAGTATTTTCCTTAAACCTTCAACAGTTCTTAACAATGCGAGTAATAGAAACTCGTTTGTCAATTCATGCGTCCGTACAATCCCTGGCAAAACCGCAACATACCAGATTCTTTTAGAAACTGAAAGTTAATTGACATAATTGTTCTAGATTAGGATCTGCAGCAAGTGTTAAATAATGTCCATTGGAATGAAAAATAGCGCTGAATTGAATTTTCAAGGTAGCATGAACAGAAGGCAGACAAGATGGAATTTTTCCTTCTATGGCAACTTTCGCTATTTTTCGTTCTACCATGTTTAGATTCAAGTCGAGGCCACATTTCAGTTTTCAGACAAAGGAAAAGTTAATTCATTAATTAATGCTCGCATTATTAAAAACAGGAGTGTCTTATTCCGAATAGAAATTTCTAAGAAAATGAATATTCAGTGAGTCGCGTGTATTTTAATTGAAAACTCGCATTCTTGTAATATTTCTATAAGATCATATTTACATTTGAAACACAGTCATCGGAGCTCTCACATAACCTTCAAGCATAAGGTCATATGTGTAACGTTTTTTCCGTATATGCAAGTTTTAAGAAGAGAAAAAATTAAATACAGGGTCTCGTCGATTTGCGACCGTATTCCGTTTCGTGTAATAGATTGTAGAGCGGATTTATATTTTTCAATACTATTTTGATTCAAACGGGTTATAAAAATTTATTCTACGAACATGTAATTATTGAACATAATGTGAAAATATAATATTTGCTCTGCTGTACATAACTACGAACAAAAATACAACCTGAAATTACATAATGTTATTATTTCTAAAAAATAATGTATTTTCCATTTTAATCTGTACACACACACATACATATATATATATATATATATATTGAAAAACTTTTTGGTATTACAGACGAAGATGATGTGTGTAGGAGTTAGGAAATAGAGTTAAAACTTGTTTGAATGACAAAAAGAATTTACTTATCAGTTAGATCATACAGTTGTCAATGTTTGACAACTTCATGGTCTAAATGATGATATTTAGAATGAACAATTAAACAAAAAAAATGATGTTTAATTGTTAGAACCTAGTAAGAAGACTTATAAAAACTAGATTTTTTAGGAATTAAAAGTATTTAAATGTTATTTATCAAAGTAAGAAACTAGGTGATTATATATATTAATAATTATAGCAGTAAAATAGATAATATTCTTTTCTATTCTGGTATACCAGGAAAATACGTAAAAATAATAATTTTTAATATCTGTCATAGATCTAAATGTAAAAGATGTAAAATGATCAATAAAATTCAAATTAATAAGAATTCTAATTTTATTTTTTGTAAAACTTTAAACTGCATTTACTTTCAAATTGTAAAATTTGCAACTATATATTAGTCACACTTTTAAGTATATTAATATTAGAAATAATCAACATAGGTTTGACACAAATTTTTTTTAATAACTTGCAAGATAATAATTAGAATTGAAATTGAACACTTTCATTTGTATGGTTTTGACAATTTTGAGGTTAATATAACCTAAATTCCCCTCCCCCATTCCTGATACAAAAATTGGTTGTAGTGGGAGTGCTACTTTATTAATCGTATCATACATTACACCCATATGGGTTAAATATTATTTTTTTGAAGAAATCTCATATCCTTTATATATAGAGAGAGAGAGTTTCAAAAAAATAGACTTTTTTCATTGTTTTATTTAATAGACCAAATCTTTTTAAATATTTTGAAAAAAACCACGTAAATATTTTTCCAATAGAACTGAGTTATTAAAAAAAATAAAACGAGCTGATTGTGAATTAAATAATATTTACATTTTGGTTGCTTGATGACAGATATCATTTCCAAGGCAACAGCAGAATTGCTTTGTTGCTTAAATTTTGATTTTCATAATGATCAAATACTAAATGTAAGTCTCAAACATTATTATTCTTATTCTAAATACTAACTAAAACTTCTACTAATTTTATTTATAATTGTAGCTCATTGTTTTAAGGGGACTTTGCATTTTTCAAATGCCGAAAATCGGTGAAAATATTGATTTTTCGATTTTTAGCTCAAAATGTACCTTGATACCTCTGATATAACTGTGCGAAGTTTTGAAACGATCTGATTGAAAAAATAGTACAATTTAGATTAAACATGTTTTACTTTATTTTAAATTAGATATTGAAATTAAGTAGCAAAATAAATTTTACAAAATATTTTAAATTTTTCATTGTACATTTCATATACTTTTACTTTATTTATCTTATATATTTCATTTATTTTTAAATATATTTATTATATGTTTCTTTCAAAAAGCAGTCAGATGAAGATTTTCAAATTTTTCGCAAATTCGGGCTCAGACAAACTTTTTATAAAAGCTTATACTTTTGTTAAATGCTTTCAAATTGAACTATGTTATGCTTTATTTTAAAGATATATATCTATACATTATATTGATAAATTATTACAAAAATTAGAAATTGTTTTGATATTTTTTTACTGATTATTATTCTTTAAATAGCGTTTTCTCCATTAGGGATTTTTCATGAAACAATGGTCTTTAAAACTACAAAACTTTTACAGATATTTATTAAAAACTTGAATTTTGGTGTGCTTGTTTGTTATAATATGATTAATAAAATTAGGAATCCATTTTTCAATATTTTAAATAGAAAAATATTATAATAGAAAATGTAGCAGAAATCATGTTTTTTTTTACCTATTTTCCATAGATGTATGCTTTTTAATTTTTTTTTCTCAAAAACTAATTTGTTTATTGCAAAATCGTTCCTTTAAGTTGTTACATATATTCTTATGAGCCTGAAAAAAAGATTTGGTGTCATAATAAGAATAATTGTAAAAGAAGAAAAAATTTTAAAATTATTGAAATTTTTTTTAAAAAAATTAATTTTCAAAATTTTTATCAAATTAAGTTCTTATTTTCATGGTAAAATTATTTCGTTTAATAGTAACTGTTAATAATATACACAAAATATAAGTTTAAGCACTTAAATAAAAAAAATGGTCTAAAGGTGCCGAGTCCCCTTTATACATTAATTTGTGAATCTGAGTGTTCGTTTTCAACATTCGTATTCTGAAGTAAGTTTCTTAAAAGTAGTTGAAGTTAAAGTACATTTTTACTTTTTAAATTTGAAAGATGAGCTCCGTTGTTCCTGTGAAAAGATAATCAAGTAAGCACTCCCAAAAAAGGGAGTTTATGGATAATATGTACACAACAGGTGAATCATGAGCCCAGTGAAAAAGAATCGCTGAGCAACAATGATTAGAATCTATTTGGAAAAAAGATTCAAATAGATTCTAATTCATCGAAATTTATTAGTTTTGATGTTTACGGAGTATTTGGCTAAAATGTTATGTTTATAAATATTCATATCTATTCTTTTTGCGAAAAGTGTGGAGAAAATATCGCACTAAAAGAGAAATCCTTAGAGATTCATCTTGTATTTATTCAATGAAATGTGAGAACTGCTTTATGCAATGTTGTTTTAGAAATACGAAACCTTAAGCTAATATTTCTTTTTTTCAAGATGCTTATTTCAGGAATGTTTATTATCAGGAAAAAATATACCAGGATCCTGAACGATTGCCCTCAGGAAGACTGAGAACAATCGGAAAGGGTCGTGCCTCAATGAATACTTTCTGTGGTATAATGGACTTTCCTCCGCCAGTTGCTGAAAAGTCTTATAATATTGCTGTGAATACTTTGTGAAAGTGTGCATAAAAAAGTTGCGGAAACATGAATGCTAATGGCTGCTTTGGGAAAGGCGACATTTACAAATTTATCAGATATTATTATCAGTGAAGATGGGTATAGAAAACACGAGGTTATTCTTCTTGTGGTGGAGGCAGTTATAGGGGACCGAACCAGAAAAGTTATTGAGACAAAAATGTTATCTTCATACTTCAAGGGATGTTATTCCTAGAAACGACGAAAAGAGATCACCTGTTTATAAACAATGGAAAAAACAAGTGTTTGAAAAACCACAGTGGCTTGGCTAATACGACAGAAATTGTTGGAGTGGTTAAGATAATTCAGCGGTCAGAAAGTAATCGTTGTGTGTTATGTGTTTTTTTCACTGGATGGGGATAAAAGAACTTTTGTATTTATATCTGCATCCAAGCCATTTCGTTACTGAAGAAAATTAAAATGTGTCGAACAAGCCAAAGGAAGAATGGGAGCCCGTTTGCGAAAATTGCTTCAATTTTCCAAAATCCAAGCTCAGTGATGGGAAGTCAATTGGTTGGAAGGGCAGATTGGCTGACAAAATGATTAAATTGATTACTGTGTATAGTGGAAATGCAATCAAGCAAAATAAAGCATGCCTTATAGATATGCGAAAAGCGGTTTGGGCGGTGTATTTTCATCTCCGTTCAAGTGACAATGAACCATTCATTGCACAGTTTTTTGTCCTGAGAGTTCTAATTCTTCGTGTAAATACCAAAAGAATTTATTACAGAATTATGAGGGGTCTTTTAAACAAAATAACAAACTGCCAGAGAAATTAACGGATTTCATAAAGTCAACATTCAAAGATCTATTGCCACCAAAACTTCTAAACAAGTGTCAAGCAAATGGGAAAGGACAGAAAACAATAATAAATCCATAAATCCATTAGTATAGAAATTAAACTCAAAATCTTCTGGTTGAGGTAGAAATGTAGTTGAAATTTCTACTAATGAAACAATTGTCCTTTTTGATGATGCCAATAAAGGCAGACTAAAAATTATGCAACCACTTTGTTTGACTATTTGGTGAGAGTATACAAAGTCTTACGACATCTGTGGATCTAATAAGAATTCAAACTGCGCAGAGACATTTTAAACTCGCCAGCAAGGAAGTGAGACAAGCTAAAAAAATGTTATTAAAGACTACTCATAAAAATTTAATTGTAAAAGAAGTAACATCATATTCGTGTGGCGAATTTTAAACCTTAACATTTCTGAATAATTAATGTGCTGCATTTATACTGTAAAGTAAAACAAAATGATTTAATGATTATATTAAATTATTGTGACCTAACATACTAATTGTTTTATAAATAACATTTATAAAATTTTATTTTTATTTTATAAAAACTCTAAATTCCAGTTCAAGCAAAGGAATTCACTGTTGCGTGCGGTTTTTTTTTTATTGTAAACGAGTTGGTATACCCGTTCTGCGCATGGGTGAATTGAAAATTTAAAATTCAGATGGACGATTAAAATGTTTTTAATTAAGATCAATATTTATGTATAATTTTAAGTGAAATGAAAAGTAGCTTCCATGGAAAGAATGTAACAAAAGAATATAAACAAAATAGCGAAGTAAAATTTATAAATCTGGATCCAATTGGAGAAAGCATGCAGTTCATTTCTTTTTTATTCACACATCAACAGAAATATATATATCTATACTTGATCATAAATATATAAGAAAACCAGTGAGGTAAGAAATCCATACATTTTTCTTACATTTAAAAATAAGGTTATTTACCTCCAGTTCTTTTAATCCAAAAACATTTATTCATGCAAATACACTTGCTTTTAACTGACTTGTAGTAAATGACATTTGACGTTAATACAGTTTTTTTCAATTATTAAATCATTTAATTAAACTTAAATGGTGAAAATGCAGTTTAGCCCAACCGCTAGGCATGATTTCAAATATTGCTAAACTTGGCGATTTTTTTTTGCGGAATGTTAAATCCGCAAAGCGGGTCAGGGTAGCTACATTTGGCAAAATACCTCTAAATAATTCCTGTCGCCAAGGCTGGTTGGGCTAAACTGCATTACAACCATTTAATTTACCGGATGAATTAAGAAACAAGCCATTACTTCTACTATGTCATTTGTCTTACAATGGCAAAGTTGGTAGAGCGTTGGCGTAGAACCTTCATGCATTCGGATCGAATCTCGTGACGAAAGGTGTAGATCGCTGGAAAAAATTTTTTCTTTTGCCACTTAATATTGCGATTCTGTCAAATGTATATACATATTTACATTAATTGTAATTATTTAATAAAAAGTAACTAAAATAAAAAAAAATGTTGACCTAAGTAGGAATTGACTTTAAATTTTTTTTACATTACTTGTTAGTCTTTTATTCATATTATTATAGTATTTATATACTGACTTAATTGCATAAAACATGATCAGATATTACTTTTTTTTAATTTCCATATGACAAAAGTACAACATGTTACAATGTTGTATGGTGATGCTGGTGCTTGCCAACCAGGGCTTGGAACGTTTCTTCAAGTTCCCGGTCCTTCAGCAACAGCCTAATACGCCACATAATTTTGAACCAAGGTCTAATGACAAGGTCAATAACTAAATTGGCACCATCTCTCCATATCCATGTCACTCTAACGTGAAGACTATGAGTTCCATAGAATCGGGACTCTAGCACACGACTCAATAGAAACAACGCTGTTCATAAAATCGACACCATAACCACTCTGGCCGCTACGTGTGATTCATTAAATACTGAATAAATAAAAAAAATGAATGATTCACAAAGTAAACTTGAAACGTTGACTGAAAATACACAAGTAAATAAAGCCAACACGTAAAAGGAAAATAGCATCAGCTTAAATGAAAACATATCAAATTTTTTGATACCTCAATTTCTAAAATAAATCCGAAATACATGTCTCAGAGCAAGTAATCAAAATATGGAATCCGTCCTCGAATATTTTCTCAAGGGGAACTGCCCAATATTTTCATACAACACAAAACAGGAAAATTTCAATACACTCTCTACAGTAAAAGCAAAATAAATATAGAATCGCATATTGTTGCATCATTTAAAACAAAATGCGCAATGCCCGAAAACTGTAACCTTCTTTCGATTCAACTTTCAGTTCACTCTTAATAATTCTTTACCTCAAGGATATAAATCGATGACATATCTGAGACATTAAAAAATTTACAACTCTAGTTACAAGGATTATCACATTGTTTTAAGGAAAAATGTATGGCCCGAAGCCCAAAGAGGAAATTTACATCTATGATATCAAGTCTAGGTTTTTTTTCGAATAAAAATGTCAAACTGTCTCCATAAACGGAAAATGTCATTTGACAAGCACGTGTTAATTGGTTCGATCGAAGGCTAGTATCAATGCTGCTTCCTGAATATAAGATGAAGGATCGAATAATCATCGACGAAGGAGGAAATAAATTTGTAATTCCAATCGATGAACACATCTTCCTTAATATATGCAAGCTTTTTATACTATTTATATAATTGCTTTTATTTCTTTTAAGTATATTAAAAACTGAGTATGACGAATTGACATCTGAAGAATAAGTGCATAAAAAATGGAAAATTCTTAAGTAACGTGCTATTTTTATTTTGTAAAAAATAAAAATATGTAAAGTAAGATAAAATTCAAATTTAAGCAGAATTATTTAATCTCTTTTAAGAAATAAAATTCGAATACATTTGTGGATATTTCTGGAGTAGAAAATATATAAAGAAATTTAAAAATTAACTATATTTCAATATTATTTTCCCAAAAATTCTTCTTCAGGACGAAGACATTTCAGAATGAAACTTTCAAACTAATATAGAACCTACATTTTGAGATAGCCAAAGATAATTCGAAGATTTTATCAATCTATAATAAAAGTATATTTTTCTCACACTACAACAAGTGAAACGTATTTGAGATAGCAAAGATATAAAAAAATTTAATTTTATCACGTTTAAGCAATGTATTGCAATTAAAAAAGAAATTTACTGGCAGAAATTATTTTAAACGCATTTTATCAGAAGATGTTCTTAAAATCTAATCTAACTTAGTCTAGAGAAACTACACTAACTTTCACTAAAGAAAATTAAAGCTAAGAATAACATATTACTCAGAAAAATAATTTACTTTTCAAATCAGAGTAAAATCAGAAGAAAGTTATTAATTTCTATTTAAAATTTCAAATGTAAGCTCTCTAATACAGCTCAAGCTAAATAACTGAATTTTTGTAATAACAAATGACTCTTATTATCTTTTTTTTTAATTTAAATTTATATCCTTGATGAACGTAAAGTTAAACCACCAAATTTACTTAACATTTTAAATTAATTTTAAAAAGTTTAGCATCATAACAATAAATTATTTTCATAGTGAAGGTGAAAGTTCATCCTTTGACTGGACGAATGGTTAAGAAAATCTAGAGTTTCCTAAAATAAATACTACTAAAAAAACCAAATAATTAAGGTTTGACATTTTTATGAAAGAATCCTTCAACGATGGTTCTTTTTTCTGAAATGAATTTCCGTTTGATGGTTTGAAATGAATTTTTATTTAAAAAGAATAAATCTAACTTAAATTGTATTAAATCGAAAGAAATTATACATTTAAAAAGAAATTTTTTAAGTTCACGTGTAATTTCATTAAATTTTATTAAGCGATTGATTAAGGTACTAAAATTTTGCTGCATTTATAGACCAGGACTCAAATCGCCGTTATACTATAGTTTAATACCGATGCAAAAATACTTGAATTGTTAAGTGTAAAAAAAAGGAATCACTTGGGATTAGGTTAGATCATAGCAATGCTAGTACATATTATGGAGTATGTGAAATGAGACAGATAATCTTCAGTCTTCCAATTATGCATTTTTTTTTTTATCCAAAATCAACTCTTCTTCCTTCGATGCATATCTTAACACACCAATCTTATGATCTCAGAGCATGAAATATCATGATGTGTAAACAACATTTTGCTGAATCGTGTGATGTTTCGATAACCTTAATTTACCTCCTTATAATCAGGAACACTGATTTATTGATCTATCTTTTGATGACAACATGACAGTAAAATTTTTAGTCTTCGAATTATGCTTCTTTTTTTAATCCAAAAACCGACTCCCCTCCACCAGACACATATATTAACATAGCCATATCATGACTTCAGTAGATCAAATATCATAGGTTGGGAAAAAAAAGCAATGCAGAATCATATGACGTTCCGGTAACCTTTATTTAAAGTTCATCCCTAATAAACAAGAACATTGATTTACTTTTTGACGACACGTGATATTTATCTTCAGCCTTCGAATTGTGCTTTTTTTTTAATCCAAAACCCAACTTATTTCCCTTCCTTTCCCAGATGCATATCTGAGCAAACCTCCATGACCTCAGTGCATCAATTATGGTATGTAAGCAAGGTATTTCAGAATCATGGAGTGTTCCGATACTTTTAAGTTCGCTACCTTATAAACAAGAACACACTGATTAATCTTTTGACAACAACATGTTTATTTACCTTTTCATTTTAGAGTAATCATATCGTATGCTTGCATATTCTATGAAGGTTCTGGTAATATCTCAAAATATGCAACTTTCAAAAACATTGCTATAGGAATCTGTAGAAATTAGTCTGAGAAATTCCTAAATCAAGAATTCTCTCGTACAGAAATCTTATCTACAAAATTTCAGTCAAATTACTCCCAGAAATCCCAAATGAAGATATTTAAGACTCAGATGATTATATGAGCCTCGTTCCACTCCAAAAATAAAATGAACTTTTCTGTTAGCAAGCTCCCATAGTTTCCCCTAGATTTTTAATATCTTAAAACTTCTGAAATCTAATTCCTCCCACTAAGCTCCACTAAATTGTTCTGACAATAGATTTCATCCCGATTCATCTCGACAAGAAACAAAGTTCCCATTTGATGATCAGATGTGGAGCTTAAGCTCTTCTGAAATTCAAATAGCCATCTTCCATTTCAAACATGAGTCTGCACTAACTAGGGATATATTTGTAATTTTATATTCTACGGTTGAATCGTTCCTCGAAAAGAGGGTTTTGAGAAGATAGCTGTAACTGTTAAAATTTGAAAAGTACTTAGAAAAAACAGTGAATTTAATAGAAGCTATCTAGTAACCTTACATTGAAATAGCATGCGAGAACCAGAGCCCTAGCAAGCTGATATGAAACAATGAAGGAAAAAAACAACTATACTTCTGTAGAAAATCAGATAAAATTAATATTTTTTATTGTTTAGATGTCTGAATGCAATTCATTAATTTTTTGCATAATAAATGAAACATGTACATGCATTTTTAAAAGATTTATCAAGACTGTATTATTAGTTTCTCCCAGACAAAGACAAAATGTATCATAAGAAATTCTATAAAAGGCAACTGATAAATAACAATGAAATAATATTTTATAGTTCTTACGAGATAGTACTCGTCTATATCTAAATCCACTTAGAATTTCTCAACAATTCTGCATTAAAAATCTAGCGGAGTAGAATTTTATCTGGTATTTCATCCATAAAACACACTGGAACAATTTTCACCAATTCTTTAGGTTTCGTAATGGTTCATTCCTACGTAGGAGTACATCCTGTTACCTTATCTACGGAATACTGAAATACTTCCTTTAATTTTTAAGGTTTTCAATTGGGAGTACGTGCTCTTGTCTTCAGTATCTTGATTTTATGTAACTCAAACGATTGATCGTCAAAGAAGTCATCATCTTAAAGTCTCTTCTAGGCTGCATGATGGCCTATTCGAGGTAGTTTTTCAATTTTGAAAATTAATAAGTATGAACACATAAATAAGGTTAATTTTGACGCCTTCGACATGGTAGAACGAGTTTTTTTTATGCTAAGTTTAAATAATCCTCACATTTTTTTTTTAAATTAAAAACAATGGGAATCATATTTTGACATAGAGGTACAGTACATTGATGCATCTATTTATGTGAAGAAAATCTCGTTTTTAAACGTACGTAATTACGTATGAGCAATTAATAATCAATAGCTAAGTACTTATTTTTAGATATTTCTTGCGTAAAATGTACTGCAGTTATAACTTTAAGAAATTACAGAGAACTTGTAAACATAACATTCTATATCCTGAATACGACTATAATTTCAGAGTTTGAATTAAATAAAATTTTAAAAGTTTTAAACTGTATGATTCGAATTTCTCTTTATTTTTGTCCAAATGTTGGGCTATACCTAAAATTTGAGAGCGTTTATAAGAAAATAGTATGTTCACTGTTAAGGAAATAACCTCATTTTATGATGTGGTAAATATCAGCACTATGGATAAAGTAGATTTTGAGAAAAATGTGCGAGAATATTATCCAAAAAAATAACATGTTCTGTATAAAAGCGCAAATACAGATAAATCATTCTATGGCGTGGATCACGTTTGCTTACGATATTTTAAAATTCTATTTTCTTATAAATAATATATCTGTGTAATCAGCGTAGCGACCTGTACTTTTTAACAGTAATATTTAAAACACTGCACAATAGGAAGACTTTTAAGTTCTCAGTTTCTTTAATGTCTTTTAGAGACAGCATAATAACCTAAGTAGTAAGCACAGGGATATAGGCTACGGAAGTGATGGTCATACTTTAATATCGTTGCTTATCTCTAGATGGAAGTGAAACCATACATCTCTTCTGGAAGATAGGGTGTTTGCTAATCATATCCAGCAACCTTGCGTGCAAAAAACAAAAAAAAAAGGTGGCGTTTGATGTATTAAGATTAAAATAGTTCAATTCCTTTAAATTGTATATTATGCAATGTCATTTTAATTCTCTAACATTAATTGATTGAGTTGTGAAAGATATGCAGCAGCAAAGGCTGTAATACCTATTATTTATTATATCAATACCAGTGGGAAGCCATATAAGATTAAAAACACCCGTCTATCAGGAGAGATGTGTGGCGTCACTTCCGCCGAGAGATAAGCAACTACAGAAGAGAATGACGTCACTTATATAGCCTATATCACGATACTAACTACTGACCTATTAGAGATAATCTTTAATGAACGTGTGATAAAATGAACGTGTGTATGGAAGAAAAAATATATGTCTTCAATGCAAATATCGTCAACTACAATGGAAGATGGAAGTTAACGTGGTGATGTAGTGGTTAAAGTGACTGACTGCAACACACACATAGGTTCGATTTCCAGTTATTTCAACTTGGGTATTTGATCCTGGGTCAACTCAGCCCTTCAACCCCTCTTGGGTCAATAAATACCAAGTTCATTTGGGAAGTAAACTGGAGTTTCAAATTCGAGCTAGCCATTCGGTCAGGACACTAGCTTGTAAATAGCGCCTCAGGCCCAAAGACTACAGAAATGGAGATGGGCACCACCTGATGGGGCTTCTTAGGACTGAGCAGACTTTAACTTTTAACAATGGAAGCTGAAACGGAATTAACTGGAGTTAAGTCGAACCTAAAGTTTGAGCAATTTTTAATCCGCGACTTTAATTGTAACTTACATTTCCTTCTGAATATAAGTAGTTTCTCTGTTAATTTATTATAACTGTCAAGTAGAGAATTTGTTAATTATTTAAATCCAAAGAGTTGACTTAGTTCTTAATCCATCTTGTACGAAAGCCAAACAAATCCAGGAACTATTTCAGTTAAAAACAATGCTAGGCCTTACACGTCGATGATTCAAGTAAAATGTGTTTTCTGAAACAAAAAATTTAAAATCAGAATTTATCTAAAAAGAATATTTACGTATCATGTAACTTACAAACATCTCAACGCTAAGGGATCCTCTTCCAGGTTTCCTTCTGATAATTCTAAATTTTAACCTTCAGAGCTCGATATTGATTATTATAATGCATACCAAAATTATAATAATCAATATTCTGCACGTACTGTAATGTGTGGTTAAATCATTACAGTACATGTAGAATTAAAAAAAAAAGAACTATAAGAACCTAGTTAAAGGACTGAAATGAGAAATTTTTCAAAACAGCTCCCGAACCGTAGCGAAGGATTTCCAGGACACGTTCAATAATGTTTATAATTATTGAATATATTGCTCCCTCAAAGATATGTCTATTGGAATATACTTGATATCTTTTTTTTTATTTCCAGAACGTAAAATGTATAGTGTTCTGTCAAGCCGCTCTTCTTTTTCAAATGTACTACATCGATCCTGCGATTGCTTTTTCATTCGAAATCTGTTTTCAATTGGATAACCTGTCGCTTTACAAATCTTAAACGGTTAAGAAGTGTTTTCACGTTTTTCTTTGCATACTTCTTACAGAATATGAGCATTAACTGCACAAACCTCCGACCTCCGAAAGGAAGTTTGACGACAGTTGGCATCAGTCATTGGCCATGTTATTGTGAGGGTAGTAAATTTACATAAGTACCTGTTTTACGTTATAAAAGTGATCCAATTACATCTATATATAAAAGGTAACAGACATGTCTCCGTATTGGATCATTTCGTGCGTTAAAAGTTAGTGATCGCATACATGCGTGTGTGCCCCTCCTAAAGTATTTTTGCTGAATCAATTTGTTGGTGGATTTTTTCTTCACCGCAAACTTACTCTACCCATTAAGTACCATCAATCTATTGAGCAAACTAACGTTATCTCTGCGTCCTAGAAAAACAAATCCATCCATTCCCTTAAATGGGCCTATTTTCAAAAGCACCCATTGTTAAACATAAGATAAGAAACATATTTTCTCCTCTTTCAAACACACACAGAACTCACATTACAAAATACAAAATGATGTGACAGTAACAAACTACATTTTCTTCAGCCGTCGCTTAGCATTCTCTACACACGTTTCGATTCATCCGCCCGTTCGGGCGATGTAAAGCAAGGTCAAATTTCATCCCTGTTTTCTTCAGCAAAAAAAGAATGGACGTCTCGAAGCATCTCTTTTTCATGATTAATGAGTCCGTTATTTTGCGGAGCCTTGCTCCACCTTTATATCCATCTGACCTTCGATACTCCTTTCTGGATCTAATGCTATTAATGAATTTATATCGTGCAATGCTACTGTCGATGTTTCCTTAATGTCCGTTTTAATTGTCGTGCTACTGACTGAGATGGGGTAGGCTGATACCCCACGCGAAGGTCAATTCCTCCGACCTTTTCAGATTTTTCTCTGATACGGGTTGAGTAGAAAATTACGAGAGGAAAATAGCTTACGAAATATCTCTATCTAAATTGTGTAATGCTTTTATGCCGCTAATATTTATAGTATCAAGAAATAAAGTTAAACCTTTTGATATTAATATGCATTGCATGAAAACGTGTTAATTTTTCCAGTCTTAATAGAGATGTCTTTAAAGTCGTATTATCCGTAAAGTTGATTAACCTGACTTGAAAGAATTGCGTAAGAATTTAGTCTGTTATTCGTTTTCGCTGCATAATTACATTGGAAACGTTCATAAGTCACTATTCCTTCAAGACGTACATAAATGTCCCTTTAAATAGTAGATCTAAGGGGAAATTATAAAATTAAAGCTTTGTAGTTAAATGCAAAAATTTAAACACACATATCAAACGTTCAGGAAGTACTTAAGTATATTCAGAACATTCCGATAACACATAAGATCAAAATCACGTAACACATAAAAACTTTTCGCATCCTTAGTAAAACCTGGACAATTTGAATCATGTGTCTCAATTTAAACATAAGTATTGCTTTTCCGGATAAGTTTAAACATTTTTAAGGCATCCTAATAACATTAAGATATTGAGGGTTTTTTTTTTTTTTTATAATTTACATATATGTTTTATTTTTCGAGAAGATACTTGACCATGCTTCAAAACTAAGCAGTCCGGGACCATTAATTTTTGTTTATTTTGCCGAGTTAATTTAATCATTTTAAAAAAGCGTTCGTGCACAAATCTCTCTTCCTATAAACAATATTTTATTAATTCAAATGGCAACTGTTGATTTCAAAAAGCTTAGTAAAATAAGTTGCATAAACAAAACAATTTCTCTTAAATCGTTTAAGTGATCTCAGTATTATTGTTTGTGTTTTTTATATATTTCTAGAGAGTCATGTAGTTTGATTGTATAGAATTATTGAAGGAACTGCTTTAAGAGAAAGATTTCGAATCTGAAAAAGGTTGCAATGGCTTACTCAATGTATTTTGTATTCCTCTTTATTTTTATTTGTTAAAATAAGCGATCATCGATTCGTGCATGTACGTTTATTATACACCATCGAGAGGGGTTCAAAAAGTGCCCTTTTTTGAGGACAGATGGTTTTTCTAGGGTATAGTTAGTGTTACCATTGTATGTATAGGGTATAGTTAGTGTTTTGAATGGCGTTTGACATTCATTCATAGGTTTTGATTGTAACACATCGAGTTGTTATCTTTATTTTGCATCGAGTTGTCACCGTCGATAAGATCTGGATTAATCGTCATAGATCGGAAACCAAGCAGCAAACAAAACAATGGGTTGCTTCCAGTGAATGTGCTCCAAAGAAGGAGGAGACGATCTCATCGGCATGAAAAATCATGGCGACAAATTTTGGAGATGCGAAAGGTTTCATGCTCATGGACTTCTGAGAAAAAGGAAAAACGATCAATTGATAATATAGAAGTGAGTTAACACATTCTCGTGTTTAAAACGGATACTTTTTGAACCTACCTCGTGAATTGTTATCTATAAGATAGCGAAGTAAGAATGTAATATTCATGTTAAAGTATTTTTCAATATGAAAAAATGCTCCGAGTTTTTATGTCCTATTTTTATCATTAAACAAAGAAAATCTTCAGGCAGGAGTGTCACATTCATTCTCTTAACATGAAGCGAACGCACCCTTCAGGCAAAGGTATCTCTAACATTAAACGAAGACAACCTTAAGACAGGGGAACATCTTACATTAAACGAAGGCAACCTTAAGGTAGGAGAATCTTTAATATCAAACGAAGACAACATTAAGGCAGGGATATCTCTAACATTAAACAAAGACAACCGTAAGGCAGGGGTTTCATATTCATTCTTTGAAATTAAATGAACACAGCTTTAAGATTGTGTCATATTAAATCTTTATCATGACGTGAAGGCAACCTTAAGGCAGAGATGTCATATTCAATCCTTAGCATTAAGCGAAGACAACTTTAAGGAATGTGTGACATAATCATTTCTTGACATAAAGGAACACAGGGATGCAATTCTTTTCAAGCTACGAGTCATTTGCTAACAAATAAAACTCCAGTGAGCTACACTGCGTTTAATTATGAGGATGCTTATTTTGTTTTCAAAATTTCACAAATCGTAAGCATTCATTTCATATCGAAGAATTTCATTTCTTTTTTTCAAAAAAATTAAAACATTTACCGTTTTTATCTACGTGGAAAAGATATTCTATGATGAAAAATAAATTTAAACACAACAATTTTATTTTATTTGGCATAATTGGAGTTCTAAATAATTATGGAATACAAAAGATTTATGCTTATTCTTATGATGAAATCAAAACAGTTATGATTCTTATAGTCAAAACTGCGAAAATTAAAAAAGTATGTGCTTTATACAGCAATTTTAAAAAAAAGGATTCCCAATTTAGTATCCACCTTACTTAGTTTAAAATTCAGAGATTAAAACAGCGATATAAGTTATGAGGTGCTACAGTTTCTTTTCTTTCATTCTATCTCTTATAGTTTATATATCTGTTCAAATTACAATAATAGTCTAAACATTTTAACGAGATAAGAAAATATACAGAAAGTTTTCCTTTAACAAATTAATGACGTAAATCTAATTGACGTAGTTTGATATAGACTTTGGGAAATTACCGATTACATATTTTTTTTATCATTAATGTATACATTAAATAAATTGGCTTTTAATTTTTAACTTAATGTATTGTATCATAATACATGATGTCATATCATGTCTCAATGGCTCAGACGCACTTATATATTCCAAGTCTCCGGAAAGTCTAGGCTTAAAATTTATTGCTTAAAAATACCCGATTGATTCCCTTCACCAACAACAGGAAGCAATAAATTGTAATAAAATGTATTAATTTCAGATTTAGACTAATCTTCATGTATTAATTTCTCCCACATCTTACGATGCTACCAAAAATAAACTAAATCTCGGATAATAGTTTAATTTTTGGAAATAAACGTTTTTCTAATCTGTAGAATTGAGGGAAGAAGGATTTCGTAAGCTCTTATTTTTAAACATAATCAGATAAATATAGAGATAACCCTGATTTATTTGAAACAAATCAATGTCAAAATGTCACGAAAAAACATCAATTCAATCAATTCAAGTGCTAAAAATCCTGTATATGCAAATCCTTTTATATAATATGCCAGTTTCTTAAATTTAAAGGAAAAATAATATTCGAGAAAAAAAGGTGGGGGGGGGAGAATTGTTTTGTTTTTTGTTTTCGAATTTACCACTGTAAAATCTTGAAAATACGAGGCTCTATGAAAAGGATTTTGGTTTTGGTTTCATTAACGTCGCACTAGAAGCAACACGAGGGTTACTGTCGACCGACCGCTAATTATGAATGTCGATCAAGTGACGAGGACGACACCTGAGCTGGCACCCCCTCGCCTAACTTCCACACTATGCCAATGGGTGGACTTTGGGCCCAGATAGATTTAACGTGCATCAGCCCCGGCTACATGGTGGATCTTTTTTGGACCTGGCTCAAACCCCCGACTCAACGAAAACCGCCGGCCACCAGTCCGGAACCATGACCACCAGGCTTCCGCGACCACTTTCTGAAAATGAAGATATTTTGAATGCCTGTGTTTCTCATCACCATAACTTTCCAGCCTAAATGAGACCATCTTTGCCCTCTATAAAACAGATTCAACTGAGTTAACTCTTTGTTTTCATTGTTGCTTAGTTTCCAATGTGTAATACTGAATCCTGGTCTCTACGGTGACAATTATTATTTAAATTGGCTGTAAAATTTACTAATATAGAAATTTGTTAATACTTCAACTTTTTTTAATATGTATTTCTTAAATCAAATCTTTTTTTTTTTTTTTTTTTTTTTTTTTTCTTTTTTGTACTTCCAGTAGAGAAAGAGAAAGGAATAATACCTCCTATCTTCTCTTTTACCTATATTTTAAATCATTTTAGAGAACAAACAATTTTCACAAGAACATAAAAATAAAATTTGACAGTTATTAATAGCATTTCGATGAAATCTTCTCTCTGACCACTCGAAAAGTACGACGGTTGCTTTTAGGAGTGGCTTTCTAATGATGATTGAATGTATTTAAATATAAGACAAGGTGTTTAATAAAAGACAAGGTTCGAATTATAATAATTGAGCTGTCTTTCCAATTATCTTTTAAAGATGAATGCGGGAATCATTGCTTTGAATTAAATACACGTTTTGACGAATGTCATATTATTTTGGTTTAAATACGTGTTCCTTGTTACAACGATAATTACTTCAGAATTTAATTTTTAAAACTTTACATCGCACCACATATGCTATATTCACATATACGAACGGATATCATAAAGTTTTAATTATTAATAAGAAATAACAGCGAGATTTCCGAGTAAAATTTATTCCGCATTTTAATCGATCCTTATGTACATAATACTGTAAATTACAGCTATTCACGCTGATTCATTTTGTTTCAGGAAGCCGTAGATTGAAGTAACCCGGAATATGGAGAAGACAGAGTTCAATCTGCTGAGTTCTACTACGATGGCCTTTGAAAAGTTATGAATCTTTGGCAGAAATATATAACTCAGGATGGAGATAATATAGATAGTATAATAAATAAAAATTAAGTTTCTATCTTGATTATTTTTAGTTTTAATTATTATTGTAGTATAATATTATTATTTAAAAACATTTTTATGTATTTCACTTGGTATGTGTGTGTCATTAAATTTTCGATCGTTAATTTAACCAACTTCCCATCAAGCTAGAGCTCTGAAACTTTGGGAATCGTTCTTACTCGCCTAACAATGTAATATTTAGACATTTGCGACAAGTTTTAATTAATATTTTCTTTAATAATTCAGTTTAACCCAATCACTTGGCGCGATTTCAAAAATTGGCACCAAACTTGGAGATTTTTTTTTTGGCTGAACGTTAAGTCCGTAAAACAGACCAGGGTAGCCACATTTGGCAAAATACCGCCAAATAATTCTTGTCGCCAAGGGTGGTTGGGTTAAACTGCATTCAACCATTTAATCTACCGGATGAATTATTTAATTTTAGTTAGTTTTAACGTTTTTATGTATTTTACTATATATGTGTCTGTCAGTGTGTGTATCAGTGTGTCATCAAATTTTCTATCATTAATTTAACCAACTTCCCATTAAGCTAGAGCTCTAAAATTTTGAGTACCGTTCTTACTTGTCTAACAATGCAATATTTAGATATTTGTGACTACCAGTTTTAACTAATATTTCAATAATTTAATAAACTTTGCCATCATTTAAAAACGTTGGTTTTTATCTCGAATTATTACTTTATGATACTCCAGTACAATGATAATTAAAAATTTAAGATTCTGCAGAGGGGGGCTTCAATCTACTGCTTCCTTAAACCAAACAAATTAATATGAATAGCTGTGATATACAACATTATGCATACTGTCGACAAAGGGGATATATAGCTCTTGAATTAGCTACGCCCAAAGGCTCGGAAATTTTTCCTCTCTGGTTTTTCACCAGTACAAGAAGCTGTTCCTTTATTGGTTAGTCAATTAAATTTCCCTCCTGACACAAAACCATTTTCAACTAACAGCAATTCTTTCTGTTTTTTCTTGTAATTTTTTTCAAGTAATTCCTAAACTTAACGTTTTTTAAATTTAATTCTTTCGAAAAGATAATATTGTGTGTGTGTAATTTTAAATTTGAAAATTGTTTTTCAAAAATCATGGGCAAGTAACAGGCCGAAGCAACTCGTTCAACAAAATATCGACTGGAGATTAAAGGACGCAAGACCTATGTGCTCCATCATCCATCCAATCTATAACACTATGTGCATAAGGATCAATTAATAAGCAGAGTAAATTTTATCCAGATATTACGGCTATTTCTTTGTAATATAATTAAACTTTACGGTACTCTCTCGTATTCACTGCTTTTAAATTTCTCTCTTTCACTCTATTAAGAGTTTAGAATATTTTTAAAATATGTTATAGTAAAATTTTCTTTCTGTGAATGGTATGCAAACATTACCTTTAGTAGTTACAATAGTTTTCTTCTAAAAAGTAAGTATTCTAATCAATTTTTTTAAATAGTACATCCTTCTACATTTATTTAGAAACCATTCGTAGAAATTTTTCTCTAATAATCCATTGAATCCATGAATCCTTTACTATTAATTCAACCAAATAAATTTAGTTATTAATATTCGCTGAAATATTTTGTACATAAAAAATATTGAGTTAAAATATTAGTTATCATTATTAAAATTATATTTACACGCTGTTTTTATATAAAAAATTTTGTAGTTCTCTGGCCGCAGAGGAACTCCATATCCGCAGTTTGAGAGGCAGAGCGTTCAAATAGCTCTTGCCTGAAAATTATTACTATTACATGTATTAATAATTATATTATTTTAATAATAATAGTAGAGGCATGATTATTATTAAATTTTAAATTTATTATTAATATAAATTAATGATTATCATTATTAATAATAATTTTATTAATAGTAGGAGGAGGAGGATCATATTTTCATAATTCTTATTAACAATAATAATAACAATATTTTTAATATTGATTTAATTATTATTACTAATGATAGTAGTTTTATTATTATTATCAGTAACAAAATTTATTTATTTCAATTTAGTTAGGAAGTGTAAATAGTTTGATTTAAGCTGCAAAACAAAATGAGAATACGTTTTTTGGAGGTCAAAAATTATAGTCAAGAACTGCGGCAGTGAGATAAGAAAATAAGGAAGGGGTATTTTCGAGAATTGTGATTTCCGGAAAGATGTTTAGTTTGTACAAATTACGCATACAAACGGCTCAATCTTAAATTATAATTATGTTGAAGATATAAACACAAGCATATTTTTTTAATTAAGTGCATAAATACTTATTTAAAAATAATTTTTGAAGGCAGTAATAATTATCTTTTATCATTTGTGATTCTTATATCGTTTTTTTTTTATTTAAAATTTGTCTGCTAACTTCAATTGATAAACCTTTTCTATTTGTAAAAAATTTATAGGACCCAACATATAACACTGGGAAGTTAACTCGGTTCCAGTGACGGGCTGAGGACACGGTAACCTAGTGGTCATGGTCGCGAACTTGCAGACGGCGTGGCTTCGTGCCAAGGGTTTAATTTTTAACTGACTTTACTTTTGGCGGTCACTGAAGACCCACCGTCAGTGAAGATCACGAAGACGACGCCGTCAGATCACGAAGACCGTCACTGACATCCGTCACTGAAGGGCAAATGCAAGTCAAACCTGGTCAAAGTCTATCATAACATTGGCGTGGTGTGGAGGTTTGGAGAGGTAGGTGCTAGCTCAGGTATAGTCCTCGTCACTTGACCAAAGTTCAAAATTAGAAAGTCAGTCGCTAATAGCCCTCTTGATGTTTCTGGTGTGATGTTAATAAAAGCAACCAATCCAAAATCAGGCTACCATTCGGCCTGGACATTAACAAGTAACAAGCGGCCTAGATCCAAAGGCTATAGAAATAGAGATGGACATCGCCTGATGGAACTTCTTAGGTCCGAGCAGTCCTTAACTAACATTCGATAACATGTGTATTTCTTATGCATACTTTTTTAATTAGATATCATTAAAATACGTCTTACTTTCCCAAGATTTTTTTTCATGCGAAAAAGAATACTAATCCGCTTTTACTTCGTCTATGTAAATTACACTCCAATAATTGCAGCATTATAAAAAAAATAAACTCTTAACATCTTCGCAAGTGTAATCTATAATATTACAAGCTATATTACATAGGTATTAACTTTTTTTTGTTGTTTAAATTTACGAAAGGACGCTTATACAAATTCTTATCTTCATTCTAGTTCTATGAAAAACATCAACCAAAAACATAATATCATTTGCATAATCTCTACATGTCACCTTAGGTTTTTCTAAGAAACAAAGAAATAAAAAAGGATGTCTATCTAAATCAAGCAGACATGAATGAGGATAAATTCTTGAAAAGATCCCAGTATCATAGACATAATACTAAGAATGATCTTCGCGCTGACAGCACACTATTATCCGAAATTGCACAATTCACACGATAACACACACCATAATTTCGAGATGTTTTTAACAACCTATCAAACGTCCTTTGGGACATAAAAAAGAGGGGGATGGCAAGAAAAAAGTGAATGTAACTTTCTCCAGGCTAACCCCTTAAGGGTATGCTTAGAAACCTATATGTTTGTTTGTTTTTTTACCACTTCTGTAGGTAGCGAGAACAAAGACAAACACCGTATCAACAGCTTTTCCACTTTTCTTTCAACCGTGAAGGTCGTTTGGAATAGAGGGGAGGTGAGAAGGGTGTGTTGGCTGAGAGTACCGTTAGTTGCACATTCGATGAGGCCAACGCCTTTGCCCCAAGCTGTTCGACTTCGGATTCACGATGTTATCACATGACCAAGACATACCGACACGCGATGCTGTACACATCCGCATTATAAGTCGACGTTGGCGCCAAAGTCGGGTGGGAAAAAAAAGTGCCGTAATGTCTTTTGTCCACCTACAGATGGGAAAATTTTTTCCTCGACACGTTTTTTGTGCGATTTGTTTTGAAGAAAGGATTTCTCGAAGCACATCGGCACAAATGAGAAAGAAATTATAGCATGGAACAAAACTTTACCGGTTCCTTTTTATTCAATCTTCGATTCAAGGTAATATACCATTGAAGTAAAATTTGCTCAGGATCATAATGGTTTTGGGGTGGCTGGATAATAGTTGTTCACAAATGGCAGTTGACGTTCATAGGGAAGAATGAAATAAGAAGTATTATTTCTTTATATATATATATTAAAGAATGTTCCTTTTCTTTTCTTCCTTGCATGCATGAAACAATCCTTGAGCATATCAGATCTATTTCAATGTCTGAAATGAATAGAATTGGTTTTTCTAAATATTGATACCTGTTATTTAATTCTTTTAGTAATGAATCGAGCATTCAGTCGTTTGATATCTATGTTATACCTCCCATGCAGGTGAAAAAAAACAAGTAGTACATGATATACGAGATGTGGCTATTAAATAACGAGACTAACGCTGTAAAACATTTTATTTTAATTTCATACATATTTACTTATTATCATCTTCAATATATACCCATCCTCCTTCCCTTCATCGCTCAAAGCAAATCTTCCATTGTTCGAAACAATGTTAGAAGTCTTCTTCTGTCAACTCCTTCAAAACGCGTGCCGCTTTCTCTTTTACAGCTTCAACATACTCAAATCTGATTCCTTTCAATGTAAATTTCACCATAGGAAACAGATAGAAGTCTCATGGCGCAAGATCCGGCGAATGAGGTGGATGGTCTATCACTGGGATGCTGTACTTGGCTAGAAACCTCTTGAAAAAAATATGGAATGACTTATCTTTCATAATTCGGGTCTTTGTTTCCTTGTTCTTTCACGGAGTTCAGCAAGAACGTGAAGGTTGCAATGTTGATTAATAGTTTGACCTTCAGGAACCCAGTGAAGGTACACAATCCCATGATTATCAAAAAAACAATCATCTTTGCTGTGATTTTGTTTTTCATTCGAGTTTCTTTTTTTTTTTTTTTTTTTTGGTCTATCAGTGAAGATGGGTTAATCCAGTGCATGGATTGGTGCCTCGTTTTAGGATCATAATTACATAATCTCAATTCGTCACACTTTATTATTTTTCCCAATAAGTTAGGGTCATTTTCAGTGACATTCGAAGTGTCAGTACAGATATTTTTGCAAGCTTCTTGTGGTCCGAAAGCGAGAATTTCAGGCACCATTTGGGCGCGCACTCTTTAAATGTTAAAATTGTTATGTAAGATTTACCGCACTGATTTTTGTCAAATCGTACAGCCTCAGCAATCGCACGAATATTTAACCGACAGTCAAATTTCCTTTTTTTTTTTTTTTTTTTTTGGACATTGTCAACCTTTTTTGACGTAGGAGGGTGATCCGGGTGTGAATTATCTTCAACGTCTTCTCGGCCATCTGGAAAACGTTTACACCACTCAAAAAAACATGCACGCAATAAACATTCATTGCCATACACTTCTCCCAATAAATTAAAAGTTTCAGCAGCGATTTTTCCAAGTTTCATGTGAAATTTCACAACAATTCGTTGCTCTATTGTTGCATTTTAATGGTTCCCCCTCAAAACAAAATAATAACTCTTTTACGAACAAAGGCTACAGCTGTATGGATTTGTTTATTGAAGCGAGAGGCATTGCATTCAAAAGAAAAGGTTTCACCCTAAACAGCTGTTTGTCGCTGGCGTTTAAAGCATGCGTACTTCTTCTGTGGCAGAGTCAATCTTGTTATTTAATAGCCACATCTCGCATGCTTCATTTAGCACTGAATAAAGCAATGATTCACAACGTATTTTTATGTACTTAAAAAAAAATTTAGAAACGTTCGTTGCATAAGATACTAACTTATATTGCTAGTTTCGAAAAAGCTGATATAAAACTAAAATAACTTACGCAACAATATACTTGCCATTTATATTAAACATAAGAGAGATCTTGCTGATTTGTTTAATTGTCTGTTTGTTGACTATTTTTCTGTCTCCTATTCTACACAAAATCCGCTCAACACTGCCAAATATGTCTCGTAATTTTGAACAACAGTCAGAAGACGTGGTCGACACCTAAGCTATCATTGCGACAGATTAACGAGCACCGGCTGTTCTGTACGAAGGTTGGTTAGGGCAAATAAGGCTCGACCCTATGGCTCGACTAAGGCCACCATCTCCGACTTATAGTTCTATGCTAACACCACTCGACTACAGAGGCAATTTATATCCCGGTTGTAACAACAATAGCCTAACGACAGGTGAATCTGATTGTGAATTTTGAGACGCTCTTTCACCAAAATTTGTCCTGTGAAATAATGGGAGCTACTTTATGTTAAATATTTAACCTTCTCGCTCACCTGGACCTCATATGAGGCACCTACAATAATTCAAAATAACTGTAATTTAAAATTACTTTTCTCTCAATTTGTTTCCCTCGAGTAACACCTCTTATCCATTTAAGCCTCAAATGGGGCCTCAAATTGTTTTAGTATATCATAACAAATGATAGCACCAGTCTTGTAAAAACTGAAGTCTTTGATTTTGTGAAAGAAGTACAGGCTGAAATAGCATCAGTTGTTTGTTACTGTAATATACTTCTAAATGAGGAAAGTAAATTTTTTTCCCTTTTATAAGACACACGTTGTCATACACTCCCATTAAAATTCTTTACTTCTAAAAAAGAAACTTCATATCTATAGGAAACCGTAGCACCTCATATGAGGCTTAAAGTATCACGTGGCTGTAGAGGGCAACTTCATTAAAAATAAATAAAACTAAACAAGTTTCAATAAAATTACTTGAAAATAGTTTTTTGTGTAATCTTTTTTAATATAAATGAATGAATTGGAAAATACCCCCATTGGAAACAATATACCCCCGTTTTTAGGAAATCAGAAATCCCACGTATATGAAAATATGCCAATTGATTATTTTTCTAAAATGCTGTAGGGTGCTTTTTGAAAGAAAATAGAGCATAAATCAAACATGGATGCCACATTAAAAGGGAAAGAAAATTTTGCCCTTACTCTTCATGAACTGAAGGGATATTTAAGAATAAATTTTGTTATGACATATCTTCAATATTCCAGATTAAAACTTTACTGAGCAATAAAACATGGCACAAGACTAAGCATAATTGTTGAATACAAGACGCAAAATCGCTGGAAATACTTACCTGTGAAATAAGGAAATTCCTTCATTTTGTTCCAAGTAATACGATAGTTAAGATAAGCTGTTAAGATAATATCACGACAGTTAAGATAAGCTATATAAAATTAGATCAGTATTAGACCACTTTTCCAGAGTGTTTGCTAACAGCTGCAACCCGGAAGAGTATTTGTCTCTGGATGTAATGATGATTCTGTTCAAAGGAAGATTAAACATCAAAAAATATATAAGAGGTGAATCCCATCCGTGGGAAATTAAATCCTGGGTGTTAGTTCGAATTTCTGGCTATGTTTAGGCCATTGAAATTTATCAAAGTGTAAATGCTGAATCTCAGGAACTTTATAAATAATTTGGAGCAGTTGGAAGAGTTGTTTTAAGATTTTGTAAACTTATAATGCTAAAGAATCACAAAGTATTTTTCGACAATTTATTCATAATAATTCCTCTTTTGATGAAACTTGTTGAATGGAGAAAATTTTAACATGAACAATACGTACAAATAGGTTACAAGGAACTACAAATAAATTGAATCCCATTAATGAAATGAAACGCGATCCAAGAGGTACATTTTCCATTACCACAAGTAAGTTAAACATAATAACAAGGTGGTTCGACAACTCAGCTGTTCATGTAGCCTCAACATTTCTTGGAGCAAGTCCTATAAGATCGATAAAACGTTGGAGAAGGCAAGAAAAATGTGTTATCGAAATTCCATGACCTACTTCCATCGAAATGTATAGTAAAAATATGGGTGTAGTAGGTCTCATGCATTCATTATTAGGTCTGTATAGACATAAGCTACGACGTAAACGGTGGTACATCCGAATTTTTCACCATACGCTAAATGTTTGCATCGTAAATATTTGGATCTTATAGAAATAAGATCATGTAAATGAATCCATGGATTTATTAGAATTTAAATCATCCATTGCGAGTTTCCTTGTTTATAAAGGTAGCTCGACTCAAAGCAAAAAGAAAGGCAGACCAAATACCCCTTGCGGGATCCACTAACAAAGAAACACTTAAAAGTACAAGCTTCCACTGAAGTGAGAGGAGATGATGATAAGCATTATCCGGCTAAAACTTAGGAACAATATGCTGCCAAGAGCCACTTATCCTGCTGTCTCAGGAAAGCTAGATGCATATGTGCTCTATGTAAGGAAGCCCTATATTCTGAATGCTTCCAGGCATTTTATCCGAAATAATTTTTCTAATAAATCTGTAATTTCACTGTATTAAGTAATAATTGCCAAAATATTACTTAGAACATTAAAATAAATATAAAAATTAGCTTAAATATATTCACCTGTCTATTTCCTTTCATTTTTCTGAATAGGCATATTGGCAACCTTTAAACTTACAAGCCTCATAAGAGGAACCTCAAATTTTTCCTTGATGGGATCAAGCTGAACAAATAATTTTTTCCTACAGAGTTTAAAACAAGAATTTAAGTTTATTAATTCATGAATAACTTTCTTTGCTTTTTTAATAATTCGTGAGCGAGAGGGTTAATTGGACCACGAAGTCTTCATACGAGTTCACAGATTATGGTGATATCATCAAGAGGGTTGTAGAGGCATTGCGAATACTGTCTCAAATTTTCAGGAATTTTATGGATTGGTAAAAGTAACGATAGCTTACTATGTCGGCATTGTTCACCTTTAGATCGTTTTCACCTTTTTTTTTTCTCTTCCGCGTTCAACCAATAATATTAATATTGTAATAACAACATTTAAAAAGAAATTGATGTGATTATTTATTAACGTTGCACAGAAAATATATACACAGGGGCTATTAGCAATTCATTTAAATTAAAATGGGCTTCATTCCCCATGAAATCTTCAATGGGAAGACATCATCAACATCCATTTGTTCTAAAAATGTTGCAGCAAAATCCAGTAGTCTAATATCTGCTCATTGTCACTTGGTAGCAATTGCTGATGACGTCTAATTTTATTCGGATAAAATTGGATTATTTTTCCCATGAATTTGAGAAATTATAATATATGAAATATCAAACTCTCGAGCACTAGGGCCGGCTTCCGGTGTCGATGACTCCACAATTGTAGTGGCAATTTCTTCTTGTATGGGGAGAGGAACTGGTTTCTTCCCCCTTCCACATTGAAAAATAAATGATCCAGTCTCCTCTACTTTTTTACCATTCTTCTCTCTGAACTATGTGTCAAAGAACCGTTTCCTTTAAGCATTCCTTTCATACGCCTGAATTCACTTAAAGAGGCTGAAGCGTTTCAACTGTTAACGTAGAATCGTTATAAAATCAAAGCGCAATCTGGAAAACTAAGAGACATCTCATACCACGTTACATACAGATATGTCCACTTCTTGATTTTACTGATGATCACAACGGCGTTTGCGCTGGTAGCGCCATCAATTGGAGATTGCAAATCCATCTGTCGGCAATTGTTGCAACAAGTTTTTTATTATTATTATTTTCCCTCCTTCTTCCCCCAATCTAAAAAGCCAGTCAATCACAGCGCATCATGCGTGATATGTTGCTGGGACACGCATCGCGTAAAATTAAGTTTTTATATAAATAAATGCAGGATAAATACTGATCCGTTATAACAATATTAAGCGATCGATTATAAGACGTATATCGAGCTAATTGGTACCTGGTGGACTTTCCATTTTTTGTAAAACCACCTAATGCATCAAAAGAATTATAATGTACCTCGCAGACTTAGGTCTGTTCAACACATTTGTTGTGCATAATTCAAACATTTCTGCGCGGAAAAGCCCTGCATTGAGTCACAGATCAAGAACTTGAAAGCCCTGAAAATATTTAAGATCCTGGACCCTTTTCCACAAATAAATTGTATGAATAAATTTTCTTTTTTTGAAACTTTTTTCATTTTATTACTCTAAGCTTCTGTCATAATTTTGCGTATATATAGCCGTATAATTTTTATAGCTAACATAAATGACATATTTCTAAGAAAGATGAAGAAAATTATATTTTTATTGCTAATTTTTAAGTAATAATTAGTTTCGCTCTTTTTTTCAAAACAAATGGCTTGCTCTAATACATGCTCGAACAGCAGGAGCTCCTCTTTTATAATGCGTTAAGAACAGTTTCAGCAACACACAATTGCACCAAAAGAATTTAACAAGTATTATTCATCAAGTTAAAAGTTATACACTTACCGTTGTATAAACTTACCGTTATTAAAGTTGGTACGCTTACCGTTGCTCGTCCAGTAATTGAATATTGACTGATTTTGAGGAATTTGGAACAACAAAGGTTATTATTAGGAAGTCACGAATTGCTTAATCATGTGATACCGTGGAAGATTCAACACGTTGGCGTTGTTTTATGCTAAAATCTGCGAACGATGAAATAATTGTAACTGGATGCACTATGAAGCAACAAATTCCAACTGCTTTGATACCGATATTCCGGACGATATAATGATGAATATGCGATGAATATATAATGTCATGAATTATGTTCTCAAACGCTTCAAAACATCTAAATACATCACCATAAACAGTAATTGTTTGCTCACTTTGCACAAATTCTTCGTGGATAATATATTTTCTATCGAAGAGAATATAATATACTTTTCGTTTTGATTTCTCGTTTTTTTTTTTTTTTTTTTTTTTTGGTTTGGGGTGTGTGGGGTTTTTTTTTTTTTTTTGTTTTGTTTGGTTTTTTTTTTTTTTTTTCCTTTCGTATACGTGCTTTGTCTTTTTGCGTTAAGATCATGTTGATACATCATAATTCATCATCTATAGCCGTTGATTTCAAGAAGTTTTGATCATTTTAGTGCCTGAAGGGATGTCTCTGCAATGTGTACTTCTCATTGATTTTTGTTCATTAATTCACATGTGAAGAACAAATTTAATACGCAAACTTTTGCTTTGACCAAAACTTCATGCAGGATGGTTCGATTCATTCCTTTGTTGGTGCTCAAAGACTCTTCCATCACTCTCAAAGACAGCGATTGTTAGCCAAAAAATAATGCACTTTTTCGATAATCTCCTAAATAAACTTGGTCGTCCGGTATGCTTTACGTCTTCCATCTTACCCCTCCATCGCATAAAACTTTTGTGCCGCAGGAAAATATTTTTATATACCTAAACACAAATCACCTTCAATTTCTTTCATCAATTTGTATGTTTCCGAGGTACTTTTATCATGTTTTGCGTTAAATATAATTACGACACTTGATAATTAAAGTTAATAATCTTATACTTCTCGAAAGGATGACCCGCATTTATATTCAGTTTAACAAATGTACAGAATTTTTGACAATGTTCCAGAAAAAGGTGGAGGTTTGTTCACGCGTACACAATAACATGAGTGGCGCAAGTGGAGTTGAGATCTAGCATCAGTCTTAAAAATTCTTTGACACACTGCGTGGATCACTGGCGAATATTGTAGTTCCTTATCAATAATTATAAATAATAAAAACCTTTTTTAAAAAATGTTACATTTAAAGGCCGCAAAGATATTTGTTGTGGGACGCATTTGGTGCATGGGCAGGGAATTTTATATGATTGCTTTATAGTCCTATTTTAGATCATAGGTTCTTAACCCTCTTTGGCCTACTGCAGAGGTCGGCAAAGTGGTCGGTATCGACCCCCGATGGACAATATAGTATAAGTAGAGGTAGATCCGATCTAGGGGGTCGATGAATAAATATCAATGCTGTTCAATCGCAAATTTATTTGACAGCAACGGAGTATGTACAATTTTCGTTTGGAATGCCATTTGTAATTACAATACAGTAAGTAAAGTTTTTACGATAGATTATGGCTTATTTAATTTCTCATTCCTGCATATTTTTTAAATAAATATTTATCTTTTTTACTGTTTAAAGTATGCGTATTTCGAGATGGGTTCACATTCTCAGAATTGTGAGAAATTATTTTTTTTTTTTTTTTTTTTTTTTTTTTTGTTACAAGATGACCCAAATTAGAGAACAACCTCTTGAATCGCGACAGTTTGATAAGCTTTGCGAGAACAATGATAAACTATCAACCCAATTATTATGACACACCAAAATACGATAGTTGTCAAGAGGTGCATGTTTACTAAAACTTGTTGAATTGTTTAAATAGTGACAGAATTTCTTACTGAAATTAATCCAGCCTTAAGTGATGAATTGCAAAAAAAATTTAAATAATATTTCTTATTTGGCCGATGTATTTGCAAAGTTCAATGATATTCAAACACGTCACTATGAAAAAGATATTACATTAAATTCAAGCACGAACAATTATTTTAAGCTTTCAAGTTAAATAAAACTTCTATAAGTCTTCATTGTTACGTAAAGATTTTCAATGCTTTTAAAATTTATGACAATTGGATAAAACTGACGTAGCATTGGAAATACATACGAATCATGTCCAAAAAATAAGCGATGATTTGAAATTATGCTTTTCAGGTATTAAAAATATAGATATCTCAGAATGGACTACCGCGCTACTTTCTGCTCTTGTTGAAAATAACGACCGTCTTTTTCAAGATGAAGTCATTGAATTGTTACTTGACCTTGAAACAAAAATGCTTTTGGATAATTTAACTGTAAGGGAATTTTATATGAATATAAATATAATAAGTGAATTTTATACTCCGAAACGTAGGAACATTACTCTAATGCTCCTTGAAGACATCAAAAAAGTGTTAGGAACAAAGCTATAATATATCAATACCTACTTTTAATACAGTCTGATCTTTAAAAAAAATTATCGTTAATTGTTGTAAAATGTGTTCGGTTATTTTTAGTTTTGAGGTTGTTTTCTCCTCATGTCAAAGAACCCAATCGAAACTTGGAACATATTCCCAGACGGAAGATTGTTCCAATTTTCATAAAAGTTTGTGATATTATAACATGTACGTCCATTTATGATGCAATACTCTTAAAATTTAAGAACATTCTAAAAATGTACCATTTTTTACTTCAAATTCCATTTATCATTGAAGAAAAAGAGACAAAATGTGGAACACATTTTACCAGAAAAAAAGGGATTGATTCAGGTAGAAATGAATAACGTTATAAATATGATACTCGCTAAAAGATAGCGAAGTCCTAATATAAAATTAGCTTTCGAGCTATTTGAAATCGAAAAAAATGTTCCAATATCGAGTCCTATTCTTTAACATTACACGATGAAACCTTAAACAAACTTTTCAGCGCGTTCTTACGAGGATTACCCTGGGAAACGACAATTGGTCCTCAGAGCGCCCCCTTAGATTTCTTCAACGCCTACCAGTGCAGTGGGCGGTACCACCCACGTTGTGAAACACTGTTTTATATAAATGCTAATCTTAGGGAATATCAATATTTATAATTTAATAAACGCTATCCTGTTGACCATTTCTTCCCGGCACAAAATTCGCCAATTACAACCAATGTGCAACGTAATTTTGAGCCACCATCAGATGACGTCGAAACCTATACTAGCACCACACATCACTACAGTTATCTAGATTTGAGAAGAAAAATTAGAAACTCTCTGCAGATTAACATATGTACAGAATTCAAATCACCTAACTTTTGATTGATTGTTTTTAGCGTTTTTCTTAGAAGTAAAGTGAATGCTATTGGCGACAGGACTCAGTCAAGTGATGAGGACAATACCTGAGGTAGAACCTTTCTCTCCAAACTTTCATAACAAGCCAATGGGAAGACTTTCAGCCTCGACAGATTTAATGCGCATGAACTCCGCTACATGACAGGTCTTAAGAGGAAGCAAAATTGGAACACGTCATTATCGACCACAAGCTGGGTTCCATTACCACTCGGATACCGCGGCTACTAGTATCGGGTAAATCAGAAGTGTAGATTTACATATATAAAATAAGTATGTTATTTTCATATGTTAATAAAAATGTAAAAGTTTCTTAATGAGTAAAATATAAGTAAAATAAACTGTTTTTTAATATTATAGGGTCATGTTTAATACTGTAGTTCATTATAGTTCATGTTCCGATTGATGGATTAATATTACTATATATTTATAATTTTCGATTCAGTTTATTCTATTTGTTTTGTAATGTTGGTGCAGAGCTTCTCAAAGGGTAGACCACGTATATGAAATTAGAATATCTCAAAAATTTGTGATAAAATTTATTTTAGATGGTTTTATTATTAAACGTAATATTTAAAATATGTATATACACAACTTCAAAAACATTTTCTTTCAAGTTATATTACATTTCAAAAGATTGTTTTCAAATATACTCCTTTGTCAATAATTCCCTAAAAATATGTTTTATTCACAATCCTTATTAAAATTACTATACTACAAGGGTTGCGAAAACATTTTATCTAATACAAGGGTTCTTGAACTAAAGCACTTAATAATATGTTATATTATAAAAAGATAACTGGGAACATAGCAAAATTTTTCGATTGATGAATGCAAACTTAAAGATGAATTTTCTTTCAACTTATATGCCTTATAAAAGTATGCTATTTTCCTAATCTTCAATATCGAATGCTCTGCTGTTTATTTATAATCTGCTATTGTTCTCATTAAAATTACCTATTGAATTTTCACTGCAAAAAATGATGATTAGATCGTCGAACCATCTGTTTCCCCAAGGGGTGTGTGGAGAACGTTAATATGCAGGTGATTTTAAAAAATGCTTATTGCTCGTATTCTGAGTACATCTGCAGGCCCAAACAAATGATGGTCTGAAAACAATGAAGGTTTTGATTGAAAGCGTAAATAAATTTCCTTTTATTAACGTGGATAAGAAATAAAAGATTTTTGAAACCGTTGTACATGTATTTTCTGATTAACATACAAATAATAAATTAAAATTCGTGTGTGGCGGTTACTGAAAGTCTTAAACTTTTTTTGTAGCTAAAATGTCTTATTACCTTTCAAGCAAAGGAGTTGTAAGGAGAAATGGATTCAGTTCGATTCGAATTAACTTACTTCTTAAGATCCTCGATGATTGTTATCGATTGATCTTATAATTGTAGACTGCAGTCAAGGGACAAGAGCTGCACTTGGGCTGGTGTTTCATTTTCCTACCTGTGAAATGGATTTTGGTAAAATCAGTGCTCATTTTTCGTAAAAAATTTATGATTACTGACTAACGTTGAATGGCTTCCTATTACTGTCCAACACAAGGTCCGCTAAACACGGACAATACGTAATTTTGAACACAGTCAGAGGATAGGGTAGATACTAGAGCTGGTACCACATTCTCCCCATTCAAGCCACAATAACATGAAAACATTCAACCTCAACAAACTTCAAACAAACTCATTTTACTTCAAACTCAAAAACAAAACACTCATTTTACTTCGAAGTATAAAAAACTTACCTGCTCGCCTTCTAATTTTATCTGACAGAATTACCTGTTTAGACAATTTTGAAGATTTTTTGAAATGCAACAATCAGCTTAACAATCAAAGCTCTCAACTTATTTGCACATGCGCATTAGTATGACTCCCTGCGCATGTATAAATAAGTTGAGAAATGTCGATTAGATAGCTTAGATTCGAATTAAATAAATTTAATTATAAATTCACTGTGTTTATTTTTTAACTTATTACAATTACTCAATTAAATGAATTAATTATTTTGTATTTGATATTGAATTTGTAATTATATGCCTCTTTAATTTCGATTAGCGTAATTAAAATTATACCGTTTTAGAAATTTGATGCAATGTTCTTCGAAAATGAAAAATGTATCACTATGGTATAATTATTTTTAAAATTAATGTTCTGTGTTATAATGGAAATTTTTTAGTTAAATTAAGAAAAATTATATACAGGATTAAAGCGAAATCATAAATTTTAGTGTGTACTGTGATGTAAAATATTTTAATCATTTTTGTCAGAAATATAAATGCATTATAATCTAAAAGTGTACATGGAAAAACAAATTGATTAAGAATGTGACTTATAAAGGATTATTATTCTTAAGACACTAGTTTAGCGAAATTATCGTACGGTATACGTCAAATTACGTAAACATAAAAGTATCATCTATTTCCTTATTATTCACTATTTGATGCACTGGACATTTAAACTAATTGCTGAAAGAAATCTTTAATTACCGATTTAATTTGTAATGATTGAAGCACATAAAATTACTTAAGACTGTCTTCTAAAGTCAAAGAACTTGATCGAAACTTTGGAACACATTTCCAGTCCAAAAATTATTCCAATTTTCGTATAAGTTTGCGACATTGTAACACATACATTCATTTATGATACAGCATTTTCTTAAAATTTGGAACACTCTAAAAACACGCCATTTTTCACATGAATACGTAAAGTTTAAATGTCATTTAGTATTAAAGTATACGAGACGAAACATGGAACATATATTTTTCATCTGAAAAAAGGGATTGATTTGGATATAGAAATAAGAAGATTATAAAATATGCTGTTCTTTAAAGGATAGCGAAGTCAGAATGTAAAATTAATGTCCAAGCACATTTTATCGGAAAAAGCATTCTAATTTAGAGTCTTATCCTTTAAAGTTATGCTAGGACAGCCTTAACAAATCATATTCTGCTTAACATTATTTGAAAAATGACTATATTTTTCTTCCGCTTTTTTATATTTAATTTGGAATTCCATTCCATTCAATTTTTTTTAAAAAAAAAGTCATTATGTATCTCTATGATCTTTATAAGCCGGTTCTTCTTAGACTTTATTACTTCGTTTCCTTTTCGATTTAGAACATATTTCTTTTATTCAAAGAAATATGATATAATCAAAAATTATTATATTTCCAAATTGCAAATCTCATTTACATCTCACCGAAGAAATATGTCCCTATTCTCCTTGATTTTTCTTTCTAAGTGAGGAAAGAGATGTCCAGCTGTGTAAAGCTTCGATTTCTTCTCTCGTTCAGGTGTGTGTGAGTCATCAAATATAATTAGTAAAAAATAACACTCCTGTGGAAGGAATTGTTTTCTGAAATCTGATGAAAAAACTCCTGTTGAGTATGTGTAGGAATTTATTTTGATAATGAAAAGTAAAAATAAAACTTCAGTGACAAAAAATACTTTAATGTGTTCTCAAATTGAAGTTTTATGAGAAAAAGAAATCTTGAAATTAATCCTGGTATGTTCTAAATGTCATATAACTTATCGTGAGATCTGAATAACTTTTTGTAGAGAAAATGCACTATCTTTTTAGGAAGCATAGTTTTAATGTTTTGGTGTAATTTAAAATAACACTAAGAGGTTTTGAAATTCGAAGAGTTATTTTCCTTTAAATAAGGTAATGTATATCAATGCTTTTTTTTTTTTTTCATAGCAATGATTTTTTTTTCTCAACACTAGAAAAACTATGAAAATTATTGTGTAACTAATATGTTTTGAATTTTTCATCGACCCTTTTTATTTAATTTTGATAAAAGTGTGTCCATTTTGTAATCATTAAATGATTTTCATCACATTTTCAATCTTGTTAGATGCCACCGATTCTGATTGATAGGAATTTCGGTTCTCATGGCATTTCAGTCATTTGTCTTAATTTATCTTTATTTATTATAATTTGATAATATTTATATCAAACCTGGAACAATTTTAGACAGAAAAAAATAAAATTGATGTAGCGTATTCTTTAATTTTTACCACGGGATTATTCTAAACCAAAAAAATTGCTTCTTTCACTGTGATGACGATATTTATGCACCCCTCAAAATTGAATTTTGGTAACGTCTTTGGACTCTATAAATACAGCTTGAACATATACAGATGCTTTGCTGCATAACTTATTAAGCAATGAAAGGAAATTAAGCTTAGAGTAAACTTTTCACACAGCAGGATTACGACGCAAAATATACTAGTATGGTCACCTGGATAAGGTTACTTTACAATGTTAGAAGGCATCTGGTAACTCCACCCCAATCTTCAAACTTGAATCCAATAAAAAATTTATGGTTGCTACTGGATGCACAAATTCGCATAAAACCTATTACTAGTAAAAACAGTTTTAAAAAACCTCTCATATATGCATGGAATAACATAGACTCAACCGTCACGAAACAGTTAGAGGTATCTATGCAACATGTCTTGAAGCAGTTATTAAAGTTAAAGGACATCCCATAAAGTATTAATTTGTTTTTCTTAACTAATTGTATTTTAATTGTTGCACACTAATGAAGTGTAAAAATATTTTTTTTTGTATTATATTTTTGTACATTTATCTAATAAAATATAAAAAATTGGTTATTTTATTGTTAGAATAATGCATTAAATTAATGATTCCGTAGTTGTTTGCTTAAATATTTTATTTGTTTGTAATATAATTTAAGAAAATGAAATGTACAAATATTTCATTTTTCCAACTGTATTTTTATTAAATGCTTACTGTTTATTATTTCATAACGGTAAGCTACATTTATTAAGCCATTATTTCCTTATAAAAAACATGAGTTTTTTTTTTTATTTTATTTACAGAACAACTTAAATAAATAAAAAAAAAATATGAATCACAATCATAATGAACATTACTAGAATTCACAAAGTATTCTAAATGCTAATAGTGGCCGTTTTCTTCACTTAGTCGAAAGGTTACGATCGAAAATGCATAAAACGAACGATTTCCAATCCCTAAATTAAATCTCATAAATAACAGCATTTTCTAATATACCATTGTTAGTGAGAGAGTAAAAAAAACAAACACATTCTCTTATTACCGGCCAACTCGGATTCAACGTTGCTAATAGGCAAATAATAATACCACATAACCACAAAATTTAATCACCTGTTGAAGGTACCATTTAGAATAATACGATATTAGTTAATGAGTATCTGCAAAACTTTTTTATATGGAATCGAAATGACTTTGCGCATTAACTTTGGCAAAACAAGAATGTGCAAAAAATTTCGAAAGCGTTTTTTTCAAGTGCAACCACACCTCCACCACACCCATGTTAGCTCTCTTTAGTATACGAAGTACCAGGGTGGAGTAATTTTGGCACCTATTCTTTCCCACCCTCCGGGGTATAGGGCATTGTTGATAGCATTGTTACAGTCGATCGAACTCATTCGGATCTATTTTCCTTTTATTAAAGAATTTATGACAAAAGAACTTTTTGATTGACATCGTTTAACATACATGCATATCAAGATTCTTTTCTACTTGCGAAATTACATCGAAATGATTCAGTATTACATTTGAGAGGGGGAAAGAACTGGTTACAAAACTATGTCGTGTAGCTTTGAAAATTATTTTTAGTTTTCTAGAGTTAATGGATTTACGATTACTTTCTGTAGGTTAAAAAATGCGAGGAAATAGAGGGAATGGGAAAAAAAAGATAGCGAGAAAAAAATATCTGTAACGAAATCAACATGTGATATTTATAAATTGAATTAGTTCGAAGTTCTTACAAAAATTAATCCTTTAAAAGGAATTCGGTAAGAATAAAAAAAAATGTTTCAAATACTTTACTGGTTTACAGAAATTAAGAAAAAATCAGAAAATGTTTGATTGTAAAAATTATGGTTATAAAATTGACAGCGATGCTCCATGTTCAAAATGATGGTGTTTATTAAATCAATTGGCAGCCAGTCTCGCTGCTTTTTCAAGGCAGTTCAAAGACTTGAAGAATTGCAAGGCGGGAGGTAAGGGCAGTAATTCACCTTCCTAGAGCTAACATGTTCAATCGAGTTAAAATCCAGAGAACGTGTAAGCTAACCATGAACAATCTAGTCTCCTCACGATGGTAATTTGTCAACAACTTTGCCATGTGAGAATTATCATCTTGTAGAATGAAAGAGTTACCCACTGCACCTTCATAAAAATAAATAATTGGATCAAATATGTTGTCTCTGAGAATTAATTGTGCGTAACGGGACGATATACAGGTCAGTGGGGCCATCCGAAGAGATACCTGACCTCACATATACACCAGGACCACAAAATCTGTCTTTTTCATAAATATTGTAACGAACATCCGATGATTTTTCCCTACAATATTACTCTTATTAGGAAGAAGAGACATTTGAGTTGAGATTTTGTCGGTCAGCCTAGAAAAGCTTAAGCAACGAACTCTTAACCTTGGTGACGAATTTGGTAACCATTTTGGCTACTTGACAAGAAATTTGGAGATTTTGGTGACAATTAGAAGGTTCTAGAAAATGCTGGAGTCTTTGCGATATCTCGATTACGGTGAAAATCACTAACTTTTCCTGACTTTTCCTAGTGACGTCACACCTGGACAGATAAGCTCTAAATATGGGGAGGCGTGAAGCCTGAGGGATCGATTAAAATCGATCGGCATTGGCTGAGTGGATTTTCCGAGGGATTTTCGGTAATATGGTCGAGTGAATCTGCCGAGAAGCGGCTTGTACTGCCAGAAACAGTCGGAGTATGAACGAAGTATTACTGTGGAGATTTGTCTATAGAGCGAACTAGTAAGTTGATGGGTTGAGCGTTTCTTAAAAGTGTTGCGATTGTTATTATAAATGGTGTCTTTGTTCCTGTTGCGTCGCTAATCTGTACAAGTGCTGCGTTTCCTGTTCGGACTGTTAATTTGTCCAAGGTTTGCTAGTTGTGTTCGTCTCGTCCTGAATATTTTGTGAAGAAAGTGTCATATGCTATTATCCTCCTTCTTGAACTGATTTCACTCGTTACACCCACACCAGATCGGAGAATTTTCGCAACAATATGTCTGGTACAGTAGTGGTTTCCTGGCTTTCGCCAGACAAACAAACTTCTTAAGTCACTCTACGAATAAAATCCGGATTCTTAAATGAAGAGCATGGCCTCCATTTACCTGCATTCCAACTGACAAATGTGTGTGTGTCCCATTAAACCTTTCATTTAGTGGCCGAGGTGTGAGGGATTCATGCAATGATGGATACCTTACATTCATCCCTCCTTTGTAATGTCTTTTGTGTACAGTTGATCTAGATACCATCTTTCTAATAATTGTTACAATAGTAAATTGGAAATTAGTTGGTGAAGTCGTTCTATACCCCTTTGAAGTCAGCTGTAATTTACAGTCGTCTGTGATATTACTGCCATTCATATGGTCTTCCTTGGCTGAACTTGTTGAAGTTGATTATGTTGTTCGAAATATAATTCACCGCCTGTAAATTACAGATACACTCAAATTCAACCATCTTCATATATATTATTGACTATGTCCTACTTTCATTTTCCCAATGGCTCGCCATCATAATTATTCCGTTAAATGGTATCCAGTTATCATAAAATAGCTATTTCGAATTTTTACTTCTCAGTTTCTACTCTCAGAAACTGCAGAAACTTTTAAAGCCAGTTTTCGACCCAAGTATCCAATAACTTTAAACGAAAGCAGATTCACTAATCTGCATATTATATTCTGAAGTTGCATTACTTAATCGCCCTTTTCTTTGTTGTCCTTACTTGTTTAGTAATCAGTATATTCATTATCGTATTAATTGTCCGTTCTCATTGTAACATAGAGCTGATATTATTAAGACATTCTTGTCAAAGAATTGTAGTAATGGTATACGATAGGGTATTTGATCACGATTTAATGAACAAGTAACTTTTATTTTTTATTATATACTGATGCTTGTTTAATTTCCTGAAGTAATGGTCAAAAGTATAATTCTCATCTTTAAGAACATTCTACATGGTTTTTATTGATTTGTAACGTAGAATTTCCCTGAGACAGTTTTGAACAAGCAATACTTTACTTTAAAAACATTATTTACTGTGGAAGTGTATAAAAGTGTGCATTATACTGAGAAAAATTAGGTTTCGATTAGATAATATGCAGGAAAGGTGCTGCAAAAAGTACTTGTAATACAAAGTGCATCACAAAGAGCGCTTGCAAAGAACAGCAAGTAAAAGACTATTTTAACTTGAGTTTTCCTGCTATTTTTAATTCTAACCCCAACAAAGCACATAAATACACAGAGCGTCAAAGAAGAATTTATAAGACCAGGTCTGTAAAACGATAGAAAGACACGAAATTATTATTTATTTTGGTATTTTTAATCACACTAAGCTCCTCCAAATTCAATATATCTGTTACAGCGAATATCTGTTCCATTCGAATACCTTTTCCATTATACTTCAAATAATCACCTCTATAAGCTAGTGTCATAGCTTTTTGTACGGTTGAAATCTTTCATCAGATTACACCATTTTAATTGGGATTTAATAGATATCGCAGAGATCTAAATCCGGAGAATACGGTGATTTATTCAACACTTCACGTTATTTTATGCCGAAATCTACAAACAATAAAGGGATTATGACAGTGCATTTTCAAGTAACAAACTGTAACTGTTTCATAACGATATTCTAGGTGAATGTAACGAGTTCTGGCCATCAAACGCTTCATAGCGTTAAAATAAAACTCACCAATAATTGTTTGTCCACACACAGTAGGAACAAATTCTTCATTGATAAAATCCTTCTTTAGAAGAAAGTAATGCATTCCTTTAATTTTTGATTGAACTTTGGGTGAAGAGGGTTGTGTTCTTATCCACACACTTTGTCTTTTTGTTTGAAGATCATGTTGAAGATATTATGTTTCATTGCCTGTAACCATTGATTTCAAGAAATTTGGATCATTTTTGGTGGCTGAAATGGTGTTTAACTGACAACAGTTGTAGCCAAGTAGTAACAAATGTATATGAGGTATAAAGGTTAATTGTATCATTTGCTATGTAAAAATTTAAGATTGATTGATTGGTTTGTTATTGGTGTAATTGTGATTGTTTTTATTAACGTCGCACTGAGATGTAACACAAAGATTATTGGCAACGCGCGGGCTTCGTAATTTTTTGAACCTCGGTCAAGTGATAAGGACACCTGAGTTGGCATCTCCGGCGCAAGGCCCATATTTGTCCAAGCTGAGAGCCAAACACTCTTTAATTTACTCGTAACCAAGCGATCAAGTGAATAATTACTATAAATAGATCTCTGATCTAGAATTAAAGTGAAGAAAGGAAGAAAACGATAAATAATGGTTGACAAGGAGGGATGGTCAAAAAAAAAGAGAGAAAAATAGTTATGGCATTCTAAGAATACTTCACTCATGTTTACCAACCACTGTTAACCTTATAAGAGAGAGAAAGATCACTCGGATAAATCGGGGTCGTAACTTCCGCACTTTCCTAAAGAGGCAAGCCCCTACCAAGACTACTTGGAAAATTAGGTTGATGACTTTAAGTCCATGACGGTAACTCTTTTGATAATTAGTGACCGCCGTAGCCTAGTCGTAATGGTCACGAACTCACGGATGGCAGTTTTCATCCAGTCGTGGGTTTGAGCCCTGATACCACTTAAAGCCCACCGTGTAGTGGGGCTCATGCTCGTTAAATCTGCCGTGGTTCAAAGTACTCCCACGGTGTGATGTGGTGGTTAGGAGAGAGAAGTGCCAGCTCAGGTGCCGTCTCTGTCACTAGACCAATGTTCAAAATTACGAGTTCCGTTGCCCTAGAGTTGCTTCTCAGTACGACATTAATAAACAATCACACTTAATAATTATTTATTCTCTATAACTTTTAGTTTAGGATGGTTTAACTAAGGTATATTTTCGCAATCTAATCTGTATCAATATAAAACCTACATTGCAATCTTCATTTTTCCTTGACTTACGTATGAAAAGGAAATTCTCTGATCTATATATATTTTAAAGAATTACGGCTTAAAAATTCAAAATTTTAAATTAATATCGGATAATATAAAAATGAGATCAACTGGCGACGGACTTCGTAATTTTGAAATTTAAGAGGACACGATTCCTTCAAAGGACATTTCATCTAGAATTTATTATATTTTTTTAAAAATTTACAAAAGTTCATGTGTAAATTCTACTGTACTAAAATTATGAAACATTTCCCCATTTTTTTTTTTTTTTTGTTATATTATCTTAGAAAAAAAAAGTCGTTCACACATTAATTTACTCTCAGGCAAGTTACTCCTTAAGTTTGTGGGTTTGACAAACTCTTTCTTACGCAAATAGGAGAGCAACTTTAACATACTCAATAAACATTTTCCTCATAAATATTTATTTTTATGAGATCTTAAGACATCATTCCAGAATTGACTTTAAATTTTGTGTAGATTAAGATATTGTTCAAATGTAGCGTTAATATAAAAGAAATAAATCGTTTGATGTTCGGAATTTCTTGAACAATGCAACATTCGATTAGTTCCATTTACTTATCGCTTAGATATTTAGCTTATTTGCAACAACGAATGATTATGATTTTTTAAGAATCGTTTAAATTTACAGTCTACATACACTAACACGCACACAAGAAAACTTTTTTTGACCGACACACAACTCTTTTTCTTCTATTTTTTTAGTTTGTTGTCTGTTTGTGTTCCATTTCAGACTTTTGTTTGATTACAATATTCGAACAAAGAAGGGTGATGCAACTTCGAGAGAGAATTATGACGAAGGTTAGCCTTCTCCGTAAATGTCAAACAAAGAAAATACCTTCCAGCTTTGCTCTGTTTATCAGCAGTGACTTCGATTATTCAAGTGATATATACGATCTTCGAAAATATATCAATGCACAGAGGTCGGAAGACAATGTACAATTTGTTTGAAGTAATACAATTCAATTTCACCTTGTAAAAACGAAGAATGATGAATTGAATAGATGCTCATCTTGCTCAGGCACCTTTTTTTTGCATTTTAGCAAAATTTCTAGATTTTTTTTTTCCCTTGGGAAAAAAAAAAAACATTTAATGGGAAATATTTCGATGGTTCTTAATTTCTTAAGAACAAATCCTGTAATATCCCAATTCTAAATTTGTTCCGATAGTTTTATTTAATCCAACAATTTCGGCAACTATCGAATACATATATTTTTGGCTCTTGGGACTATTTCGTATAAAATAACCTTTTTTCGCGTATCAGATAAATGGTATTTCTTTAACACTAAACTGCAAGGTTTTGTTTTTTGTATTGTTTCATTATAACAAACAGCCAATGACTACATCATGTGTCGTATACTACAACTGATTGCTTTTCATGATAATTGTTCTTAACAAAACTTGAACTGATAATTGTCCATTGTTCGGTATATGTTATTCTTTACTCGATTTAAGCCAAGTGGGGCTCATTCAGCGTTGGTTGGTTGATTTTATCAACATCACACTAGAAGCAACACGAGGGCTATTGGCAACGGACCCAGCACTTTTGATCTCGGTCATGAGAGTCGAGGATGACACCTAAGATGGCACCTCCTTCTCCAAACTTCCACACCACGCCACGGATGAACGTTGAGTCTCGACAGATTTAAAGTGCATCAGCCTCAGCTACATTGCAGGTTTTTAGTGTCATCGGGTCTCAAAACCAAGACTCGACGGAAACAACGCCAACCGCGAGTCCGCGACTATGACCACTAGGTAAGTGCGGCCATTCTATCAAAGGTGAAGGCCTTTTATAAATGGAATAAATCTTTAACATAATTTAAAAAGCGTTATCACAAGTTAAAATGAAATTTGCCAAGCCAATTTCATTTGTATTCTTTTTTATTTTTAATTTTACTTTGGACAATGATATATATATATATATATAT
>BMAW01017198.1:807016-902262 GCA_019974015.1 Nephila pilipes
TTTTTATAAAGTTTATAAATAACTTTCATTTTATAGGTAATAAAATTAGAATCCTCGAAATTTTTGAGAGACGAATCAATAAAATCGTATCATTTCGGAAGAGATTTAATAAGAGGAAACTAAAACATTAAATATGTATTACACATTTATGATTATACTCCCAAGATATAAATGCAGGAAGGTGTAAACGAAAGAAATTCGTAATACTAAGTTGCTATTTTTAAAGAAAGCGTTCATCGCAATGTGTGTGTGTGTGTGAAGTTATTAATACAGCATATCATCAATCTTTCCAAGTACATAAGATAAATTAACGGCATAATGAACGTCTACAGCGTTAGAGACTAATAACATGAATATTTAAAACATAGTAACGACTTAATTAATATTCACCGAATAACACTTAATATTTACGGCATTCCGAGTTTATTAATAAACCTCTAACACAAAATTGATGAAGCGTTGCCTGTTTAATTTACACACATAATGAAAAGTTTAGCATCTATTAAAGCAAGAATGCAATTTCCCTTTCTACTATACTTTTGTTTCGCAACTGTGTCTTACTCAGTTTAGAAATCCTTCTCGTAAACTTCGATTATTTTTACTGAAAGAATCATGATTTATTACCCAATTGTTTGCTTTGAGATTCCTAATTTAGAATTCCTTCATCTCGCTAACAATTCATTTCAAGATTGTTTATGTAAAACATCAGTGATTTTTCTTTTTTTTTTTTTTTTTCTTTTCTGAATTAGTGACATGTATTTGTACTGTCTGGTATTCAATAGAATATACACAAATAAATGACCAGTGACGTGGGGAGCAAGTGAGTACCTCAGTCCACTGACAATGCATGAGGGGGCGCCAATGTGTAAGAAATGTTTTCCATTTTTAAATGCATTAAAAATAAATTTAAGAAAACAATCGAAAGTTCTATGCAAAGTTTTCCAAAGAACAGATTTAGCCACCCAAGGTGCGCTTTTTGTTAATTATTATTAAATTACTCATTTAAATATAAGGATTAAGGCTCCCGTCTATCCTCCATTTTGATTTCGTGGACGTAATGTTAATCCTATGGAATTTTTACTTTAATTCTCACATCTTTGCTATTTGATCTACCTGAATGCAATAAAGTGCATCTGAAAGAGCAAAAAATAATGAATGCTCTGCGGAATTACTTTTTTCCTCTGATTTTTAAATACTTTTTAAAGACCGGAAAATTCGCAAACGAATCATTAAAATAGGGTAAAAATATTTTTAAAAACTCGGAGGAGAAAAGTAATTCCACAGAAGCATTCATTATTTTTTGCTCTTTCAGATGCACTTTATTGCATTCAAATAGATCAAATAGTAAAGATGAGAGAATTAAAGTCAAAACTCTATAGGATTAACATTAAATGACGAAATCAAAATGGCGAGTAGACGGGAGCCTTAAAGTAACGATGAAATATCGAGAAATGGACAATAGTAAACTTTTCCGATATTAAAATTAAAACAAACGATAAATTATAAAATTGTTTAGTTTAGTTTTTATTAACGTCGCACTAGAAGCAACACGAGGGCTATTGGCGACGGACCTCGTAATTTTGAACCACGGTCAAGTGACGAGGACGACACCTGAGCTGGCACCCCCCCTCTCCTAACATCCACACCACGCCAACGGGAGGACTTTGGGCCCCGAACAGATTTAACGTGCATCAGCCCCGGCTACACGGCGGGTCTTTGGCGGCCAAGGATAAATTATAAAATTGAATATATTTAAGCTAAATGTAATTAAAAATGAAACAAACGATAAATTATTAAATTGAATATATTCAAGCGATAAATGTTATTAAATTAAAGGAAACGATAAATTATTGAATATTATATCAGCTGCACGTAATTAAAATTAAAGCAAACGATAAATTTTTAAATTGAATATTTTTACAAAGTTTTTCTGAATTTCACTTGGTGTGTGTGAGTGTGTGTGTCATCAAATTTTCGATCGTTAATTTAACCAACTTCCCATCAAGCTAGAGCTTTGAAATTTCGGGAATCGTTCGTACTCGCCTAACAATGCAATATTTAGACGTTTGCGACAAGTTTTAACTCATATTTTTTTTAAATAATGCAGTTTAGCCCAATCACTTGGCGCAATTTGAATAATTGCTAGATTTGGCGATTTTTTTTTTTTTTTTTTTTGGCTGAATGTTAAGTTCGCTTCGCGGACCAATTTACCAACATTTGGCAAACTACCGCCAAATAATTCCTGTCTCCAAGAGTGGTTTGACTAAATTGTATTCCAACCATTTAATTTACCGGATTAATTAATTTTAGTTAGTTTTAACGTTGTTATGTATTTCACTTGGTGTGTGTCTGTATGTATGTGTATCAGTGTGTCATCAAATTGTCTGTTGTTAATTTAACCAACTTCCCATCAAGCTAGAGCTCTGAAATTTTGGGAACCGTTCTTATTTGCCTAACAATGCAATATTTAGATATTTGCGACCAGTTTTAACTAATATTTTAATAATTTTTTTTAATAAACTTTGCCACCATATAAAAACGTTGTTTTTAAAAACGTTGGTTTTTATTTCGAATTATTTAGCTAAATGTTATTAAATTTAAAGGAAACATCAAATTATTAAACTGGGACTAAATTCACAAAATCACGTAATATATATCATAAACAAACCGGCGTGGTCTGTGTTCATATAGTATTTCCCTATATGCTAGTTGTATATATCTTGTATATCTACTTTATTTTGATTAATATATTCAATATTATCATATTTCTTACAGTATTCAATTATTTATATTCGGCAGGAAATAATTTGAGTATATTTTTATGTATCTATAGTTTTATTCTTTCCTAACTGTGTTGTCAAAATGTCGTTCGGTAAGTTAAGCCTATTTCAACTTGTTTTTGACGGTTGGTTGTATACTTATGATATAAGCCTTAAATTATTTTCCGCTTTAAAAAGACACATTTTTGAACAGTTAGCGGCCATTAAGTTACTTTTAAATTCCTATTATTAGCTCTCTCTCTATATATATATATATAAGCGAAATACCACTGACTGACTCATCACGAGATCTCAAAGACTATACAACCGATTGACTTGAAATTTAGCATAGTTACTCATTTTGCGATGTAGAGGCTCTCTAAGAACGGATTTTACGGAAGTCTTATCCAAAATGTAATTTTCATCCATTAATCTACTCTTATCCTTCGGATATGTAATTTTGGCGACTTTATCACCAAAAATGATATGACCGACGCTAAACGGAATATATTTTTTAATATGTATACTGTATATTGTCACCAATTAAGTTTACTTGGTGAGATTTGCGCTTGCGAAATGGAAAAATACCAAATAATTTAATATTGAAGCGCTTTTGGAGGATTGGCAAGATTTTGGTGAAAGGGCTCTTTATGTGAAATTTCGTGCAAGTCGAAAAAAGGAAACGTACATATTTAGGGATATAAATAAATGAGTTTGGAATCCCACGGTTGGTGAAAGCTCCAAAACTTAGAAGGATTTTGTAAAATATTAAAACGGCGACTTTTTACGGAGTAGCACACACGCAAGATAATCTTCGTTTACTGGAGGACCTCGCTACATGCATGAACGAACTCAAGTGGCTATGACATACGTAAGACATTTTGGACGTCCCGACTTGCACGATTTTTTTTTAAGGATTGCAGTCACTTGCAATCGTAAATGGTCAGAAATCAAAATGTCTTGAGGCAAGGACAAAAATCTTAAGATAGACACGATGCCATTGCGAGGGTATTTCATTTAAAAGCTAAGCACATGATGAATATTCTGACAAAAAGTTGCATCTTTGGCAATACTAGGTGTAACATGTATACGGTAGAATGAATTTTATCCATATTATATATATATATATATATTATTACAGACAATCAATTTCTTAAGATTTTAAATTTAGATTATCGTCTAAGTTTTAAAAATTGAAAATTGTCTTGATATCTTATGAATAGGTTCCAAAATATTATATTATCGTCTGTCCAGTGAAGCTCGTGGGTAGTATATATATATATATATATCCTGTTCAAATTTTAAATCGTTAATAAAATACTTTTTATTCATCCACTCAAGTTCAAATACATTTTTTTTAACTTGTAGTGAATGGCACTTGATGTTAATACAGTTTTTTCAAATATTAATTCATTTAATTAAATTTAATTGGTGAAAATGCAGTTTAGCTCAACCACTTGGTGCTATTTCAAAAATTGCCAAACTTGGCGGGTTTTTTTTTGGTTGAATGTTAAGTTCGCGAAACGGACCAGGATAGCCACATTTGGCAAAATACCACCAAATAACTTAATAAAAATTTTGGTATTTTTTTCCTTTGTTAACCTAAGTAGGAATTGACTTAATTTTTTTTTTATATTACTTGCTACCTATATAATGATACCATATTATAAAATAACACATGGATCAATAAGTTCCGAGACTAACCCAGAGATGGCGCTCGTAGTAAACCAGTAACCAGGTCTTTCTAGAGTACTAACCTTTGCTTGAAACGTGTCAAAATTTTAAGTCGATCGGACCAGAAACAGCTGAGTTATCGAGGTTGGAGTAAAGTCGTTTTGTAGTTTGTTTAAAAAATGGAAAAAACCGAGTTTCGTGTTCTGATAAAACATTGTTTTTTAATGGGTAAAAACACCGTGCAAGCGAAACAATGGATTGAAAAATGTTACCCGGACTCTTGTCCAACAAAAGCAACGATTTGTCGGTGGTTTGCCGAGTTTAAACGTGGTCGTACCGACACAAATGACGCGGACGCTCGGGTAGACCTGTGGAAGCCGTTACACCGGAAAATGTGAGTGAAGTGACAAAAATTATAATGAAAGATCGTAAAGTGAAGCTCCGTGAGATTGCTGAGATGACACAGATATCATATGGAAGTGTATTTACTATCCTTCATGAAAAATTGAGCATGAAAAAGGTTTTTTCCAAGTGGGTGCCGCGATTGCTTTCGATGGAACAAAAACAGCAACGAGTCGATGATTCAGAAAGCTATTTATCGCTATTTACTCGCAACAAAAAAGATTTCTTGCGTCGTTACGTGACCATGGACGAAACATGGATACATCACTACACTCCAGAGTCGAAGCGGCAGTCATCTGAGTGGCGCACAGCTTGCGAAAGCCGTCCGAAGCGTCCGGAAACGCAGCAGTCAGCTGGCAAAGTCATGGCGTCAGTTTTTTGGGATACGCATGGCGTGATTTTCATTGATTACCTCGAAAAAGGTAAATCGATCAACAGTGATTATTATATTGACTTGCTGGTGCGTTTGAAGGAGGAAATCGCAAAAAAACGACCGCACATGCAGAGAAAAAAAATCCTTTTTCACCAAGACAATGCACCCTGCCACAAGTCGATGAAAACAATGGCAAAATTGAACGAATTGGGCTTTGATCTGCTTCCCCACCCCCCATACTCGCCAGATTTAGCCCCCAGTGACTACTGGCTCTTTGCTGATCTTAAAAAAATGCTCCAGGGAAAAAGATTTGGCTCAAATGAGGAAGTCATCGCTGAAACTGAAGCTTATTTTGAAGCGAAAGATAATTTTTTTATAAACATGGTATTGAAAAATTGGAAAAGCGTTGGAACGATTGTATCACCCTAAAAGGTGATTATGTTGATGAATAAAAAAAAAATTTTGCAAAAAAAATGTTGTTTTCAATGTTAGTCTCGTGACTTATTGATCCATGTGTTATGATTAACAACAATACCTAGCAAACTTCTACGACTTTTTATGTCTATACAATTTACAAAGTCCGTTTAAAATTAATTTTCAATCTGTATAAAATGTTTTATTTGTTAATACAATGTATATTTAATTTTTTATGATTTAATTGAAATCAATATACTATTATCATCACAAATATTTTTTAAATTAATATAAAAATTCAACTAACCAAAAACTTTTTGAAGACAGTGAAATATGTTTATGAAATTTCAAGAAGAGTGTAGATCAGTGACTCTTAACCAACTACTTATCCATAAGCTTAGAGAAAGTTTGAGCTAAAATTTAAAATTAAAAACCTTGTTTTCAATTTGTAATAAATATATGTATAGTTTTATTTTGAGACAGTTACGATCTTGGTAAAACTTCGAGTGATCCGTGATTCTGAATGGGTTGAGAACCACTGGCATAGATATTTAAGCTAAATGAGTAATATCAGGTTCCTATCAGTGGCGTGGTTAGGGGAATGCAAGAAGAATATGAAATGGTACTTCTTATAATCATTGTATACTTCCATTCTGCACATTCAGAATCTTCTTGAAGAGACAAAAGCAATACATTTTATTCTGTACCTTACATATAATTCCCAAAGGCAACAAAAAGTATGTAAAAAAAATGTCAAAAAATATTTCCTATACAAACTGCACACAAAAAAAAATCGCTATTCAGTAACCATTTCAGAACAAATATTGGAACCGTGTTGTCAAAAGTTTCATAATAAGAATGGGATACGGAGCCACCCACTTATCAACGGCAAGGAAAGGGAGAAACGTTAAGGAAAAGATTTTTTTTACGGAAATATATTTCAAAATCACAGTCAGATATAAAGACATAAAATGATTAAAACTAAACAGCTAGTTTTGTACTCTTGAGATGACTCGATGTCGTATTTGTGCATGATTGATTACTCCGACATCTCTAGCGAGTCCCAATAATAATGAGAGAAATTTTTATACCCAGAGTTAATGAAAAATGTCTCAACTCTCTCTCTCTTCACTATAGATTAACTGATAAGAGAGAAATCGATACATTCAGGCCGACGATTATTATTTAAATTACACAAATAAAACGGTTTTGAAATATAAAATGTTTCTGAAACAAACATTAGTACATTCGTTCACAAAACTACAAGAATTTGTGCATTATGGAAAACTTTTTTGAAATTAGGTATGATTATGCATTAATAACAGAGAAACAGATGTACTATTCAAAACTCCTTTCCTGTACTCTTGATTATCAATAAAGCTCCAAGTGCAGAAATGTCCAAAATTTACGTTGTGATATTGAGCTGAAAAGCAGTCTAATATGGAGTATAGTCCCTTCTCACAGCCAGACAGATTACCCAACGTGACGGCATACTGGACAGAAGACAGCTGAGTAATCCCTGAGGGAATCGATCCAATCCTATAGCAAGACAGTTTGTACTCCAGGATGGTTCTAAGAGGGGATGGTAGGATGTATTTGCTCTCCCAAGAACGTTCCAGACGTGATTTATAGGGTTAAGATCTGGATATCCGACTGCCCAATTCATGCTGCAAATTTCCTCACTTTCCAGATAATTGTCGACCAGAAGATCCTGTCCGTTAACAGGAACTCAGGACCAACTACACATTGAAAAGTCGAAAATAGGGCTGTAAAATCCCCTCTGGATACATTATAGCAGTCAGGAAGTCTTTGCCATTTACATGTACAGGGTGTGTGACCTTCCAAAGTAATGCTAGCCCAAGCTATTACACAGCTCCACTACCGTAATGATCTTTTTCCCTGATGAAGGAGGGGAAGTATCGTGACCGCGCAGATTCATCACAAGAAAGCACGATGCTCCACAAAAATCTGGTACAAAGCGCTTGTTATTTGATCCATACTAAACCTTTTCTCTCGTTGTGCTGGAACTCAAGCAACGGATCTTCTGGCATAGAGCCCACTCTCATAAAGCCTTCGGGAAATTGTAGACCATGAAACTAGGATTCAAGTGGCAGCATTTAGTTCGTGAGAGCTGTGGAACTGTTGCAAACATGTGTCGCCGCGTTGAAAGTGCAAAATAACGACCCTTATTCGTCGTTGAGGATCTTGGTCGACCTTGTCCAAGTCTTCTCGAAACAGATCCAAAGTCCTGAAGATGTTTCCACGAATTTCAGACGACACTGGGAGTTACATTGAGATTAGTAGATAACTGTGCTTATGACTGGCCTGCCTCCAATCTACCAACAATATTCTCAACTTATTACATTAGTAGCTACTCACTTTCACTCGATACCTTACAAAATTTACCAAACACTTACAAGGAACACGACGAATGTCGTGGAGGAGTACAAGCACACACCACTGTTAACCCTTTATGCACTCATATCCCCTCCAAAACCATAGTTCTGCAGACATACTATTTAGCGCATTCGTATGTGACTCTGAATATTAACATGATTCTTTGGAAACATAATAAATCCCTTTAGTTCAATATTTTTTGTAAAAATAGACACAATTTACAAATTATTTGAATTGTGCACGTGAGTGTAGAAGAACAATTTCAGATATAAATCTTTTTTTTTAATCAGATGCTTTGAGGATATTTTTCCGTGAAAGAATGAAATATTTTTAATAAAAAAAATATCTTTGCCTTGAAAAAAAATTCGTATCCTGGGGTTTAAAATGGCAAACCAATTACAACATAAATCATATTATTTTAAACATCATAACCACTGCAGAATGAATGACATCCGGATTTTTTCTTAAAAAAAATTCTGCTTAGTACGATTATTTTTAAACTATAGTAATGTATAAAATTCCCTAGAAATAATAAAAGTAAACCACCAATAATTATCCTTTTTTATTATTTTACTTTCACTTTTTAGACAAAAGCATATTTTAATACTTATAACTAAAATTTTTGTTTATAATACAATTTGGATAACAGTATATTACTGTCAAAATAATAGTTTTTCTCTCATCATATAACACTTCTTCTCACAGAAAGTTCAAGTACAAAAAATATTTTTTTTACTTTCTTTTTTTACGAGAATAAGAGATACTAAAATTTTATATAACATGGATAGACAATATAAAAGGTGTAATTCATTCAGATTACAAAACAAAAATTCTACATTATAAAGGCAATAAAAAAATAATAATTATCGTTATTTTGTGTCTTGAAATATAAATTAAAAATTTTAAATAAATATTTATTTATATCAAAGTGTAGATGAATATTTCATGAATTCAATAAGAATATAAAAGACACTTAAATAATAAAATATATTCAATTTAGATAAATGATTCATATTTAAAAATAATTAGCATATTGATGTGAATGCCCTTTATTTTCTATACCGACATTTAAAAAATAATAATAATAAAGGCAAATTTTAAATTACTGTGAAATAATTTGAGATTTATATTTTTGTTTTAAAAAAACAGCAAACCTAAATATTTTTAAAGTTTAGTGTTTATTTGTCTATTATCAGCTTAATTTTAGCATTTGATTCCAAAAATATTTGAATCTCAATATTGGAAATATGTAATGAGTTTACAAATCATTATTACAATTTGGAATATATTATAAATATTCATAGCATCATATACAAAACTATAGAGTTTGAAACAATCAAATAATGTGATTAAAAGCATTTAAAATAAGTAAAAATGAATATGGTTATCAATTTATATTATCTCATAATTTTTCACAAATATATTTTTCATATTTGCAGAATTGTATGATTTCCCTACGAAGTAGCATTAAAGATGGAACAAAAAATTTTTTTACAGACCTTTAAGCTAAATTCACATTGTTCTGAACGTTTTTATTTATTAAATGGATGTTTAAAATAAATATTTGACAAAAGTCTTTAAAATCTAAAATTATTAACAGCAAGTCCTTAAATGCGATGGGGAAAAATATATGATTTTAGAAAGGAAGAGATAAAATAAATTTTCAATTATCACTGGAAAAGTACCATACTGATATTTCTAAAATAGCAAAAAATAATTTAAGCAATAAAGAAGTTAACATTAACAGTTTTTGGTTTCAAGAGGGAAGATAATAAAATATAGTATTAGGATATTTTTAAACTGTAACAAGGAATAAAAATTGTGTATTACCAGTATAGGTCTCCCAGATAGCTTAACACAACTTGGTATTCAGTACAACAGACCAACTAAAAACATAAATCCTTCTACAATACATATGCATACATCTTTGTACTTTGTACAAGGACTCAATTATTTTATGAAACATAACTTTTTATAAACTTTTATAATTTTAGCATATTGTACATACTATAAAAATTGTAACCTATAAAAATTATGCTCCGAAACCCTTTAAGGCAAGAAAAGGTCAATATAAATAATTATTTATGAATGAATACATACTATAACAACTGCCATTGTTTACAAATATTTTACTTTTAGATTAAAAGGATATCAATCTTAATCATGAAGGGGGGAAATAACTGGCAGACAAAATATATATGATTGAAACTTGTTACTTTTGTTTAAAACATGTATAAATGCTTTTACTTAATTATGTATGTTGTGACTTCAAACCAAATGTAAGAGTAACATTTTTTAACAACTATAACATAAATGGAAGACATTTTAAAACAAGCATTTCTAAAAATGCATCTTCTAAGAAATGAATTATTTTTAATAAACTTCAAAAAGAAAATATTTCTACATTACCTAAAAAAAAATAATTGAAAAACAAATTAATAAAAAATATTTTACAATAATAATATATATATATATACATATATTATTATTGTAAAATGTTATATATATATATAATGTTTCAGTTAATAAGCATATTTAGTGCTTAAATTTATTTTTAAAAAGCTCGTTAAAATGCAAATCTAAATTGTATGAAATGCAAAGAAAAAATATATTAGTCTTGTGAAATGAAAAATTATTGAACTAAATTATAAGTCTAAAGTTTTTAATGCATCTTAAATAAGACTTATATTTGTAAGTTATTACCATATTATTGTATAATTTACACATATATAACTAATGGTACAATAAAGTTGTGATGAAGGTCATTTTAGGTTAAAATAGAATTTTCACACTTTTGTTTCAAGCTCTAAATTTGTAGCTTCTTAAATACCCTCATCAACTTTCCCTACAATTTGCACTATACAAATAAACATTATGATCATATTTCATTTTCAAATCATTAAAACAAATGTCTATACACTTAAATATTTTTTTGAATCAGTCATTCTCCACAAAAAAATTACAAAAATTAATTTTTGATATATTAATAGAATATTCAAAAAATTAGTTTAAAATTTTTGAGTTAACATTAATTTGATGTTACATATGCAAAAAATTTTAATTTCAAAGAATCAATCACAGAAAAATGAGTCAAAAATCACATGATGAATATACCTGTACTTAGTTTTCTCAACAACCAAATTATGATTAATTTTCTTTTATGAGCATACATATTTTTAAAAAAATCATAGCAGTCAATGTAATTTAAGAATTCATACGTAACCATTAAGCACTTTTGGTAACAATGCAACCTTGTCATTAATTAGCTCTACAGGAAATTAAGATTCAATTAATCCCTGTTATGTTATTCCTAATTTGATTAGATTTTTCAACAAAAAGGATCTGTATATTTTATTTATCATATAGTTCCTTTAGAACCTTATTATTAATATTTAAATTAATACAAACTTCACAGGTAACATTGAAGACAAAATTACATAAGAAATATGTTCAAGAATTCTCTATTAAAAATTGCTATTTTATTTACAAGAATTTTTTGGTTTTTTTTTTTTCCAAAGTGTGATGCAAACTTTCATGCCTTATGTTTTTTGTACAAAATTCAATAATCTATTTTCATCATTATCAATAGTATCTTATATAATAATTTGTCATAATAATCAAAAATGCATAAATATTCAAAAACGAAGTATTATGAATAAATAAGATTCTAAATAAAAATTTCACAGTTTGGATGTTACTTCACAGTAGATTTTATAAATGAAGAAAAGTGTGACAATTTACATTTATTAAACAGAAAAAAACACTTTTCACACTGGATCCAACAATAATAAACACAAATCTTAAAAAAATATGGATCTAGTTAAATCAATAAATATTAAATATTTTGTTTATTTTCTCAATCACTAATAATTTTAAATATACTGAGGAAACCTCCATTCTAATAGTAAAATGTATGACAATTTTTTTTTTTTAAATTATTACATTAATTCAAAAAAATTGTTTCAATGCATAGAGAATCAATTTGTATATAATTCATCAATAATCTCAGCAATTTCAAATTCTTTAATTTTAAGGCACACATAACGTTAACTTACAGAACTTTCAAAAAAAAATTAATTTCACTACAAGCTTTAATATATACATATATGATTAAAAAATTCAAACATTTTCATTTTCAAAGTTTTCAGCGAGAGATTAATTTTTTCCCAACAGTATATAAAAACTTTAACACATCTATTATAAACTTATAAATTTAGACTTCAATATAAAATAACTCAGATAGGCTTCATACTTAAGTATAAATGTGACCATAATTGGTTCTAGAGGTGAAGCTGCCATAATGCCATTTAATTTCATCCTGCCTTTCATCCTATTATACCTTTACTCTTTTTCTCTAAGTCAGTGTTAAAATTTTAAAACTTCACATTCCTTAATGTCCAAAAATATTTAAGAAAACTTCTTCATAAATAAAAGAAAGCTTAACTTGTGCAATTAATGAATCTATGACAAGTTTAATTCTTCAGTAAAATTCTGAACATAAGTTAATGCTTATTAAATTTAATTTTCTTGAGAAAGATATAATCTCATAATCTAATAAATTATTAAATAGCTTGAGAGCAATATTATCTATTTGGTACTGAAAATTTTTGCAAATATTTCCCAAAATGAATTGCGAGAAGAAAACATTTGGCGAGATTTAATGAAACACTCAATTAACTTGAATGAGTGGAAAGGTTTATGGTGAAAGAACCAAATCTAGCTAAACTATATCAACTATTTTTTAAAAATATACCTAGTTTTTAAACACATTGACATGAAAAGATTGTTTTTTTTTATCAATGTAAAAAAACCAAATTTACATAAAAATACAAACAAGCTGCAGTGGGAGTTTTTTCCCAACAAGTCATGCAAGTTTAAAACAGATGAATTTTAAAAGAAAAGTTGAATGAGAATGATGAAACATTAAACATTGGTCAAATTGTAGCATTGTAGGGTTTCGTAAAAAAACTTTGAAAAATTCTGTTTTTGATCATGCCAGAAAATGTCCCTTATGAATATAAACTTAGGATAATATGATTATGATTGGAATATGAATAATCACAAAGATTATTGAAGTTAATCCAATGACAGTTACAAATGTAAATCATAGATTTAAAAAAATGAAAGGTTTTGAGTAATACTTAGAATAACTTCAATAAAATTGGAGGTAAACACATTGAAGTTTAAATTGAAGAGTCAAAATTAGGGTTTCAAGAATATCACATAAGGATAGTACAGTTCCCAGGTATTTTGGTCTTGGAGAAGTTTTGCTAAGGAGGAAACCATTGGGTTCTTGTTGAAGAAATACGGACACATTGGCGCAGTTGTTAAAGAATTATGCTTGTAAAAAAATCCTCTGTAAATTCTGCTCGCTGGAGAATCTTATCTAAAATGAGCAAAATGAATTATTTGATAATCATTATAGCGTTAAACATTTTAAAAGTTTTAAAACTCCTGTTGATGGAATTTATAAAAACATACAAGGAAATTGAAAAAGCATAAACAATTCAGCTTATTTCCCTTAATTGACTAATTATTTGGCTCGAGTTTTTTTTTTGAAGGGAAGGTTTTTTTTTCCCCTTTCAAAAAATATCAGCCCTCCGTTTTAACACCTAATTGCTAATAATTAACCAATTACAAGCATTATAATTATTTCAATAAATAAAATTTTGAATTAAAATATCACTTTCTTTCTTACTAGCAAGTTTATCAACAGTACATTTAGTTTATTTTGGTTTAGTTTAGTTTTTATTAACGTCGCACTTGAAGCAACACGAGGGCTTTTGGCGACGGACCTCGTAATTTTGAACCTCTACCAAGTGACGAGGACGACACCTGAGCTGGCACCCCCTCTCCTAACTTCCACACCACGCCAACGGGAGGACTTTGGGGCCCGGACAGATTTAACATGCATGATCCCCGGCTACACGACAAACGAAACTGCCCGCCGCGAGTCCCATGCCTTAATCATTAGGCTACCGCAGCTACTATCAACAGTACAAGCAACACATCAACATCAAGTTAATTTATTTGACAAGTCTTTAATAGTAATTAAATCCAAATTACTCAATTATTTCAGCACATAAATGATTTTTAAGAATGATTTAAATATATATTTTTATTTTAAAGAAATTTCTTTTGAACATTGCGATTATGACCATAAAGGTTAAATGCATTCATAAGCTGAAGAAAAGTTGAAAAATGCTTAAATTAAATTGTTTACTTTAATAAATTCCAAATTTTTTAAAGGATGAGTAATATCATCATTATTCATTTCGTATATTATAAACTCATTCATCTTTCGAAATTTGTAATTATTTTTTTGTTTAAAACACATATAAGATTAGAAAGATTTCAATAAATATTTTTTTCAACAGCCTGAAAGATTACTCTGTAGCTCTTCAAATATGATTTAAGTTATCTTAATGGTAATGATATGTAATAAAAAGCGATTCTCCGATTTGCCCAACCTGCCTCTTTCAATCCCATGATACAACCTATTTTGAATTCTGACAGTTGCTCGTAATGAGCTCGAATCCTGCGATGAGGCATTTTTTTTTCAGTCATTGAAAGGTATCCTAAATTGCAAAGCAACAGAAAATTTGAACATTAGATTGAGAATCGCTTCTTATATACACCTGCTGAGTGCGCAGTTCCGATGCACTGTAGCTCCCGCTATTCATTCATTGGACACCAAATTTTAATAATTTGCAATCGATTCAAATGTCTTCGCATTCGAAATTCCATTACAATCGGGCAAATAACTCCTTCTTGGTGCGTCGTTTTTTTTTTGTTGTTGTTGTTATAGAGTGTATATTAAAGATTACTTTTAAAGTCTTACGAATACATTACAAAAAAATATTTCGCATTTGTTATGTTATATAATAAAGAAAGAAAAATATTTATTTTTGAAAAATATATAACTTTTCTAAATGCATGAAAATTCTTTAACAGTTTCAAGCAATATAAATTTTTTTAACAATTATACAATTGTTAATTCATTACTTACAAAGCAAAATTTTATCCAATTTAAAAATAATATTTATAATAATGCTGAGCCTTGCTTCTATTAAAATAATTTCACTTTTATAATATGCAATTAATAATTGTACTCTATAGTTCAAGAATACTATGTACAGATAGATAGCAATTATTTCATTAAAATGTGAACATTTTATAAAATTGCTTTTGAAATTTATTAGCAACTAAAGTAATGTTTTCAATAAAAAAGGTAAAAAGAAATTTGTCTTTGAATTTCGATGCTAATCGAAAACGCTTTTCTAGCATTATGATGCATTCAAGTTAAGACACACTTATGAGTGTTAATCAATATAAAAATATTTTAAGACACAAACGTATAAATTTATATATCATGAGAAAGTAAAAATTAGTTTGTATTTCATAAAAAAAAAAAATTATTACTTTATTTAATTGATGGAATGTTATTTATATCGCCCACCTCATAATAGAAGCAAATACAATAAGATTTTTTTTTTTCAATTTATCTCACATATGATCAAAATAGCTGTGCATTAAATCTTAATACCCCACATTCAATAACCTCATTCTATAAATTAATTTGGAAATACCTTTAGTTGTTTAAACATAATTAAAGTTAGGTAAACTAGTTTGTTCCCTTTTGTATAGATTTAAGAAGCTATATAAATAACAACAATGCAAAAGTACATCAAGTTACCAACCCTCTTTCATCACTGCTATCTTGCTGAAGACACAACTTTTAACAATAACAAAGACTGTAGAAACAAATACTGAATACAACAAAAACTTTGCACTGATGTGCTGCCTACTTGAGCAACCACAACTGGTGTTATGATTTCCCCCTTCTCCTATTTGCTGGGAAAAGATGAATCCTGAGCCCAACCTTGCATTTTGATGAGGAAGCCTGTGGTCTCTCTGTATAATAGGTAGAACCACCTCCGGAAGTGACACAGATTCCAATAATATATAGATAAATTGTCTTTTAAAGAAAAATATCAAAAATTTCAAACAACTAAAAAGGCAAAAACCATAAAGCAATATCAAACTAAATTTAATAAACAATTCATTCAATTGAAAACATAAATATAATGTGTCAAACAAGAGCTAAAAAATATCGGATGGAGAAAAATCAAAATTCTTTAGAGAAAAACGCATAATTAACATTTGAAATCCAAAATTTTTGAGGGAAAAAATACTTATGGAAAACTTAAACTATAAAAAAAAAATTTAAAAAAGGAAGTTTTAAGCTCAATGATGAAAATTAGAATTTTTATTAAATGAAGCTCGTAATATTTTCTTATCAACTTATTTGGTTTCTAAATCTTGCAAATGATATGACGTAAAAGATTAACAGCTCAATTTTAGATAAATGTTCAAATAATGCGATTTGATACTAACAGTAATGATAAAAAAGAAAATTGTTGCTTATATGAGAATACAAGATGACCAAAATATATCATTACTTTAGAAAGTACTTTCCAATACAAAAGTTATGATATAGAATTAGCGAACTATGAAATCCAGAACAAAATCAAGATAATTAAATCACAAAAACAGTAAATTACTGATGATTCAGAAATTTTTAAAAAAATTAAAATTAGTATGTAGAAATTATAAGATACATGGTGAAAAAATAAAAAAAAATCAGTATTTTCAAAACCATGACTTAAAGACTGAAAATAAGTGAAAAAACACTTAAGTGTACAACTACTAAATTTTTTTCTAATAATCCCACATAAAATTTTAATGAAATATTTTAATCCTGAAAAAACAATAAATTTACAGTTTTTAACATTAACGTATCATTCAGAAATAGAAACATGACAGCATTTTTAAGATTAAAAAATACATAAATTATAACAAAACATCAATCTACCTTAAATTATGTTGCACACTTTTACAGTGTTGATATAAATATTCCTTTTTACATCATTTAAAGTATTTAAGATGCAATAAAAGTAATACATTGAGTATATGTGTGTGCTTTAAAAGAAAAAAAAATTATAAAAGGATTAAAACAATGAATCCTAAAACCAAGTTAATCATACAGACAAGTATAATGTTAGGCATGCTTAAAAAAAAACACTACAATAATAAAAATATTTTAATAAATAAATTTTAACATCACTTTTATTAATTCTAAAAATATACTGATTACTTGAAAAACAATTCAAAAAATTTTCCATATTGAGAAAAAAATATTAAAAGTTCTTTACAGATGAAAATGAATAATGACAAGTCATATTTATTATAAAATATATTTTGAAGATATTTTTTTTTTTTTTTTTTTTTTTTTTTTTTTTTTGTGGTTTGTAATATTAAAATTTATTTTCATTAGAAATAATTTTGAACATCAAATACTCAGGTAAGGTGTTCTATAATATAATTTTAAAAATATATGTTTATATGTCATGATAAATAAATGAGAAAAATTACACAATTTTAATTTAAAGAGATTTCCACACTTCATTATACTAAGGAATTATCATATAAGAAAATTTTGTTCCTTTTACAAATATCAAGTACTGATCATTCAATCAGTCACTTAAAAAAAATTTTAAAAATTAAAAAGTAAGTATTTTATAATTGATAAACAAGTATTTGCATCAAAGTCATTTTTACTTTGAAAAGATATTAATCCAAAGGAATTTAAAACTTTCAACAGAAGTACTATGCATAAAATTAAATCTTGTGCACCTTCATATTTGAAGAAAGTAATACTAAATGACTTAAATAAATGAAGACAAAATACTTAAAGAAATTTCAAAGATGATTGAATAATAAAACCAAAAACAAAAAATTAAATTTGAATTTTTTTATTTGTCCCTCAACAAAAAAAAAAAAAAATGTGAACAGATAATGCATTAATTCCTAAAAAAAAATAACATCCTCTTGCAATTTAAAAAAAAAAAAATAATAATTGAAGTAATGCTAGAAAACTTTTTTTTTAAAAAAAAAATACTTTTCTTTATTTGTAATCTTTATTTTTTTGCTTAGATCTTACAGATGTTGCAATCTTGAAAGAATGTCTCATTAGCTAGGAATAAAGAAATCCGGTGAGCTTGTAAATACATCATTTAAAAATAATGTAAGTTCTAAATATCAATATTTGCAATCTTTATTAAGAAGTTTTTTTAAAATTTTAGAGCACACTGAATAATTTACTCATTGATTTTTTAGTACATCCACACAAAAATTCACAAATAAGATGATTTTTAGACTTAAGATGCATCTTTATCAACAAATCATTGTATACAACAGTACAGACTAGATACAATACGCTATTTAATTTGACTGTGATTAATACTTTGTCACAATAGATCTTAATTTATAAAGTCATAAAATATATAACTAGTAATTATAAACTGCAAATTCATCGTGTAAATAATAAAATTATGACACCTATTATAGGGAAAGAAACAAAAAATAAACAACATTCTATGCATGTCATTCAAAGTGCATGCAGCTTTTTTTTAGCTACAACAGAAATTTATTTTATCAGGCTTATATTTTTTTAAATATAATTTTCGCATAGCAAAAGCCTGAAAAATATTTTACAATTATCAAAAAATATGTTTCACCTTTCAACATATGGAAAGAGATAAAATCTAATGTATTTGGAATTAGAAGCCCGACAGAATATAAATAAGCCCAATAGAATATAAAAAATACAAGCTTCATTTTCTATCAATATAGCAAAATGTTATTCTTTAAAATGAAATATAACTTAATAATATTCCAGAGTTGAAACATGCTTGTAAAAATAATTTAATGATTCATTACCAATTATTTTCTAAAAGAATATCTGTAAAAGTTGAAAACATAGTTAAGTCTCTAAATTTCAAACAAAGCAAAAAGCCTAAAAATGATTATGATTCATAAAATGTTTTTAAGAAAATCCATTAATAATTAGTTTCACACGAAAAATAAACACATCAGTACATAAGAGTAATATTATCTATGAAAGTTTGGACAAATAATGCTTTTAGTATTTTTGGAATAATAAAACCCGTTTATGCCTTTTTCATTACTGTTTGCTTCCCAAGATGTTTTTTTAACTGTTGAGTACAATTATTTTGCATGTTGATACTTTAATGCCATATGTAGTAAATACTGCCAAAAAAAATAATCTTTCCAATTATCCATTACAATAGCAATTTTGACATTTTTCATCATTTAGAAAAAAAAAAAATAATACCAAAAGGGAACTAATAAAGTATAAAATTATATTTAAACTGAATTTTGATTGAAATTCATAATAAAAAAAAAGAATGAAAAATCCTTAATTACAGTTTCTTTAAAAATGAACAAATAGGTTTAATAAAAGCACATAATTAAAATGTAATCCAAGTTTACAATATTTTGTATCATTTAATTACAAAAAATGTAATAATATAACATTAACATAAGATTTGAAGTTAAAATAATTTTAATAAATTCCGTAAAAGGAAAGGGGGAAAAAATTTCAAATTTAATATATAATTGTTAAATGTGTGAATAATTTTCAAAACTAAAATAAAAATATGTGTTTTCACATAATATAAGAAATTAACAAGAAACTAAGAATTAGGAGCTTCTAAAATGTACAACTCTCACTCTTAGTTTGTCTAAACTAAAAATTAAATATTATCATAAGCATAAAATTTAGTTGACAATAAGGCTGAATATTTTTTTGTATAAATAGAAATAATTTTATACACAAGATCCATCAAAATAACTACTGCATACAATGAAAAATTAAAATAAATAAGTATACATAAACTTATCTTGAAAGAAATATTTTCATATCAAAACAGAATAAAGTTAATAAAAATTGTACTAAAGCTCAATTTAACACTGATAATTGAAAAATAGAAAAAAATTCCTAAAAATCCAATTAAAAAATAGAATTATTCATTGTTGCAATGAGATAGTGCATTTATTTTATTATTTAATAATTGATTTCTATTTTGAGATCAGTACATAAATTTATAACAAAATATGAAAAATAGTTCAAATATTTAATATAAAAGATGAGCAAAAGATCAAAGAAAATTATACAAAAGATAAAAAAAAAATAGACATATGAATAAAATAAATAGATTGAAGTTATCATTTGATTTTGTAACTGCAAAAATACTTTTTACATAACAAAAATGCATTTCCAAGTCTGAAGATTTTTTTCATTACTCTCCAATTAAAATGCTTAAAAATTATAAACTTGAGTTACTTTAATTAATATATAATATTTAAAAGCTCTATTTTTATAAAAGTACATTATAACAGATCATTTTTATACTACCAGACTCAATCATTAAAACTACTTCTGTAATAATTTAAAAACAAAATACTGAAAGTATATTTGGAAGACATAATTTACAAAAAATGTAACTTAACATTAACTTTGAAAAGTAGCTTTATTTTACATAAGGTACAAATTAGATGCTATACAAGTTTTGCTTTTATTGCTGCTATGAGCTGCAAGCAAATCAATATAAATAATTTTTAAAGGATTGGGTTATTTAATGTTAGTCACTAGACCTGCAGCAATAGTTGAGCCACCACTTCTCAACATAAATCTTCCTAAATCTTTAAATTCTTTGAATAATTCTATACAAATAGGCCTATTAACTTCAATTTCTACCACTGCACTTGAATTCTTAGTTAAACATCTTGGTTTATTTTTTAACACTTCTCCTGTGCTACGATTCAATTGGGATACAAGCTTTTTCACACAGGCTTGTTCACTTAAGCTTTGATAATGAAATATTACAGGAAAGCCTTTTGTAATAGGAACAGATATATTAAAAATGACTAGTCGAGCTTCAAACTTTGTAGCAACCTTAACTGGTTTTTCTATACTACAAATCATACTGCCAGAAGATACATTACTAATATCAATACCAGAGAGCTGCAACATCACATGATCTCCAGCAAACCCATATGATAGAGTTTGCTCATCAACTGATATTCCTTTAACAACTGCCTGTTCCCCAGCTGGCATAACAAGAACTTTATCACCATTTTTAATAAACCCTGCTTCAATTTTACCAGCTGCACAGAAACCACCAGTTGCACCTTTAAACACATCACTCACACATAAACGGAAAGGTTTATCAACAGGTCTTTCTGGTGGATGAAAATTATCAATTACTTCAACCAAAGTAGGACCAGAATACCACTTCTTGAAAACTGGTTCTTCAGGACCTTTAACAAGATTTTCACCAGTAAGACCACTACATGGGACAAAAGTAACATCACTCTCTTTAAATCCAACTTGCTTCAAGAACGTAGACATTTTTGTCTTGATATCATGAAATCTTTCTTTACACCAACCAACATTATCCATTTTATTGACAGCAATTGCAAGTTCTGATACACCAAGAGATCGAATCAACATGGTATGTTCTCTAGTTTGTCCACCAGATTCAAATCCAGTTTCAAATTCTCCTTTAGTTGAATCCACCACAAGTACCGCAACATCAGCTTGAGCAGCTCCTGTTATCATATTAGGTATAAAATCTTTATGCCCTGGTGCATCTAATAGAGTAACAGCTTTATGAGGTGTTTCAAATGATGAAAAGGCCACATCCATGGTAATTCCTCGATTTCGTTCCTCTGGAGTCTCATCCAATACCCAAGCATACATAAAAGAGCCCTTTCCAAGTTTCTTTGAGTCTCGTTCAAATTTGTGCATATTACGCTGGGAAACATTTCCTATATCATATAATAGATGTCCCATTAATGTACTTTTACCAGCATCAACATGTCCAATTACAACAAGATTGATAAGAGGTTTCACATCAGCTCTTTCACAATTGTAAATTTCAGTACCACTTTTTTCTACTTTGGTTGCTTTTATGGTAGATGATGGTTTCTGATCTTCATCACTTTTCTCTATAAGAGTTTGATTTTCAATTGAGGAGGATTTAGTTTTCCCTTCACTGATGCTATTAGTTTTATTACTATTTTTTGCCTCTATAGATTTATTGTCAGAGACATTGGATCTTTCAATTTTTGTTTCATGTTGAATAGTTTTGATTTTACCTGGATCAGATTTTGCAACATTATCCTTTGCGCCGGATATTGATTCCAAGCGAATTTCAGACTTATTCTTAGAACCTGCCTGAACGGATGTAACCGGCAAAGGTGCAGTTTTCTTTCCGCCGCGTTTTGGTTTAGGAGCTTTTTCCTGCAAAACAGCATCCAAGGCTTTTTCTAAGTCAAATTCATGATCCAAAGCAGCACGTTCCAAAGTTGCTTCTGGGATTGTATCACCTACAACATCTTGCATAGCTAACACGCAAGATTGCAATTTAGCACTGTCTAAACTATTCAGTCCAGTATTAGGTTGATTAGAAGATTCAGCATGATTAAAACTATCTTCGCTACTATAATCTTCCTCAGGAACAGATTCAGCAGCTTGGAAAAATGCATTCATATTTTGATTGCGAGAACTTCTGTTGTACAGAAATTGCGCTTCTGTACGGGGTGAAATACAAAAATCATCTTCCACAGAATGTCCATAACAGGAATTAAAATTTTCATATTCTTCATCAACATCAAGTGCTCGCACATTTCTATGCCGAGACATATTTCAATTGACGTTGCGTATGCAATTCCGCCAGATAAATTCCAAAATAAATAAGTAGAAACAAGTTGCCAGATTTAAAAAATTAAAAAAGCATGCTAGAAAATTCCGGATCAAGGCTTGCCTTTCGCAGTGGCCTTGAGTTGCATCAACAGACGTTATGTTTTTCTCTATGCTGAAATACCCCTTCTAATATACAAAATACTAGACTCGCACTAATATACAATTTTTAAAAAGAAAGAAAAACCTTTTACTAGTTAGCTCAGAAATGAAAAACTAATTCCACCCATAAAAATAACATTCAATACATTCTTCCTCAAATTAAAGAATTATATAGAGGAAGTATTGGAACAAAATTCATCTATGCTTCTCTCTTATTGGCAGAATTTCACCACTCTCATTAAAAAACAAAGTGCTACTCTACAAACAAGTTCTTCGACCAATCATCACGTATGCCGCCCCTGTTTGGGGTTCGGCTGTAACAACACATATGGAAAAAGTTCAAATTATGCAGAACAAGATACTCAGGTATATCAGATCACCCTGATATACCCTCAGGTACCAAACCACCCTGGTATATCAGAAACTCAGTCAACCACAAGGAAATAAATATTGAACCCATAGATTCTTACATAACCAAACTCTCACGAAACGTTTACACCACCATCCTAAACCATGACAACGAAATAATTAAAGCTCAAACTATTTTCACAGATCCACACTCTAAATTCAACTTTGCTTATAAAACCACCAAATGGTCTCTCCCATTAAAACCGCCTTAATGTCTTTTCTATTTATTAGTTTAACACAAACTTATATGTTCAGAAAATAGCATCATTCTTTTATATCTTTTATTTCCTCTATCTCACATGGTGTTGATACGGAATGGTATCACTAGTACTCCTCAGATATTTTTTTTTTCCTTTAATCATTACTTTCTAGTAAAATACCAACCACCGAGTGGCGCCATCTGCTGGACTTTTCATTCACAACTTATTCCGTCACACTGAGCAAAAGCGATGACTCGCTGACGCTCGTCAACCATCTTATGTCTGTCTGTCTATAAAGAAGAAGTAGTATATTGAGTGAGTGAAAAGCGTTTTTAAAATAAAGATTTCTTTTTCGCTTTTACTAGTAATATTACATGCTTTGTGGGGGGCGGGGAAAGTAAATTAGCTCTTCAAAGATAAAAATACTAAGAAATTAGAATTTTCAAGTGAATATTTATTGATTTCAAAAGTATAAATAAGTACAAAAATAGATAGTAGGTAAAGACCAAATAAATAGTAAAGGATGATAATGAAATAAATTTGAAACTCAATCAGATTAATAAATTCTGATTCTTATAATTAGAATACTATTTTAAAATTATATTTTTGCTTCACATATTTAGAACTTGCAGTGTAATAACTGTATAATCTTCGATACTCTGAGGTTAAACAGACTTAAATCAATATCTTTTCTAACAGGAACATTTTGTTGAAAATATAGATAAATTAAAACTAAAGTATTCATGCATATTTTTATTCTGTACAAAACAAACTGCAAGTAAATTGGTTTATGATTTTATGAAAGAAATGCACTGCGTTATTTTAATTCATTTTTAACTTTTTTAAAAATCAGTAGCGATGGTTTTAAAATTCCACACGGGTGCACAATAGAGGTAAAAATAACAAAGAAAAATAACTGAAAAAATTACGGCTTGAACAAAATAGTGTGCTTGCGAAATGACGCGGATGTTTCACCACTGCCTAATTAGAACTTATGGATTAGGCAGTCCGTTAAGTCCTGATCGTACAATCAGCCACTGAATATGATCTAGCTCAAAATCTAGTCTTAAAATTTTTTTAAAAGTTTGTGGAATTAAAAGTTCGTTGAAAATAATTGAATGTTTAATTACAGCTAAGTAAGCGATCACTTTTTAGGTATATGATTTTATCGTCATTGATATTAATGTGTAAGATATTTTGTATATGCGTGAATAGTTAAAAATATGCAAAGGCGGCGCTGATATATATGTATTTTTTTTTTCAAAAATGGATGTCAATATTGCAAATATTGCTATTTTGATGTATCATTAAGGTTATTTTATCAATGAAAAAAATACAAGAGGCAGAACTCTGCATGGTTGTTTCTTTTACTTTTTTAATTTTCAAAATGTAAAAAAAAAGCTATGGTATTTTATTGATGACTCTTTTGGTACTATTATGTTGAATGTGGTCCCCCCCCCCCAAGAAAAAAGGAAAGTGATGGATATCTAATTCTCTAATTTAACATTTTATATGTATTTAAATTTGTTAAGGAATACAATTAAAGGAGATTCAAAATAAAAACAGCTCTGAAAGATAGCAGTGAATACACGTGAGTGAATGTGGGGTTTTATGGCGCAAGAGAGTGAATAGACGTGATCATTTCCTTTGATTTACATAGCTAAAATTTTTCTATAAGCTTATAGACTTTACTATAAACTGCGGTTTACATCATTTTACTTAGACATAAAGTAAAAAGAGAGAGTTATAGAAAGTATTAAAGAAGTATACAGTTGGAAATCAAAGAAAAGTAGACCAAACTAGTGAATGTCAAACATATGCCAAAAGCCAAAGTTTACATAGGACCCAGAACCGTATTTTTAGAAAAATAATTTTAAACTATGGCATATGTTAAAAAAATCACTTTGAAATAATCTGTCTTCCCACTTTTTATGTTCTTTATAAGTAAAAGAGCCTCTTCACTGACAAACAGACCTAATATGATTTATTACTCCACTTTTTTAACAAGTGGAATTTTTTTTTTTTTTTTGCTGTTGTAAAGATTTCTATCACCTAATTAACGAATCCTAGGATAGATGACAGTACAAAGTCGTCTCTCGCTACTGCTGTGATGCGGCCGTAACTGGTTTTGACTGGTAGAAACGAATTTCCAAAGATTGGCTCCATTCCTATCCATTGGAACCAAAGAGGAACGTTGAATGTGGCAGATAGGGAGTAGAACTGTGTAGTTTTCCTCGAAGCTCCCAGTTGTTGAGCGTGTGGGTGTTACAGTAGTGAAATGTTTACCTTAACTATTCTAAAGGTTTTATGTGTTCTGTAGTATCTGTCTTTTTGTGTTGTTCTGTGACGTCGTGTAGTAATAAATTAAATTTTAAAGAATAAAGTTTATTTATTTCGAGTCGAACCCGTCACACTGTATTATAATTGGTAACTTTCCTTTCCTGCGACACTACCTTCATAATTTTAGCAATCTGCCTGACAATAAATAAGATGATTTAATTTTTTGTATATCATAAAATTAATTTAAAACATGAATTACTCTTAAATGCAATAACAGCCTCTTGCATTTACTTTTTTGGTGTTGAAGACAGCATTTTTTTTTAAATCAAAAGGCATACGCTATAAGATTGCTTAGTGAGCGGGTTTTTTTTACAAAGCATTTCTATAAAGCTTTCTGTTGATAATGCAGAGGTAACTTTTTTGTTACTTTTCTCTTACTTAATCTACCATGACAATAAACACTACAAAAAAATATCAGAAAAGATACAAAAATGCTTGGTGACCTCGAGAGACAATTCTTTTCTTATTTAGGTAGAGGATCTAATAATACCTAGACATCGAATTCGTCGTCGAAAAAGACAATTCATTTATGGTAATCAGGATGCGGCCATAATCAATATATAGAAAAATAAAAATTGAATTTTTTTTTCATCACCTGATTGATATTACAATCAATTCTTTAGAGCAAATATTTTCCTCAACTGCAGCAAATATTTTCACTACAGTTACTTCTTTTTCTTACATAATATATTTATGAACTTAAAGATGTCAGTTTTCTATATTTTTGGCCAATGACATAGATTTGGAAACCATTTTAACAGCAAATCATCGAATACTAACAGCCTGGAACTTTGTGAAGAAACAGCGATGTGTTCAATATTGGGAAAAAAATTCATCGCATTTGGAAATTTTGAAATTGATAACAAAAATGAATTTTTTTCTTAACTTGAACATTGCTCTAAGAATTTTATCAATTCTTCAAAAAAGAATTGCATTCATCCGCGCGTGCAGAAATTTTAAACTGAAAATAATCAAGAATTATTTGAGAACGACAGCATCTCAAACAAGATTATCAGACCTCGCTATATTAGAAATTGAGTATATTAGAGATTTCTGTAAAATAAAATTTAACATGTAAATCATGGGAATCATACTCTCATTAACTTTTTTTAAAATTAAGTATTTTAAGCAAAAGGTTATTTCAAGTATATTTGTAAATTATTGAGTTACACTGTTGTTTTTTGGAAGCTCGCTAAAAATGTAAGAAAGACCAAAAAACTTTTTTTTAGAATACTTACATAACAATTCTAAAGGGGCGAAGTTTTTTACTGTTTCACGGAGTGTTTCAAAGGTTTTCGGATCCAGATCAACATACGGTTATACAGTTGCATGCCGTCTGTTATCGTCTAATTTATCACATTCATCGAGATTTGAAGAATATCCAGCATTTTCTTAAGATATTTTCGACTGCTTTTGCAGCTTCTATTCTTGCACTCAATTTTGTTGTAGAATCTCGACTTAACAAGTAAACTCTGTTTCACCTTAACTTGGCAGTACAGAAAAAGCTACGATTGGCGATTTACAGCCTTTGTCGTAGCAATTCGGGTTACAATGGGAGAAGGGGGTGATTATAACCAACGAAATTCACCAAATTTGGTGTGGAAAGAAAAATGCGCGCGAAAAATTTGTTTCGATATAATTACATATCTTTGATACTATTGGCTCATTTATTACACCAGTTAATAAAACAGAAATTTCTATCATGTTTATATATCTTCATCCAATTCATTTCCAAGTTTATCTCCAAATTAGCTTTACGAATCATTATTAAAAATCGCTTATACTATTTATGGCATTTCAAATAGTTATACAAATATGATAGTTTAAAATACTTGCTAACGAAAGGTAGTTTAAAATACCAAACCAACAATTTTTAATAAATATTAGTGGCAATGAGAAAAATATATTTGTATTGCAACAATATTATTTGCAACACATGAATTTACAAATAATCAGTACTCAATAGTTCTGAATCACTATCAGTAGAATTACTGTTCACAGATATAATTAACTTTTGATTTTCCCACATTTCGTTCACTAGCCCAACGATTTCCCACATCCAAATCTCTATTTCGATTACTTGATTAACCATTTGGGTACACATTTATTTGAAATTTTTTTTTGCACTTGGAGCATATTATTCATGTAATCTACAATATTTCTAATCTTCCTTATTTTATCATCTTTACTTAGTTTTTCATTATCCGTAAAATGTAGAAAACTTGAAATATCGAAAAACCTATTACGTAGCATAGTTTTTGCAAAAACTGCAGTACTTATAATTTGCCTTTTTGACCAGTATATTTCCAATTTTGCTTTCTTTACTTGAGACATCAAGAAACACAAAGCAATATATGCTTTTTTTATTCGTCAGAATTTACTGGAAACCACCTTTCATTTCTATTCTTTTTTCCCCTTAAACCTTCTTTTTCTATTATTTGTCTGGCATACCTGTTTGTCTCTTCCACTATGATATTCCAAAAATCTTCCTTTAGCACTTCATTTAAAACATCTAAAGTTTTATGATTATCACCTAGCCTTTGCAGGCTCAAAGTATTGATTCCAGATACTTCAAAAAACCGTTTTACATCAGGTACATTTTCATTTTCTTCCCAAATCCATTCATCTAATATTTCATGAGAAGATTCACTATCAGTGCTTGATAAGTGTCTTGGAATAATTTCACTATCATTATCACTTTCTAATTCGATATATTCTTCGTCATTTTTATTCTGAAATTTTCTTTTATCGCTAAAAGGATCATTATAAAATTCTTCATCACATTCAAGATCACTGTTTTGATTAAAACTGTTCGCTATCACTTTGATAACATATATTCTCTATTTCTGTCATTATGGGGTCGTGTATCCCAAACAAGGTTCACCAAACTACTGAAATTATTTGTGCTGTTGTAACAGATACGCATTACTTTGTTAAATTAACTAGTTAAATCTCGGCTCAGTTTCAATGACGTCATGTGCGTCTTTGCCCAAACAAATACATGGCGTACTGATACGACAAATGCGGCCAAAGGGTTAATGTAATTCTTTATCAAGAAGCACAATCTGTCTTTTCCTTTTTCAAATGAAAATCCTATATCTTTTAATATCTTGTACAAAGTAGTCCGGCAATTGTTTTTTGAAAAAATATCGGTATCATCGTACATTCCTTTCAGAACTTTGTCTAATGTAGGAATCTCATTTATAAGGGAAAAAACTATGAATATTTGATCGAATGCACGGCAATGTAAAGTCATACTTCAGCGCTCACCTGTGGCACCAGGGCATTCCCCCCTCCCCCCCCTTGGGATAACTTAATATCTTCTTTCCTTTTTTCAAACGAAAAACTGTTCTTTTAGAAACACTAGTTAGTTGAGACACCTTTCCAACGATTTGATTGACAGATTCTCGAAGATTTTCTTCTCGATGTCGAGAATAAACATGCAATGTGTTTCTCCAGGCTTTTCGGATTGATTTTCCTCTCTTTGATGGTGTATATAGCGTAGTCGATGGTATTCCTTCTTCAGCCATGTTTAGAATGTCAAATAGAAACAAAGAAAATAGCACGAGTGACAAAAATTGTAAGAGTGAACGATAGCAAAGACGCAAAACGAATGACATAGAATTGGCGTGGAAAAGCAGCAAGCTTGCTAGGAATCTTACCTTGAAAACCGGTTTCCAGCTAAACTGAAAATTCATTATGGCACAGTTCCGACTACATTAATTCGTTGAAGTTAAAAATTAACTGCTTTAACATGTAATTAACTTGAATAATATCCTTAAAACAACAATTTCTGTCACGTATGACATTTTTTTTTACAAATGACTATACATTTTTTTCATTTTAAATTACAAAACAAGATAGAAATATTTTTCAAGCAGATGAGCACATTTTCTATCTTTCCCAATGCTATCAAGTTAAGGTGAAACGGAGTATGTAGACGTAACAGTTTTGGTTTTCCCCCAATGTTGTATCGTGGGAGAAAAAAACAAGCAAATAGTTTAGATGGTTCCAAAAATGTTACCATCATTGCATCCTGTTTACTGTTACACCACACCACTTTTCAATTTAACCATCACAGGAAGATTATCATAGCTCTATGACCATCAGTCTTACTGTTCCATTTCATCTATCTCTAATTGATATAAGGTGGAGTTTTAATCTTTCTAAAAATTGTAGAACATTCTAACACAATTAAATCGCAATGTTCAGGCTAGAAAAATTTCCTGTAAATGTAATTTACTTATATAAAACAATGACAAAGTGTAAAATTGTTAAAAATAGTCAACATATTTTTAAGTTTACGAAAAATACTTATATCTTTGTTTCAAGAATTTTTGCATCCATTTTCGGAAATAGTTCATAATTTACATATAAATGGCGTCATGAATAACAATCTTCATTTTTAGAGTTGAAAGCAGAAAAAGAAATGAAACTTGTCTGAATCTACATTTTGAATGACACATTTTAAGGATAACACAATATTTTATAGCACGAATGCCTTTATTTACTTCATAAACACACATATAGACTTTTCTTAAATAAAACAAGGAGTGTCGCTAGTAAGAATAACTCTGTAGCAACCCTAAATTTACGTCACTTGATCAATATCGCGGTATTGGATTCTGTTTTCATTCCCCATAAATGTACACTGTTTACACACATACACTTTGGGATTCTCATCTGAATAATTCAGTACCTTAAATATTCGTCATTCTTCGGAAACCCAGTCACCATGATACCTAAATAAAGCAATTGGGAAGAACAAAGATAATTTTAAAAACTTTTTTTAATTAAAATTGCAAGAAAAGTCTATTTGGATGCAATTTAAATTAGAAGATCTTTCTTTAACATTTAACTATATTCTAAATTCCCAATATTTTCATGTTTAGTTGTTTTATTAACATTGCACTTTGAAATAACAAAAGGGCTATTGGCAACAGACCGGGTAATATTGAATGAGTGATGGAGGAGTTTAATGGTGTAAGAGGCAGATATGGCTATGCTGCGCCAAGAAAGGTGCAACTGTGATTAAGGCGTTTGTTTGAAAAAATGGGGGCGAAACAAAATATGGGTTTAATATTGAGAAGGATCACTATGGTATCCCAAGGTTCCATTATACACGTTTATCGAAGAGAGTAACGCCAAGGATGACGAAAAAAATCACGGGGATGCCTCAGGGTCATGATGCGGATCCTTACTTGAAGAAGGTCAGTACGGGCCCCTGAGGGACACGTAATTTTGAAAAAGTGACGATGACGACACCTGAGCCGAGTTTCAGTTTTTATTAACGTCGCACTAGAAGCAACACGAAGGCTATTGGCGACAGACCTCGTAATTTCGAACCTCGGTCAAGTGATGAGGACGACACCTGAGCTGGCATATCCTCTCCTAACTTCCACACCATGCCACAGAGAGGACTTTGAGCTCCGACAGATTTAACGTGCATCAGCCGTTCCTTTTAATTTACTTTCCTAATTTATATTTCAACAGCCATAGTAATACGTTTATTACTTTTTTGTGATCCGGTTCCTCTTAATCTTTTAATTTATGCAATCAGACAGTTTCCAAATATGCTACGATCAGCATTTCCCAAGTTCTAGAGCTAATAGGGATTTTCCCTACCTGCCAATCAGTATCCTAGTTATACCTAAAGATCCCTACATCTATTACCATGTGATCTATATAAACCTTAATTTAATTTCCCGCAGAAACAAATTGGGAAAAAACTTTTGTCATTTTTTTTTTTTTACCCAAATGCCATCGTAAGAGGATGTGTGTCATTTGCCACTATTCCCGATGTATCTGCCTCCCTCTTACGTGAACATAAATTCGTAATTCATTGATTTAAAGTTTCCTTATTGTATCTTAAATACAAAACATTTTAAATTCAGTAAGTAATACTATCCAAAAGTAGTAATATAACATAATATAAATATATATGGGTACCTATACATATATGCATGTATGTACTTTGTAACAAATTAAATAATCTATGAATATGTTTAATATATAAGAAACTTTATTTATGTATATATTTTTCATTGAAAATAATTCTTCACCTTGATTCTTGACATTAAGTTGAATATTGATGATGAAATTAATTTTTGATAACAATTACAGCCACAACAGAAATGTAGCAATTAATGAATTTTGAAATATTGTAAAAAATGCAAATTCTAATTATTTGTCACTTGAAATTGAAAGTGCCTTATATTTTTGTATTGTAAATTCAAACTTATATATCTTTCTATGGACCGTTGAATATATGTTTACTTAAAACTATCTATTGGTTTGTTTGTATTTTTCACAAAGAGTAGCATTTGCTAATCAATCAAACTTTGTATCACTACAGTAATGTTGGATGGATATATAGCGAAAAGAGTACATCTTGAAGTGAAGTCATAAATAAACGAAATATTATACAAGTAAAAAAAAAATCATCCAATACAATAAAATTCTTTCTCTTGGTTTAAACATAGCAATTCAAGAAATATTCGTGAAAGCTAATTCTAAAGAAAACATTGCTTTAAGTAAGAAAAATTTCACAATGAAGTGAAAGCTAAGATTAAAGAACTATCTAAACTAAGATATATGAAAAAAATATAACAAAACCCAATCCTATCCTGAAAAATGGTAGAATAGTAAAGAATGTATAATCTTGAAGTTCAATACTTATTTAACAATTAGCTATTTAGACAGTTAAAGTGTAACTATTTTTAATTCAGTTCAAGTAAAATTAAATACATTATTTCAAAATTTGAATATGAAGATAAGAACATACTGAATATGATGAAGCATCTCTTAGCACAACTATGTTAAACGCAACAACTGCACCGAATATACTTTATAATAACAAAAAAAAAACAACCCAATAATAATCAAATAAAGATTAACATTGCTAAAAAATAGTTTAAGATCGAATCAGAGTAGATAATACCTAGTTTTAAAATTGAAACCACTTACTAATAGCAAGTTTGTACATATTTATTTAACAGAAATATTAAAGTTACTTTCTGAATCTCTTCAAAAACTTTAATCAAGTGATTTAGTAGCAGTTGAAAATCAAATCTTTGGACTTATTTTCAGATAATGAAGTAGTATCACATATTCAGATTTCGCACTTGATTTTTTTTATAATGATGGCCAGGATTCAATGGCTAATAATATTAATGATTTAAAATTCAAAAAAATGTAAGGCACAATTTATTACCCATATCACAGTTATGAAATACATTTATTTCAAGACTTAATAAAATAGCAATCTAATTTTTTTGAAATTAATAATTTATCCTACCTAAAAATTTCAAAGAATTAGTAATTTTGCTTTAATTCTAAATATATCCAAGTTGTCAAATATTCAGAAAACTAATTTCATAATTTTTCTATATAGTTTTGTTATAATCTTCCAAGATGTAATAAAATTATTAATGTAAAAATTATAAATTGCATTGTGTTTTTTAAAATTACTGTTAAAGCAAGAGTTCATAGTGTTAGACAATTTTAATAACTTAAAAATTTGTTCAATTCTAAATATCTAACATTTTGATTAATTGTTCTAATTTTTCATTATTCAAATTCTTAAAATTATATAAAAAAAATTAATATTTTCTTTTCAATTAGGTTTATAACAATATAGTACCTTTTATCTTATTCTGATTGAAACAAATTGAAGCATTCCTAGAAAAGGCATATGAACAATAAAGGATAGAAACAATATACTCAAGAGGGAGAAAAAAAGATTTTTATAGTAAGTGTGGGAGTGGTTGATTTTATTAAAGTCACACTAGAAGCAACATAAGGGCTATAGGCGACAGACCCCATAATTTTGAACCTCGATCAAATGATGAGGACATCTGTGTTGGCATCTCCCTCTTCTAACTTCCAAAGGCTACCACGGCCGAGCATGAGAATAATGAAGTTTAATGGCAACAAGAGCCAGAGATTACTATATTGTGACAAACAAGGTGTAATTGTGATCTAAATGTTTGAAAAGACAGGGGAAAAAAAGATAAAAATGTATTGACAAGGTGGGCTGAAAATAAAAAAAAAACACTATGTAAATGATTTCTACAATAAAACCTAACTTTCCAAATTCATTTATGTTTCCACTTAATTAAATCTACATTCCAATATCATCTATTATTTAAATATGTTACTTGTCAGTTAAAAAAATATGGTGATTTCAGTCACAGATATAAATCTCAATAAGCATGGAAGAAAATAAAATGTAAAGTTACGACTAATTCCAGAACATAAAAATTACACTTAGGAGTCTGGCATAAATCAAACTTCATAATGTACAATGAGTCTAATCAAAAATTTAATCAAAGTTTTATTATAAATTACCATTACTTACTTGAATTTTACTCAGAGCAAGAAGGAAAGGGGGGGGGGACCTAGGACAACAATATAAAAATAGAATTGTAGTGTTAAATAATAATGCTGCATAAGTGGAGGGGAAGGGATGGATTAGTAAAAAATTGATTGCAATTCATGGCTGATTGAGTGAAAGTAAAGGTTTACAGGACAACCAAATCTGGGTTAGCTGAACCACACATTTGTTTAAAATAGAATAAAAGTTTTAAAAAGCACATTAAAATAAAATGATCAGTAAAAAACAATATAAAAAGATAATGTAATATGTAAAAGTTAAAATCTTAAATATTGTATAAAAAGCTAATTATATAAAAAAAAAAAAAAAGTTGCAGTGGTGTTTCCCTCCACCAAGCCAGACAAATTTTTTTAAAAAAAAGAAGGAAAAACGCTAACGACAAACTAGACAGTAATATATGATTAACATTGTAAGGGACATAACAGGAAAGACACTTCGGAACACTCTCACCAAACAAAAATTTATACGTACAAAAGAAAAAACTGGGAGTTCCGATTTCGAATATGATAGTACCACTAAGGGCTTGAATAAGTGGATTCCTATTTTACTATTGTGATGAAAAAAATTCCTAATAACTTGTGGGTGCTATATTTTTTCTGTTTATCTGATACTTAAATGAGTGGGTAATAAAATGCCTGACATTCCATACAATATTAGAGATGATTCAAAAGAACTTTTTAAGATTTTAATCCTCTCCTCCATGTAAGTTCAAGTAAAAGAGGTATTGAAACTAAACTTAGAAAATGATTTAGCTTCTATGAGAAATTATTCACTTATTTATATAGTGGGTAAAAAAAAAATTAAAATTAACAATCTCTATCAAAGTAAATTAATAGAAAAAAATACTCAATGGCCACTTGTGATCTACTTCAAAAACAAGAATATATATATTGAGTGACTAAAAGTCTGATAGTGACATAACAATGTTAAGTTACTTATTTAAGGAACACTCAACTTTAGATGACGAAGTTATCATGGAAATTGTCTAAATGAAAGATTTAAGTGACATTGAATGAGGGATCACCGTCTGTGCAAGAACTGCTGGAGCCAGCATGCCTAAGAAACGACATCACTTTTCAAAATTTTTGTCCAACAATATACAGAAAGTTACAATTGAGGGGGAAAAAACTTCGTCTGATGAGGACCAATCTGGTCGAAAAGAGACGAAATGCAAGTAGCATGCACAGTTAGCAGCAACAGAAGAACAATACAACAAATTACAGCTGAATTCAATGCAAGTGTATCACAAAGCATATCCATTGCTCAAGATGGACTTCAAAATGATGTACTTTAGCAGCAAGAGACCATCAAAAAGGCCTCTAGTATCACAGAAAAAGCTGCAGGTAAGGAACAAAATTGGTAACTTGAGGGCTGAAAACAAGTAGCTTGGTTCAATGAATCTCGTTTCCTGCTCCCTTATGCAGATGAAAATATGGCAAGGGGAACATTTTAGTGGAGTACACTGGGAACCTTGATACCTGTAGATATAATTCTAACACAGCTTACCTCAACACTGTTGCTGATCATGTGCACTCTTTTATGTTCCCTTAATGGAGATGGACACTTTCAGCAGGACAATGCACCTAGCTCAATAGGTTTCACATTGGTTTGAGGAACATTAATCTAGAGTTTAATCTGCTTCCATAGCCACCTCAGTCCTATTGAGCATTTGTGGGATAAATCGATAGATCACTTCAAAACATGGAAATGCCACCAACTAATCGGACTCAACTTAGAGCTGCCATTAAGTCAGCAAGGGCCAACAATCCTTAGCAATGGTATCAGTAAATAGTTGAGTATCTGCCAAGCAAATCAGAGCTAAAGGTGGACCAATTTATTATTAGAGAGTACAACTTAGTTAATATACATATCTTTTGGCCGTTTAGTATATATATATATATAAACAATTTAGACAGGTTTCAAGCAATATAAGTTAAAGTAGAATTTCACAGATAATAATGTGCATAGTGCACATGCAACTTTTTGGGGAAGATGTGTTAGTCTTATAAATTGCAGAAAATTTAGTTCTACAAAATGATTAAAAAAAAATTCCTATCAAACCATATACATTTGACCATTGAAATCATCAGAATATCAAAATCATAAAATATATGAACATATAATTTATTAAATTATATATTTAAGAAAACAAGCCTCATAAAGTGAATTGTGTAGTTCTCGATTCAAGTAAAAACATGTATTGATGTAAAAAAAAAATTCAGATAACTTTTTTTCATGAATATTTTATAAGGAGTTTCTAAATATCCTGCGTATATTTTATTTCTTATTTCAAAATAACTTACAATATCTACAAATTCCTTTATTTTAATTGTTTGTAATAAAATATAATCAATTATTTAAAAAAAAAACTTAAGATGAATTATTAACCAATCTATAATGATCAATTCAATAATTAATTAATGCATATTTAATACAAACTGGATTTCAAACAAACTGTAGTAATTAAAGGTAAATTAAAAACATTTTTCTTGCATTACAAGGAAAAGAGGATTATAAAATTTAACTAATTTAAGCTTTTCATGCATTAAAATATTTATGACACACAAAACAGCTGAAACATATATATTGCTTATAGAATAAATTGAAAGTATTAAAAACAAACTATGAAATACAAAAAATGAATGTAATACTTACATATTTTTAAAAAATTATGAAACTGACAGGATATAGTATTTTATGAGATTAATTTAATTAAAAGTTTTATGAGCAAGGCATCCTCTAATATTGATATAATTTTTAAATCGAATCTATATTAACAATATTCATCAATATTAAATTACCAAAGTTCGGTAGTTTTGTTGCAAGTCAAATGAATCAAAACTTTATAAGTTAATATGAAGGAATATGAATTTTTCTAGTTAAAAAATAAAGGGCACAAAAATAAATTTATTTCCACAGAATAACAGTTTACTTAAGGCAGATTTTATGAAATGTTACATTTTTAAGCTTTCTTTTAAAAAATAAATTAAGTCTTTACTTACAGGATAGGTTAACTTTATATTTTTTATAAACATTAAATAAGGCTTTATTTAAAAAAAATTCCCACCAAATAAAAATTGATATATTTTTGCATCTTCTATTTTCCTTAAAATATAGAATACTTCAAATAAATGACATTACTCATAACATGATCAACAATCTGTCTTGCTAAGAATGCCTTAAAAAGTGTAAAATTTGGATATAAATTTTCAAATAAAAAAAAATTATACAAGTTCATTCATAAATTCAGAAAAGGTAATTTCAATTTATGTAACCTTAAATCAAGTGAAAAAGCCTATAAGCCAAATATCTCAAAATTGTTCACAAAATATAATTTTATGAAGTCTTATGTAGAATTTATAATATATCGAGATATTAACTTTCAGGAAGGATTATGTAAATAAATTTTACATCAACTTTAAAGAAAAAGCTCTATAAATTCATAATTTAAAAAATAACTGGATAATTTGTACTTTACTTATCACACTAATTATGCAATACGAGTATATCCAAATTGCATAAAATTTTACTTAGTTTATACCTGTATATATACAATCATTTCCTCCAATCCTTTTAATATTGCCTCTCATTCAATGTTTCTTTTATTTTTCTCTGTACAATTAAATTTTATTTCATATTTTCTCTTTTTAAATTAGCAAATTACTACAAAAAAATAACATTACCACTTCATACAAATAATTCAAAATTAGTATTTAAAGCAATTCATTCTAATATTTCTCGTACAGAAAGATACGTAAAATAGCAATTTAGCACATGCAAAAACTCCGTTTAAGATAAACTTTAACTATTTTTGTGTGTAATTAAAACTACATAAATTCAGAAAAAGTAAAATTTAAAGTGGATGTCTTAGAATCTTTAATTAAAATCTAAATAGCAATTGCTTATTTAAATTATTTTGAATAATTCATTGAATTGAATGGTGTAATTTCAATAATTCTTGACTTACTATACTTTTGAAGTATTTGTTTTCTTGTTTTTTCTTCAATATATATATATATATATATATATTGGTACTAATTACATGGAATTTTCCCTCTCCCTACTAAAAGATAATGCAGCCTTAAACATAAAACAATTAACAAACAGTAAGTATTATGAAAATGATCTACATATTTAATCACTTTACAATATTTTTATACTTATGTGAAATATAAATTATAAGCCACTAATTTATTTATATAAAGTTCTTGCATTAGATATCGTGAACTGAATATGAAGTGTTAACAAAAAAAAAAAATGATGAATCTATTTTGAAATCAAATAGTAAATAAACTAACATTTTAAAGAAAAAAAGTTTGAAAAACGTAAGGAATATTTATAACGCAGATCAGAAATAATTAAAGGAGAAAAAAATGTTAAACATTTCACAGCAAAACTACAAAATTTTTCAATATAAAGATATCTTTAAAAATTACTCTAATATGAATGTCCAAATTAAAAACACACATAATTACAAGCTTAAAAAAACTCAATAGTCTTCGCAATTCCAATAAAAAGTATTTTAACATTTTAAACAGTTTTATTTTAATGGATAAAATTCCATACAATTACAGTAACAATATATAATAGCAATTAGTATCAATTACAAAGGTAAATATAATACAACTCGGAGCAAGCAATATAAGATTGCAGTAAGACACATTGGAAGGGACTACCTAGAAACAAAAAAACACGACAGTTTGTGAAGTATTTTGTATCCATGAATATCGACACATTATTCATGATTAAAATAAAACGTTATGTCAAAGACGATCAAAATTGATACTTTTTTTTCCAAGACATAAAATAACACAGAAAAGCTATCAGAAATCTTGTTCATCAACAATGATTTATAGAAAAAATAACTCTTCAAATATACCTATTAAAAAGTTTGCATTGTATATTATTAAGAGTTTGCATAGTTTTTTTACTTCTTTTGACAGGTTGCACAGTGTTAAGGTGATCTATCAAAAGCATTAAAAAGTATCAAATGAAATTATTTTAAAGACACATCCTACTCTGAAAGGAAGAAAATAAATTTATAAGGACTCCAAATTTCTTTATAAAAAATGCCTACTTTCTTTATATTAAATTCATAATCTAAATACAATACTTAAGAAAAATTATAAAACAAATAAAAATAACTTAACTTTTTAAGAATCATCCTAGAAATACTCAAAATCATAAAAAAATAAAATACATGTGACCTGTTTTACCTGTGTGTGGACAACAGGAAATGCTAAATTATAATGAAGTTTTACATTAAAAGAATTACTCATCTTGTGAAAATCCACCTTAATATAAGAAAAATGATGTGAAAGGTTTCAATAATCATATATCTAGAAATGCATTTTTGATTTTTATTGAGAAACTACATAGATATTCAATACTTCATGCAATTAAGTTACGGTAAAAATAATCAGAACAGATAAATTATGTTCAGCGACACAAAAATATTACACAGTACATAAAATTTCATGCTTATGTATTTAAAACAGTTTAAAACAAACATGGCTTACTTCTTTCAACGATAACAAACTAACACTTTTGTTTGAAATGTTAAAACAGGTATCTAATTAATCAAGCACACACAAAAAATTCTAATAATTATGTCTTCCATTTACTCGTGTACAAAATTTCAGATAATGTATCAAAATTTTTTCTAACCCAAATTACAGAATGATTACAACTTATGGAAGAGAGCCTTATACAACATGAACAATGACCAAGGGTCAGCAAGTGGCAAAATTGTTCAAATGACAAAATACATACAGAAAATAGGAGAGGGATTGGTCTAGAAGAAATCCAATGCAAGCACAGACTTATTCCTCACTAACTCTTTAATCCTGCATTAGCACCAATCAAAAGCTGAGCAATTACAATAAATTTTATATAATATATATATTACAATAAGATCACTTTATTAGGCAAGAACAAAAACAGGTTTATTCTCACATCTCCGACATTATTTTAAATTTAAGATATTTTAAAATGGCAAGATTCAATTTAAAGCAATAGAAATTCAAACCTCCTTCAAATAGTAAGATCAAACTACATTTTTTTCATCCATTAGGAATAAAAAAAAAATTCAGAATATATTTATAAAGTAATAAAAAAAACAACTATTTTTCAGAATTAAAATATAAATGTATAGTATACAAAACTTTATATATAAAAGCTTTTGACAGATTTTAACAAAATAAAATCAGTTTTTCTTCTGAAATTATAAAATAAACACTAAAAAAATAATTTTTCAAGCAGTTTGCTAGACTTAAAAATAACATTTTAAGTTCCAAGACAAATCTTTTTTCGATATAATACGTAGTCAAAGTCATGACAATTTTAGCAAATTTTAAAATTAAAAATAATCTTAGGCTATGATTAAATACCTTTGATACATTCAATCTTTTATTGATTATCAGATAAAATAACATACATTAATAAAATTGGTAATTTATAAGCATTATTATTTCAGTAAAACAAGGATATTCCAAAATACCTGTATTGGAAAAATGAGAAGTATAAACTTTTCAGTTCATACATTAAAACAGTCAATGATACAGCAGATTTAGTTCCACACGAAATTCAATTTTGTGTCTGTAAATTTACAAAGTCTCAGTTATGTAAATGTTTGAACAAAAAGCATAAGGAACCCCAGCATGTCTTTCTCATATTGAACAATAAGCAAATTAGCTGCAGTGGAAGACTTCTTAAGTTGATTTTCCAAGAATTCAAAAAAAAAAAAAAAATTTACTAAGTATCCAAAGAATGGTTTAGCAAATGCAGTTTGTATCAGCTATTAGAAAAAAGTAAAAGAAAATAGGTTGATCACAAGTCAGAAAATGCTTGAAACAAACTTTGCGTATCAGGATATGCCTTTAACAGAAATGACTTAAAAATTGTTTCCATTATAAGCTGAAATTTTCGGTTCTTGTTCTAGATAAGAACTTTTCAAAACAGAACACACTTGGTCTTCTTTTTCTTTTTAACTTGCAGAGCTGCTCGTGTGCCTGTTTCAAAAACTTCTCTAACACCTTCTTTAGTTTTCGCCGAGCATTCCAAATACCCATAAGCATTGATTTTTTCTGCCATTGAGCGCCCTTCTTCAGGTGTCACAGGCTTCTGCTTCATCTTTGCCAATTCGCAAATTGTGACTTGATCATTTCTCAGATCCTTCTTATTCCCAACAAGAATAATTGGTACATTCGGACAGAAATGTCTGACCTCCGGGGTCCATTTCTCAGGAATATTTTCTAAACTATCAGGACTATCAATACTAAAACACATGAGGATGACATCAGTATCTGGATATGAGAGAGGCCGCAAACGATCATAATCTTCTTGGCCTGCCGTATCCCATAGAGCCAGCTCAACTTGTTTCCCATCCACTTCAATATCAGCTACATAATTTTCAAACACAGTTGGAACGTAAACTTCAGGAAATTGATCTTTACTGAAGACAATAAGAAGGCAAGTCTTACCGCAAGCTCCATCGCCAACTATGACGAGCTTCTTTCGAATAGCAGCCATCGTTTAACACTGGACTACAACTCTAACGATAAGCTGATGAATGTTGTCTTCACTCTTGATTAATTGTTCATTGGGTATAGACGAAGCAGACCAATCAATTGTAGTCAACGTGCAGAAATTTTAAGTTCTAGCGACGGTTAAATAGAAGAAAACTTATCCGAAAAAGAACTTTTATCACCTATAAGACACAAAACAATCCGCCCAAGGTTAGAAATGGAAACTATGGCGTCCAAAATTGCAGATAGTTATTGAAAAGATCCGGTTCGAGATTACGTGGCAGAAACGCAAATGATCATGCGCTTGAATTTGTATTTAATTAGAAAATTATAAGAAAACTCATAAAGAAACAGAGACGAATTTTCAATCGTTGTTTATTACAAGAAATAACTCTTGAAATAAAGATCTTGAAAGCTGAATGATCCAAGTTTATCCTCAGCGATTAAAAATATAATAATATTGTATAACAGTGTGAGCCAACAAATGACTATTATCTAAAAAACTATTCTGATTTTTTTTATTCTTTTTAAAAATATGATATTTTATATCTTACAAAAAAACCAAAAGATCTGATAGTATATTCTAATCCAAATACAAAAGAGATTGTTCCTTATTGTGGTCTTTTAAACATTAAATTTCAATATTATTTGAAACAGTAAAGAAATGAAGCTGATAACAAACTGTATAAAATATCAAATTTTACTGAAGGCTATGATTTTTATTGCGGGGAAGAAATAAAAAGACAAGAATTAAGTATTTTCATAATATTTTTTCTTACTGAGCAACCTAAAGGTTTGAGGCTATTCTCAGGAAGACCAATCAAGTTCAAGTAAACTACTGATGATTCATCTTTCGATCCAGACAATGTCTTTTGAAAATGATTGCAATCAATGGGAAATTATAAACATAGTTTGAAGTGGTCGGAAAATGCATTTCGCTTAAATAATTATTCGCTTTGAAACCCAAACTTAGTTTAAGCTTTTATTTAAAGCCAGTATCGAAGTAGGATTTTTGATTTTAAATGTTAAATATTAAATGTTGTCACTATTTATACGTTTATTTTATATTGAAAATTCGAAAATTTAGTTTCTTACACATTAGCATCAAATAAAAATGATTTTTTGTTCGTTTAAAGAGTTACACAACAAGTAAATATGAATGGGAAAAGATAAAGTGTCTGTTTTATTTTCATGATAAAATTTAATATATGCGAAAAATAATTTTAAATTATGTTTTGGACCAGCAATCGTATATGCCTGGTCGTCAAACTCCGATTATTCTCACCAAATTTAGCAGTTTTTGCTCTTTTCTGGTTGACAAGCATAAGTACAATTGGAACCTGGTAACACTCTCTCATGAGTTTTTATCGGATGACGTCAGAATTTCTAATGAAGAGAAGACTGGAATATCTATTACTTAATTTTATGCATTGTGGGGTTTTAATTTGCAGAAAATTCATTCTCTGAGTGAGAGAAAATATAAAGATGAGAAAGAAATAATTCAAATGATATATGTGCACCTAAAATGGGGGGGGGGGGGAACAAATCAAGTGCATGGTTTCAGTAGGAAATTTTTACGAAACCAGAAGTAAAAACAACAACAAAAGAGACAGGTGGAGAAACTTTAAAATGTCCCCAAAATAAACTAGCAGAGATCTGACTCAAATCGAAGAGACTATGGAACGAAGCTTGTCACCAGGTGCGTTCCTGAATGGTCATACGTAGGCATGCGAGTTTTTTGTGCTCCCTATATAATTTTAAAATACATAAAACATGTCCAAAAATTTATTTATTGATGGAAGACAAAATTAACAAGGGGTATTTGCTGTGCAACAAAACAAGCAATAAAAACTATAACAGCGTTTCAAAAAGAATATCTTAAAAATTACTCAAAATAAATGAGATATCTGTAATTTTAAAAAAGTTCTAAGAATTTAATGTTTTTTAAAGTTTCACAAAGTAAATAAGGTGGATCGAGTTCTATACTTCAGTGAAAAGAGCTCTCATGGTTCAGCTGGCAATTTCAAAATGCCCTACTGCTTCGATGAACAGTAATCTGTGACTTATGACGGTTTTTCTACCATTAGGCAGGAATTAATTGTAAAATTATTCATTAAAAGGAAACTTATAGGAAAGTTTTTATTAAAGGGATAGTATGTTAGTCTATTGTATTTGCTATATCAAACAAAAAAAAATCATTGGATAATGTATTAATCCTTGCCCATGTAACTTCCTCTGCACAAATGCAAATTCCTGCAGTTTCACACCGAGTGTGCCCACTGTAGCTCATGCTTGCTGTAAGAGGCATTAAAATGGGTGTTCAATGTTTGGGATTATAGCTTGGCAACCTGCCTCTGGGGATTATAACAGGAGACCTCCTTGCCAATCAATTTTTTTTATCTCTTTTAAATTTTTTCAAATCATCTAGATTACAGCTTTACCTTGTTTGGTACAGCAAAGCCACTTCCATGTCTGTCTCTTGTGCTATTAAAATACTATCACTCACTCCATCTCCATAATATCAAATCTCATATATAGAAGTTAATCCAATGATATGCCAGAGTGTGGCTGTATAAAAAGATTTCTGAAGTTAAAATAAATATATATATGCAAGTGATTATGTGAAAGGTGCATGAGAGGAGTTAAAATCAAGATGTTATTGTTTGGAATATGTTTTCTTTGTTACCTTAGTGATCCTTCTATATTTTCGACTCTTCCCCCTTGTCAACCAATTTTCATCTTAAAGTTTTTTTTCTTTCAAATGTCTAGATCACAGTTCCATCTTGTTTGGTGCAGCATAGCCACATCTAGCTCTTATCCCAGTGAACTTGCATTGTTTTCTTTGTTATTAATTTATATTTAAATAAACATTTTTTTTTTATAGAAAAACATTTCTTTCACTCAGGATACCAATTGAATTGGGGGCCCTTAGTTTCGCAGCCTCCTTTTGGGGCATTCCCTGTTTACCTGCCAGGACCATTTAAATACTTTCTTTATTTGGATTGAATAAGAATCACCATTTCTTGAAAAGTAAAATAATCAAATTAAAATATTTTTTTCAAGATCTTGCAATCAGTGAGATTAGCTATGTATTCAACTTTTTTTTTTTTGGTTCAACATCAAGAGTTATAAAGATTTTTTCCTTCTATGAATGATTTCCATTGTAATTAAAATGCTGAAAGAGTACTTCCCATAACATAACACAGAAAATTTGTATCAGTATTGGAATTTTTATAATCATTCAATATATTAAAACTGTAACTTGTGGTTTAGTAACCATACTTACAGTACTAATATACATTAAACCAACTTGTATTAATATATATGGTTTAGTTACCTATTCTATTTGCAAAGAGTTTTTCTTGTGTGGTATTGAAAATTTTTTCTGTGGCTTTGTGTTTTTCTGTTTCTTACTTGAAAAACATCTATATTTTATTAATATTATTTATTTCAGGCAAAACTCTACATTTTAGATTTTTATACAGGTGTTTGATTGTAAATTTATCCCTAAATGTTTCCTGTTTTCAGATTGAATTTACAGTCGTAAAACTTTAGTTCAGATTCTGTTTTTTCCTCCTTTTAATGCCTTAAGCAGTTGTTGAATAGCTCTTTCATCGAAACAAGCAATGGATATGGACTTATAATAAGAGAATAAAAGGAGAATATTCTCTGATAATTACCAAATGGTCAATTGATATCTTATAAAAATCTGAAGGTTTTGTGATTGGCAATGACCATTTCTTGTTCAGTAATTTAATATCTTCTTTTGTTACATGTGTAAATTTCTGTCTACCATTTTTACCTTGTCAGAAAAATGTTGTAACAGTGATTGTATTTATATTATTAGATGGGAAACGATAAGTTTTAAGTTGGACTGTATTTACGACAACTTTCATGGTTGATGGAATTTTATAGAAGTACCCATCTTTTTTGTCCATGCACCTTTTTTATCTTTATAATATATTTTTTTAAATTTTTTTTAACATAGTAATCATTATCTGCACATATTTTTAAAAATCAACAGTGGACCTATTGTTAAATTTTTTAAATTAGGTACTTTACTATTACAATCATACCATGTATCAGCAGGTAGAAAATATGATAGTTATTTTCTCTAAGTTACTTTCATCTGAAACCATTAAAGTATGTGTAGAATGTTTATTAACAATTCTCTAGTTTCACAACACTATTCTTTGAGAACCCTATGTTGTAAAAGAACTATCTGTTTTATTTATGTAAATAAGCTTTTGTCAACCACAAGGTTTTTGTTCCTCTTGCCAGTCTTAATGGTAGGATGTGTCCACATAAAATTGGCCTTATTATCTATTAGGAAAGGATTCAGAACAAATTAATGATGCCTAGTACAAAAGAAATACTCCAAAATAAAAATATATAAAGTAGTAAAGTTTGAACATAGAAAAGGGAACCTTATATTTATATAATGTATGGGAAAACTTGTATTATATTATGAAAAATTAATGGTGTTAACATCCAAGTGAAATAAAATGTCATACTTTACTTTAACTTTTATCAACTTTTGTCATACTTTAAACAACCTTTTATATTTCTTGTATTTTTAGGTACAGATGTAGGTAAGATCCTTCCTGCAATATATGATTTAGTTACCAAATATGTCACCTAGAACGTGCACCCGTGTTATGCTGATGTTTTTGTACGTGAAGTACAGAAGGACTTATTTTTAATAGGTAACTATATATACTGAAAATAATTTTTTTAAACAATTAAAATCAATAGCGAAATGAACAGTAGCAAAAATTATAAAATAGGGGAATTTTCACAAAATTTAAGGATAAAGTATGAGAAAGTTATATATTCATTTTCACATATATTACAAGAAGAAAATTATTTTGCTTCTTTTAACTAATAAATGCTATTTGTTAATTAAATGTTTTTTTTTTTTTTTTTTTTTTTTTGTACTTTGTTACTTTTATGATGTATGGGTGATTTCTTACCAAAAATTGCTGAAAGTGATTATATTACATTTAATCTAAAATCTGATGAGTAATCAATGGTAATTCTATTAAAAAATTATTTTAACTTTAATGAACATGTCATCTTTATTATATATATATATATATTACTTATCCTCTTTCACTCATGACATAAAGTTATAAATATTTTCTAAAAGCAATTTTGACACTTAATTTTACTTGGATAGATTTCCAAAATATTGAGTAATGATTTGTAATCCAAACCACACTCAACTGCATTACTACCCTGCTTTTCAAAGCTGCATATTTATTGTTTGAGTATTTCTGTAAGAAAAATGTGAGTAATTTTCAATATATTGAAGATGCTATTCATTATCAGCTTGTATCATGTTTTAGAACAATGATATTAAATGTTCAGTTTTATTAGAAGAATGCTTATATATATGCTTAAGCATTTAAATTTGATACTTTTTTTTCCTTTTACAGATTAGAAATCGTTGTGAAAGCAAAATATTGTCACAAAATTTATTTGAATAACAATGTAATAATATACTCAAATTACATCACTGTTAGCATATAATCACATGTATAATAATAATGTGTTCTAAATATAAAAAAAAAAAGGACAAAATTAAATATGTAAATAATTTTCAGTGGTTAGATAAATGCCCATTCATGAAATTGTATAAAATATTATTCTAGTTGATGGTATATAGTAACGTATTTTCTTGTTTTCTACTCTGTTTTATTCTGCTCAATAATTATTCAAATGTTTTAGTAAAAGTGGGCTTGTCCACCAAATTACCTTTTGCAATTTAAAAAGAACTTTTTATTTACAGTATTTTGCAGTTCATCTGTTTTGTTTTCTAGCTGTTGCAATTATGATATCTCCATTATCAATGTTATCTTCAATTGCAATAATTAAGATTTTAACAAAATATTTGAATATATCGGATTGGACTTTTGGCAAGCTTCCCCCAAACCCGGTAATACGTAACTCATCAAATGTTGCCTTTTTCTTCATTCTGCTTTAATGATTTTGTGTGTGATAATTTTTAATGATACTGTATTATTAAAGTGTTCTTTGGATTAGAAGTTTTATTAAAGATTTATATCTTAATAAATAATATTGAAATGTTGCCTAGACATGCCATGCAGTTTTATTTTGCATGTTTACTGATAAAATGAACAGTAACTTCTTAACTTTATATTCAAATATCAAAGAATTAAGCATGTTACATGTGCAAAATTGTTCTACACATTTACATGTTGAAGCTCATTCACAGCTGTAGTATACAAAACTTTATTTTTGATGATTCTTAGTTCCATTTATAAATGGATTCAGCAGTTGTAAGAATAGATATGTGTAATCTATCAAGTTATTATTAAATCATAATGTTTGACATATTTGTGCATGTTTTGTTTGTTATGCTGCAAAATTTGAAGACTGAATTTTATAGCATCTTTGGATGTTTTGGCTGCATGCCCATGAATGAAAGACTTTTGAAATTTTTTGAGCAAAAGTGAGTTTTGCTTTTTAAGAACAAAGTCAATTTGAATTATATATTTAGGAAATATATAATTCAAACTGAATAAAACTCTTTCCAGATCTAAATAAGGAAGGTGATACTTATAAAAAAAAAAGTTATTTTGAATTAAGAAGAGATAATTTGAAATATATATCTATATACATTTAAAAAAATTTATAATATTTTTAAAATAGTCAAGTGTTGCATTAAAGAAAAGATTAATCACAGTATGATATCTTTGTGTATCATTAGCATATTTTATACTAAGGAATAATTCACCTTTGTTATATTTAATTAAAAAATATTTATTATTTTAAGGATTCAAAAATATAAAGATCATTAAAAATTTTCCCCATTAACTGATTTAATAATTATTATGATAAGCATATTTATTTTAAAATTTGTTGTATTCTTTGTAAAAACTTTTTGCTCTTTGTCTGACTGTTAACAACAAAAAATCTATGGAGAGTTTTACCAGAATAAATTTAGTTATCAAAGGTGCTTAATCTTTTTTTAAATAGATTTCAAATCTTCTATACAAAGGTTTGTTGATAATTAAATATATTATCATACAGTCCATACAATTAAAATTATTTTTTAAGACTTTTTGTAGAAAATATAGCTTCTAACTGAACAAACCAAAAAAAAAAAAAAAAAATAAACCAAAAAAAAAAAAAAAATTTTTTATACCCCCCCCCCCAAAAAAAAAAAAAAAAAACAGACAATAATATAAAATATCAAACATATAAATATCAAATTATTCAATGAAATATTAGAATTAAAGCAAATGATAAAATATTGAATATTGAAATGTACAATAAGATTCTTTTCAGATATAAATATTAACACAATTGATGAATTATTAAGTTTAATATTATTGCTTGAATGAAAATAAAATAAATCATAATGTATTTATACATTCTTAATAATATTTTAGTGAGGCAACTACAAATCAAATTGAAACTATTGTGAATTGATTGGAAGAAATCAAATTATATCAAAACCAGTCCTGCATTTCACACCTTATTTTGAAAAGGGCTCAGGGATGACATTTTGGGGTTGTACAAAAATAAAAGCTTTGGCAGCTAAAAAGAACTGGACTAATTTATTACACTTCTGTGAAAAAAGATCAGGGTTTGTGATTCTCAATAAGTGTATCATTTGTTTCCACGATATTTTTTATTTCTGGCCCTTTTTATTTGCTTATTCATTATTGAGAAAGGGAATGTTATTTATTAGCTATGTATTCATGTAATAATCTTCCCTTAAGATGCAATAAGGAATTCTTACAAATAAATCAAGCAGAAGTTGAATTTTAAATGTAGTAATAAATAGAAAATTTCTTAAATTGTTGAAATGAAAATCTCATCTTTTCATTTTTCAGTTAGCTTTAATTCTGTAAAAATTTAACAATTATTTGTAATGAGTAATTGCAGGAAAAATTAACCAATCCATTTTACATGACAACTGAAAAGTACTCTTGGACTCATAAGCTATTTAAGATTTAATGAAATATATATCTCCTCTAGCAATAGCAAAATAATTTATGAAACATCAGTTTACTCGAAGTTGACCTCATGAATACTTCTCTTTTAAGCTTTAATATTCAAAAGGTTCCTCTATATATTATGTATAGAAATAAATGAATCATTTTTATATTATAAAATAGGTATGTAATGTATTTATGAACCCTGTGACAAAATTCTAATGATTTGCAAATTGTCATCAAATGGCCTTTTGTGAGTTAGTGGATTGTGCTATCAATACCTTTATTCTGTACAAAGAGGTGTATAAAGAAAAGCATGAAACACTCTTAAATCATTTCAAATTTTTGAAGTGTTTATTGGAAATCCCTATATTTTATGCACAGGAAATAAAAGTGTTGAGAGTATTTTCCAATAGACAAATCACTGGATCATGCAAACAAATATCAATATAATTATCAACATGTGATAAAAACCCTTTACTACATTTGAAGACTTTTTTGTAAAATTTCATACTAATGAAAGATTATAAATATTAATTCAGAAATAAAGAATTATGACTTCAATTTTTATATATCTTTTTTTTTTTGTTGTTGTTTCATGATTTAACTACATTGCCTCGATATCTTGCTGTATAATATAAGAATAATCAATTGGCATACATTAGAGAATAAGAAAATTAATCCGGAGCATTAAGGATTAATTTATCCAATGTTTATTCTGAAATGTTGACTCATATCCTGTATGTCCTTATAAGTGTGTTTTTGTTTGTTTGTGTGTAAATTTCAAGATATAGATATTTTTCATGGCTTATAAGCTCATTTTCTTATCTAATTATTGCATTAAGAAGTTATCACCCCTCCCCAAGTTTAATTAATGAATAAAATTGCAGTCTTTCATGGTATAAAAATGCTGTATATTAAATTTTTTCTTTATCATTTTTAGAATAAACCCTGCTTGACCTGTGAAATTTAATATTTCACCCTCAAATGCCTCTTTCCTCCTTTTTAATTTTAATTATTTTATACCTTCAAAAATATTGAGGTATTAAAAATTTTTTTTTTTAAAATTATCTACAATATTTTTTTTTTTTTTTTTTTTTTTTTTTTAACAATTACAGTAATTCCTTGAAAATGAAGCATTTTGAACTCATGAATTATTTAGTTAGAATGAGAGATCATACCATCTGAGGATGAATTGATATTGTTCATATTTATTATATTTGAAGATAAATATATGCTACAGTATGTGTAAAGTTAAAAGTATTTTTACATAATAGATTAATATTTTTAATGGCATTTTTATATCAAAGTGTTACATGATTACCTTTTTTTTTCATTATAAGGGATTTGAATTCTGATTTCACTGTAGACCTGTTAGCAGAATAGTGGGGCTGCTGTGTATTAAATGGAATGAAACTTTAAAGTCTTTTCTCGATATGGCATGATAGTAGAAGACGGTATTACACATTTATAACAAGTGTTTTTTAAAGATTGTTAAAAATTACAAGATCTATTGCCAAATGCCCTGAATGTAATTGATATTGCTCTAGGGACCCTTCCGAAAACCATTATATTTCTTATCAGTTGTGTACACAGGGGGTATGTCAAGGGACATATACACTTGCAAGATTTTTTCTCAAAATTGAAGTATTTTAGTATAATTATTTTATTGTACTATTAAAATTATTCTAAATTTTAAACAAGAATTTATTTTTTTCTCCTCATGCTTAAAATTTTTTTCATCACAAAGAGGAAATAGGATTTCAACTCAGCCTATTCCTGAGAAAAGAATAAAGAAGTTTTTGGTGTCTCTGAAAGAGTTCCTCTGGTTTACTATTTAAAGATGGAGAGAGAGGGGTGTATCCCTAAAAAATGCAAAATTTATTTTCCTGGTGTCTTAATTATTTTCCTTATAGGATCTTTATTTTTTAATTGTAAAATTATATCACTAATTGAGCAGTTCTAAATAAGAGAAATGATTGATATAGTCTATTATTTACTTCTTACCTGGTGTTAATTCTAAATTAAAAATTATTTCTGTCATAGCAATGATAATATGCACCCCTCTTTCCCCCTGAATTTAATTTCTGAGTATGCCACAGCTTTTCACTTAGAATAATATGATGTAAAATGTTAGCGAAGCGACAATATTTGTTTTGTTTGAATCAACACTAATGTAATGGTTTGTAATAATTCCCTTTGGACTAAGATTTTTTTTTTTTTTTTTTTTTTTTTTTTTTTTTTTTTTGCATTCTGATGAAAGAAATAATATATGTAATGGTGTTGAAATGTCATTGGTACTTATATTGTGCAAAGTCTTGTCCATGGACTGTATTGAATTACCCTTCTTTTTTTTTTTTATTTGACTTGATAATGAAATTTTATACTTTTCTGTAAGTCTTTAATTGAATAATATAAGTAGATTTTTTCACCCTTTAAGGCTTGAGGCTTAATCTGTAATACTCTATATTTTGGATTTAATATGTTTTGATGGCTCATTGTAAGTTGAAAAAAGAACATGATGTTTTTTGAATGGAAACAGAAACTGAAGAAATAATTTATTGAGACATTTCTCCCCCAATCTAAAAAACTAATTCAATAATCTTGCATTAAGTAATTAACTAATAGGTGTAAAAGCACATAGAAATTTTGTTTTCAATTTAAAAGAGACCTGTGTGGTGACTGGTTAAGACAGAATAGTCCCACTGTAGCTCATGCACATCATAAGATTGACTAAAATGGGTATCCAGCATCTGGGTGTATAGACAGACATCCTGCTCCTGGGAATTATGTCAGGGGACCTTAGGGACTTGCCTTCTTTTGGAAAATACAGGCATCGTTCCCCCGAGGCACTATGGGGTTTACTGTCTTTGGTAAACACATGCGATGCACTTCCAGGTTACCCTAGTGATCCTTCTTTATTCTCTTGTCAACCCTTTTCTTTTTAAATTTTTTAACACATCGAGACTGCGATTATATCTTATTTGGTGCAGCTTAGCCACATTTGACTCTTGCATCAATAACTTTCACTCACTTCAATCTAAAGGATAGATTTACAGGTAAATAAACGAAGTCTGTATGGAATTCTCATTTTTTATGTCCTGTTTTATTATTCTCAAATTTGACTTTCAGAGCAGCTTTGTTTTTTAACTGGTTCAGTTCAATTTTTTTTTTAAATGCATTTTTTCAATTGCTTGTTCTCTTGCCTGAATTTTTGTAAACAATATATAAGCTCATGAATATCAGTTTTAGAAAATTTAAAAGAAATGTTGTGTTTTTATATAATCTTAATTTTCTGCTTTATTTGTATTTAGCAACAGATATGTTTTCCCTTTAAAGCAAGCTCTTAGCAAAGATTACTATCTTAAGAATAAGTTTCCCATATCTGAATTATTATTATGACCAGTTATTTTTTTTATTAGATTTAAGGCAAATATATTTGTATTAAATGCATTTTTTATATATTAAAAAAAAAAGAAGTTGGAAAAGAGTTAGAGGATTTCACTTTCTTCACAAGTTCTGCATTTGAACTGAATTTGGGAACTGAAATAAAAAATTTTTTGTATTTTCTTTAATATTTTCTCATACTTTATAAGTTGTAGTTTACAGTTTTCTTTATTGAAGGGCATATGAACTATTTCTAAAATTATATAGATTTCTTTTCCTCATTACACTTGTGTCAAAATATTGTACGATGCATTGGTGTTTATTTTACTTTGATTTGTTGCTGTTTTTCATGGTTTCTGTATACTTCTATTATATATATATTTTTCCTTTTTCATCTTTTTATTTTTTAAGTTTAAAATTTTTAAAATGATGTATTAACATCAGTGTTAAGATTTGTAATATAAATTAGTATACTTCATTAGTTTGTATCATGTATAGTTCTTGATTATTTATATTGTAATGTGTTCCTTTTGCTTAACTCTTCTGAATAGTAATCACAAATTTAAAGTTTTTTTACTTAAATTCTGTGTCTAGATGTATTCAATCAATTAAATAAGTCATAGGTTATTAGTCAATCACTCATTTATTTATGTTATTAAGGGAAATGCTATTTATCAGTTCACAGTCCTGTAGCATAATTACTAACAAGTTTTACATAAGTATTAAATATCAAGCTTACCCTGATACTTGGGTCTGAACAGATGATTATGTAATTAAAGTGAAACTGTATTTTCAGCTTCTACAAGGCAGAGTTGGATCTTTGCTCCAGCAATATCAAATTAGATTCAGATACACAGAAGTATATTTTGTGCACTGATCAATTCCTTCTCATTCCTGTTTCTTTTTCACTAGCTAATTTTTGAGTTTCGTAATATAGCATTGCTAATATATGAGTTTTTCACTATATTACTTCATTAAATTTCTTTGTGCAATTAATTTTCTAGACCATATTTCATTTAATTGGATGGAGGATTTTATTTTTCGTTATTGAATTTATAAAGAATCCCCTAGATAATTGAAAGAAGATTCTGAATAGTCCATTGTTACAATACTATAACTTTGTACATTATGTTCATCAAGTGTGTTTATGACTATCATTAGCTGAGTTACCACTGTAAGGAGCAGTTTTCTTCATATAATACTATCTTGAATTTTAGTCTTATGTGAAAAAGTTAATGATTGCAGAATATTTGAAACCATTGTGTTGTATTAAATTATTAACATTGTGTGTTTTTATTGTGCAATGAATTGTTATAGTGTTCTTCTCAAAATAAACTAAAATGGTTCAGATTTTTTTCTCTCTTCTTATTCCTTTTAGGAGGAAAGGTGTGTGAAATTGAATGCTAGTATTAAACATTGAGGAGTATAAGTAAGTGAAAATATTATATATTCTTTTACAGTTCATTTTGAAAAGTTAATGCATTGTTAAACATCATTAAATTTAAATGAATTAGTTAATGTAAATAATTTTGTTATCTTTGTTTTATCTTTTTGCATTTGACATTATTAAATGGCTGCAATAAAAATGTTTTTCAAATTAGGCACATCCAAATGGTTAAATATAACCTAATCTAATGATTTTACCTATTAGCTTTAAAATAAAAATGGAGGATTGTATTACTTTCAAATAAATTACAAGTTACTTAAAGAAAGTTTAATTTTTTTTTTTCTGATCACAAAATGAATTATGATTTCACTAAATATTGTTTCAGAATGCATGTATAATTTCATGAGTCAGTGACCATTAAAATTGCCCTGCTGATGTTTTTTTATGACATCAGTTATATGTTTCACCAATCCCATACATTTTTGAGTATGTTAAAGGAAAACTAATTTGAAAAATTGTCTGACTGAGAAAACTGAGATTAGAATACATTTGTAATTTTATGTATATCGTATTCAATTTCCCTTAAAGTTCCTTTGCTTTGCTTATACTTTGATATCAAATACACTTTTAGTATTAATCCTATTACTACTTCTGACCATGTATAAGGTAGTCACGGTAGCTCATTGTTCATGGTTGTGAGCACATGATTGGTGTTGGCTTAGCGGAATCTTGAGTTTGAGCCTCAATACCATTAAAACTTGCTGTGTTTGGGGGATGATGCACATTAAATCTTTTGAGGCTCTATGTCTTTCTGTTGGCATGTTGTGGAAGTTAGGAGAGAAAGGTGCCATCTCAGGTATTATAGTCTTTGACACTTATCCAAGGTTAAAAATTATGAGATCCGTCACCAAAAGCCCGAGTGTTGCTTCTGAGGGGGATGCTAATAAACGATCAGATGTGGCCATTTTTAGATGAAATATTTATTCACACTGCTAGAATTTCTTTATTTAACGTTGCTATTGTTCATGCATTCATTTATATTCCATGTTATTACTGTCCCCATATTTTCCATTAATACTTAAATTTAGAGAGGAAAGAGATCTGTCCATTATATAGAGACTTCACTCTTAGAGAATCAACCTCATATTATATTTGCAATACAAACTAAAACATATGTTGAAATGCATTAAAACAATTTCAGTATTTCTCCATTAAATTAATAAAAAGGTACAAAATATTGCCTGTTGCAAATATCAAATAATTAAAGACTATAAATTCTTTTTCTTTCTAAAATAGCAAGTTGAAATGAAAATTTGAAATTGTTTCATATCTGGAAAGTTTTTCTACCCCTTCCAATTAATAAACAGATTTTGATTTCAATATGAAATAAATCAAATGTATTTTAAAAATATCATGAGTGAAATTTAGAGGGTTAACTTACCTTTATTGTTGTAAGAAATGCTGTAATTGTAATGAGAAAAATATTATAAAATAAAAATCTTGTGAGAAATGTGACTTATAAGCAGTATTTAGTAATAATTTCATTGATAGAACCATTCAGTTATTTCTAACTTCTGCTTAGTCAAAAGAAAAGCATTAGAATAATTTAAAGGAAAAAAATCAATTTATAATATTGATTTTAAAGTTGAGAGATATTTTGTGACATCAAAATATTTAGTTAAAAAGTGTAATGTTTTCTTTTTCATCTTTCCTTTCATTTTCTTTGAAGAAGCTTTTCAATTTTTTTTTTTATTACTTCAAATATCTCATTTCGACCTTTACATAAATGCATGTGTATAATGTTTCAAAGTAACATTTAAATTTATATATTCATATATTTAAACTTGTAAAATTTACCAATACTTGTAGTCAGTTTTCTTTTTAATCAAAATAATAATGATGTAAAACTGTCACTTAATTGCTGAGCAAAACTTATGTTGCTGATAAATTTTGATTTAACCCCTTGCCAGTGTTGCCCGAATCTAGTTCGGGCAACTACTACATGCAGTATTTGTGATGCCCGAACTGACTTCAGGCAGGAGAAAGATTAATGTTTCAATTTTGTGAAGCCCGAGCTGAGTTCATTTCTACTTTAGAATACTTAATTCACTATTTTCGTAATAGAGGGCATTAGTGGTCCTAGTTTTTCACCAATTACGACTTCGGTTGAGGGAGGGAAAATGTGGGTGCTGTCAGACGAACAAAGACACACTTGGATTGATAAACAAAGGCAGAGTTTTGCTTTCTCGTTTAGTTTTGGTTGCTTTGCAGTGAGTTTTTTGGCAGTTAATTTTCTTTTTTCTTCAATGTCCGATTCAGACACCGATATGGAGTTCAGTTTAGGTATTTTTAATTAATTTTAATTAACTAATTATTTTTTTAATTAATAGGTATATTTAAAATTTTATTTTTGTAATAAAAAAACATTTTCTAACTTTTATAATAATATAAAGAACAAAATTAAACAGTCAAAAAAATTTTGCATTTTTGGTCTATTTTTCTGAAATATATGTCACAGTTAAGGGGTTAATTGTTTCAAAATGAAATAAGAGTAATTGATTCTAACCTATAGATATATTTTGAAGTCAACATGTCATTAATGAAAACTATATCATCAGTTCTTGGCAGTTAATTACTCATCCTCTTTTATTGTATATTTCTAAGAAATTAAAGGAAGATAAATTTTACAATCAAAAATTTGTTAGAACAGTTCCATTTTCGTCACATTTTCCCATCAATGTATAAGCACATGATAAAGGATCTTATTTATGCTTAAGTATGAAATGTTTCCATGCTTTGGTTATTTATATTAATAATGCAAATATACATTTAAGAATATTGTTTATAATAATTCAGAGGGGAAATTTTATTGCTTAAAGTATAATTCTTCAATTTTGTTTACCTATATGTATAATACAAAATATCATTTAGGTGTTTTCACTTTAATAATGCTTAACCCCCCCCCCCTTACATGAAGATTTTAAGAAAACACTCCAGTATTTATCAAGGAATGATTTATTAATGTTGAATTTCATGGAATAAAAGTGATTATTAGTAAAATAAAAATAATTGGCCTAAGTTTTTATTGTTGAGTTAAATTATTTATCAAAAAAAAAAACTTTATTTTTGAAAGAAGGAAATTTTGTCATTTTCACTTGAGCACAACTCTCATGAACTCAACTAAACACCACTCCAGGCCGATTTCTTCCAAACCTAAACTCTTTACTGCATCTCCCATTATGTTCATTACCACTTTGAACAGAGAAGAAGCCCTTTAGCTAGAGCTGGAACTCGGAGATATATATAGCCAGGGCAACTCTCATTAATAGCCATCATCATATAATAGGAGTGTGATATTTAATTTAAATCTCAATTAAGATTTCCAAACTTATTATTTTGAATTTCTGATAGAATTTAAGTCCTTTATCATGCTTTGAACTACATAGCTTAATCTTTTCACTGATGGTGGCTAATACTATGTCTAGCCACATAAAAAATAAATTTTTCATTAAGTGGGTAGTGGATCGATATTCTAACCACATGGGTTAATTGAAACAGAAAGGCATAAAAATCAACACATATGGAGCACAACATATTTTTATCCTATAATAATGTCCTCTGATAGAGTGCTGAATTTGGTCTCTCTATGTCGAAATCATACAAATTATATTTTAAATAAAATTTTTGATCTGTACAAAACATTTTGACAAGTCAAATGTATATGTGCCTTTCACCTGAACAAATTTAAACAAATGCACAAGTAAAACAATCTATTTTTATTAGGTTTCTGGAAAGCTTTTAGAGGGTCTAGCCACCACCCACTTAAAGCATATAACATTGACCTTAAATGTATCGTTCTTCCTCATTTCGAGAGCACACTCAGAAACACATGAGGTTTTTGAGTTGGAAGGTATCAATAAACATGTGACTAGACAGGTTTCAATAAAAGACATTCATTTTAAACCCTTTTAGTATAGGTTTTCTGTTCACTGGGAATGTTCATGTTTTATTGAGGCAGATATAATACTCTAAATACTTTGTTTATGTAGACATTTTAAATTTTTTTAATTATAATTTTACGTTTTTGAGATTATTGCTTATTATTTTATTTTTATCAAACAATATAATTTTAATTCAGCTTAATAAATTTAGTAAACAATGCCTAGAAAGAGCTTATCTCTGCCCGAGGTTCTTGCTTTATTCAAAGAATTGCCATCAGATAATGATTCAGCAGCATCTACTGATAGTGATACTGATGAAGACTGTATTGCCAAATTTACTGGAAAAAGAAAGTATCCTTTCAAGTTCTGATGATGAAGAAATTCATGAATTACAGCTTCCCTCTACTTCCAAGTTGCTAGTGAAATGGAGTAAACACACTAGAAACAGATCTCTTCCACAATTCACAGAATGTATGGGTCCTGCACCTGTAGTTTTAGATTGCAAAATCCTACTCCTCTTTGAGTATTTTTACTGTTTGCTACAGTAAAGTTATTGGAGGATTTTGTGTTTCAGACTAATTTATGTGCCATTCAAGGAGGGAAACAATTAAATCCCTTAGAATTTGATGAACTACTGAGATTTTTGGCAGTAAATCTACTGATGGGAATCAAATGTCTGCCAATTATAGGGATTATTGGTCAAATGCACCCGATTTGCTTGACAAGTTTATATCTCAACAAATGCCTGTAAAACGTTTTAGATGGATTCTCTCACATTTACATATCAATGATAATTCCTTACAGCCAAAAAAGGGAAGCCATAATTTTGACAAGTTATATAAAATAAGATCTTTTTTTGAGCCATCTGTTGGATAAATTCCTTTCATTATATCATCCTAATCAAAATCAGGCCATAGATGAATCTATGGTGTAAACTTCAAAGAATGCTTCTCCTTCAGGCAGTATATACCAAAAAAACTATAAAAAGAGGCTATAAAACATGGATGTGCTGTGTTGAGAGTGCATATGTTTGTCAGTTGAAATTTATACTGGAAAAATCAATAATATTATCGAAAAACACTTGGTGATAGAGTTGTTCGCACTCTGAGCTAACCTCTTTTCGGTAAAAATCATAAGTTGTTTATGGACAATCATTTTACCAGGTACAATCTTGTTAAATTTTTAATGACTCAAAAAGTATTTGCTTATGGAACTATTAACATAAATAGGATAAATTTACCAAAAATTTTAAATTCTAAAAAGTTTTTGGTAAAAGGAGAGTCTGATAGTTTATCAAGTGGAGATAATATAATTTGCTTGAAATGGAGAGACAAAAGAGGTGTGTGATTATTATCCTGTTTAGAAAATGCAAAAAAATATCATAACTGTTGATATAAAAGGAAGGAATGGAGGGGAAAGTATGCCCTCACACAATAGCAGATTATAATAAAAATACAGGATTTGTAGATCAATTCTACTATTTGAAATGCCTGTGTAAGATTAACAGGGAAAGTTACAAATGGTAGCATAGATTATTTTTTCACTTTCTATATGTCTCAGTTGTGAATGCATGCATCCTTTTCAATATGCTTCCAAATAAATGCAGTGATTTCAAAACTATGAAAGTTTTAGACGAGAAGTTATCCGTGGCTTGTTGTTGATGGGTTCTAAAACTTCAAAAAGAAAAAGTCTAAGTTCAAAATCTATTCCTGCAAAAACGAGCAAACCATATGTTCCCGTAGATGAGCATACAGAAAATGTAAAGAATATTTCAGTGAAAACAGAAGGTGGTCTATATAGATGTGCTCTTTGCAGCACAAGAAAAGATGTTCATCGTTCTCAATGGCTGTGTTAGACCTGCAATGTACAATTGGGCCTTCAAGCAGTTGGTTGTACTTGCTTTGAAAAGTTCCATAGTAAATAAGTCAGTGAAATTTATTAATTACCATATTTATTTCTACAGTAAAATTCACTACCCAAAAGGGGGATGGATATTATTTTATAATATATGGGTAATTTCAATGTATCTTTTAGTAAATAAAGTGATAAAAGTACATAATTTACTGCAATTTTACACTTAATTATTATTTTATTGTTGTTATACTTAATTTTCTTTAAAATTTTTGAATGCACCCATATTAATTTTTCATAAAAAAATTGTATGATATAGTTCATTAATTTTGTCATAACAAGTAAGTTGAATGCCTTAAGTGTGCGGTTGCTAGAATATTTAACCTAGAATATTTAACCACACCCTAGGACATAAAAGCAATTGCTAATTAGAAAACTTAACTTAATCTAAAGTAATATCTTGAAATATTTGTTGCCTTTTCAAATATGTTATTTTTTCCATCATCAGGCTTATTGCAATTAATTCAAATTAATAATAATTCGTATTTTTTTTAAGATGTTAAGGGAATTCATAAAATGTAATTGTAACTATGTATCACTATTGTATTTAATAATACAGGATGTTGTAATTGAACAATGTTTTGTATCCTGAGTAAATGCAGGGTTTGGCTCACAGGTTTTTAGTAAATTATTAGACAGATAACTTAACTGAATTTTCAATGTAACAATATATTTTTGTGATTGTAAATATATTTTTAATTATTACATTTATCTTCATTTTATTTTTTGCCATATTCATGATCACAATGTCTATTTTGGTTTTAGATTTGTTACTGAGGAAGTTTATAAAGTAAAAGTTTTCTAAATGTAATGCTTAGTATCTTTAAATTAATATTCTTAAAACTAGATTGACATATTTTGTTAACTGAATGACATAATTGAAAATAACTGGTTTCGAAATAGTATTTAATTGCTGTTAGAGTATTCTGTTTATTTTCATACATTTCTCAAATTTTAATAGTTTCTCATGCATTAATTAAATTATTTATTAGATTTTTCAATTATTTTATGTATTGATGCCTAATTCATTTAGGATACCATAAGTGAAATGTTCAAAAATTTGTATCTGTATTTTATTTAGGAAATAAGATGCAATTGTATTCACTTTCACATTTATTCAGCTATGCCTTTTTACTAACTTAGTACTAGCATAAACATGGTATTTTATCTACAAATATACAGAAATATTAATTATATTTTATTATTATTTTTTTTTATTATTATTTTTATTTTAAAATAACTTATCAAATTTCTTGTTTTGGAGTAATTAAAATTGTTTTACCTTGATATTTATTGTTAGAAGCTAAATTCATGTGTAAATTTTAAATTATTTATAGTACTTTTAATTATAATCTTAAAATCAAGGGTTTCCAATCATCAGGTTGCAATAATATAAATAAAGGATACAATTAAATATATGAACATCTCCCTTCTGATCTGAGAAAAAAGTGAATAAGATTTATCAAAATAGTTCTTGACCTCAATCCTTCGGAAAAATTCCAATATATCTGCAGGCCATTAATGTTATTGACTTTTGTTTCCCATTGTATATTCTTACTTTAACTGTAAGCTTTTTTATTTGAGCACTGATGTGTGCATCATTCAATTTATTGCTGCTGCCACTACAAGGAACTTATTTGGGTGAATTCTGATTCCAGGTTATTGTAATTCAAGTCAATGTCAAATAAATTATGGCTCCCCCCCTTTGCATGATTAATACAAGGGAAAATGCCCTGTAGTATTGAATGCAAAGGCAAAAAGATTACTCTTTGCTGATTGTTTACTGGTTTTATAAAATTGATGATATTCATTCATGGCAGTAAAATTTATACCGTTTATCCCAAACGTTTTTCAAATCAAGCCTTGCTGATTCATATTCTGTCTTGTATAGGACTGATTTGTATGAACACTGATTAGGAATGCTGGACTTTTTGAAGGTGAGTATCATGATGGTCTCATTTGGATCCTGAGGAAACAAGAAGTATTAGTTTTTTTCTTCTCATCCTTCAATTAGTTTGAATGCACCACAACTTAAAATATTTACAATCCAAGTGTTACATCATTAAAAGCATTCAATTACCATGCCAAAATTAATCATGATATTTTGTGTAAAAAGTTTTTCCCTTATCTCCATCTTTGGGTTATTTGTAACTACCATACCTCCATCTACCGTATAACAAGCATGGTGACAACTGATTCATCTCCTACTGCAATTGACTTGTTTCTTAAAGAAGCAATATATATATTTAATTTCTGCTAACAGAATAATTTGAAAGCAATCAATATCTAAATTATGTTTTCTGTTAATTATATTCATGAATTTATGTGCGTAGTAATAATGGGTGAAAAGCTACAAAAACTTAGCTTTCAATACTTTTAAAAGATACTCCTGTTATTAAGTAAATATTTATTAATTATTCTATTTTTTGGGGCATCAAAATTTATCTTTAATATAGACTCTTTTCTGTGATTATTCTTTTAGTAAAAATTAAAGAATGTTTTTTTATAAAAATGTGATTGGAATCTGTCATTTTTGAAGTAATTTTTGTCACTCAATTTGAAATGCTAGATGAGTTTTGATCCATTGATTGATCTTTTCTATTAGTTTTTTCAAAACATGAATAACATATATTCTCATATTAGATTTGGTTTGTTCTATGTAAGGAAATTATGTTTTTATGCTAGAACAAAACACTTAAAAACTGGTAAGATTTTCTTTCATAAAAAATATACCAGGCACTCTTATGTATGTTATTTTTAATTAAAAAGAAAACTTGCTAATGATAATTGATTAATACAAGAATTAACAGAACACACACAGTACATTAAAATAATTAGAATCAGAGACTATAGTATTGTAGATCTAGACAAATAAGTAGCAAAGGATAACATCACATTTGTAAATTAAAAGAAGAGTTATAGATGTTTGGAATGATTTTTTTTTTTTTTTTTTTTTTTTTTGTGGAAAAAAAAGATTTTGGAAATTGGCATAAGATAACTTAATAAAATTTTAAACAGTATCTTTCTAAGATGAAAGTGAAGTGTGTTACATACGTCTTGCAAAGAATTATGTTGTAAAATATTATGGGAATAATTTACTTTGAAGTATTTGAAACACATAACTTATTGGACTGTGACCTCAATTTTTTTTATGCATAAAGTTAACATTGAGTTTAATAAGTATTAGGCAAATGGTGTCGAATCAGGATTTTAATAATACATTTTTTTTAAAAAAAATTGCTGTATTATCAATATTCTTGTACATTTATTTGTTTTGTAACGATTAAAAAAGTGGTTTTTAAATTTACTTTAAATTATAAATCTGAATGCATACTTATTTGCTTAAAAAAAGAAAATAAAAATATTTTATTTTAAAAAGAATAGGAATATGAAAAAAATTCTAATGGTTGAATTCCCCCCCCCCCTTCATTTAAACAAGTATTAAGTGTGTTTTAATTTGTATAAATTTTATATTTTTCCTCATTAGCCGAACATTTATAAAATCTTCCCTGTGTTAAATATTTATTCTTGACTTTTGTGTTGTATTTATGATTACATTTGTTATCTTAGTTAAAAATTATAAATAGAAAAGTTATCTCTTTGTAATAAAGTTTAAAATATTTATTTCCACCATGGATTTAAGAAAAGCTGAAAACATTGAAGTGTTTTTTTTAAAGCCATTTGCTTGAACATTTTAAAATTCATCTTTAATAAGTAACAATGCTTTGAATTTGAAGATGGAAACTTGGAGCAGTATAAGAATATAGAATTCTTAATTTAATCTCATTGTTTTAAAAAAAATATTGAAAAAATATGTAACAATTTAAAAAATATGAAAATATGTAAATAAAGTTCTTCAGGATAAAAAAGGATATTTTAAAGAGGAGGGGAGAGTTGAATGCTTAAAAGGCTCTTGGGATTCAAACATTCATAGGATAATGGTTAATTATTCACTTTTTATGAGTTGAAACTCTGAGATACTAACATGAATTGAAACATTGTAATTTTGGAATAGTGTATCTGATTTTAAATTTCCTTTTATTGTATTGCTTAAGAATTTTAAAATTGTGTGCATATATATAGAGAGAGATATGCACACATTTTATTGTTAAATATACTTACTGTAATTAAAAGAATATATATTACACTAAGATACAAACGTTGAATCTTTAAAAGTAGAATGTATTAAGTTATCTTTCTACCTGAAATTAATAACTGATTATTCGAAGGTAATAGAAATGTACTAATATTGTTTTGAAAGAAAAAAGTTTTGTTTTTAAATCTTGCTATTTAATACATAAAATGTATGTTATTTTAAATTGACTGTTTTCAGATTTTAATTCTTTTGTATTATTTTATTAAATAAATTTTTTATTCAAATAATTTGATACAGATGTATATACAAATTTGTTTTATGTTTTTAGCTTGATGTTCTTTGTGGGAGACTCATTTCCTGAATTTTATTCAAAAGCTGTTTTGATTTATTATATCCAGATGGGATCTGATTTTGGGAGAAATTTTTTTGCATTATCTCTCATAAACAGATACTCTTCTGGTGATAATGTTTCATCTTTATGATTTTAAAATGAAATAAATAAGTTGCTTACTTGTCCACTGATTTGGTAAATAGTACATTTTGTGTTCTTGACTTGTATAATATTGTATAAGTACTTGAACTTATAAAAGTTAGTGGTTCTAAAATTTAGTTTTAAAATATTATCATCTGGATTGAAATTATATATTTGCGTTCCTCTTGTTATTTCATAGAAAGTAAATTAAGGTTTATTTGCAGAATTAAGTTACTCCAATTCAATATCTTATTGCTGAAGAAATGTTTGAAAAGCAAAAGATGGGGTAATTTTACTTGTGTTCCTGGAGGTGAGAAGATAATGAAATTTTCACCTGATCTCATTATGGTTTCTAGATAATAATATAAAAATAACTCATTATATCTTCAAATAAATTTTTTTTCTCTGTTTCATCAAAAAAGCAGCGTTACTTTATTAGATTATTATTATTAGACAAGCTTTTTTTTTTTTGGTTTTGGAATTAGAATAATTCTGTTGATACTATAAAAATGGTAAAAAACTTGTAATTTTTCAATCAGTCATATTATTTTACAAATTGAATTTTGTAATCATTAGTTATTGATATTATTTTTAAAATTCTTACTAATTTTTGTATATGAATTATTTTTCTTGTTGTTACTGAACTTTTAGACTCCTATACCAAAAAGTACGCTCACACTGTACTCCCCCCCCCCCTTTGTTAAAAAACTATGCTGCAAATTTTTTCTGTTTTTAAAGCTATCTGAAATTAAAATTATTTGCTTTTCTTAATTTAAGTCATACTGAATTTTATTGTAGCAATGAGGATTGTTGTTTTTGATATATACTTTGTTCTGGAAATCTTAATATTTGTGCTCTAATTAATCTCTGATTAAAAAGTGAAAAATGTATTATATATTTGAATCTTGGATAAAAATTATTCTTTGTTAGTTTTAAAAAAAAATATTGTGTAATGAACTTTGTGAATACCATAAATTGAATTTTTTTTTACATATAATTTAAATAATCAGTGAACTGAAATTATAAATTATTAAAACCAACCAGAATGTCTATGCCATGTTGAAAGTCGGGAGAATGAAAGTCCAGTTTGTGTGATAATTAATTTTGTAGCCCAAATAATTTTATGCACATTTTTTAGTTGATATGTAAATCACCTCTAGTGAGTTAATTTATATTTTTGAATACCTTTTTGAAGTCAGAAATTTGTGTGTTCAAATCATGTCCTGGTCACCTCTAAAAAAATATATTTTTCTGACTTCATAAGAATAAAAAAACAACTTTAATGTACAGAAAAAAAAAAAAAAAAAAAAAAAAAAAACATAAGCTCAATAAGGCATAGTAAAATAAAATTACAATGTTGTATATTTGGATATGGCTTTTGCCATAAAAGTGTTCTTTGATAGTCATTAAACTGTATTTTTTTTAATTTATCAAAAGCTTTTATGCTCTGTTATTTAAATGAAAGATGGTATCAAAAGATAGAGCCTTAAATAAGAGACATCTTTATATAATGATAATTATAAACATTCCTTTAATGTACATTAAAATAAATGGAGGGTATTATTAACACAATCAAATGATTTAACCTCTCGATGCCCTTAGCCACATATATGAACATTTAGATTTTTATAATTATAATTACTATCATTAATTAAAAGAATGAATTGTACATTACAGAATCTCTCAAGAAGAAAAATACTAACTTTATGGTTTGGCTGCACTGGTAACTGTGTTTACTGCGTACAGTTAGGGAATATGAAAACAGGTTATAGTATTTCGACTGCCATTGCGTGTGTTGTTAGATTAGTTGAAAAAAAATTGTTAATATTGGATGAAACTAATACCAGATTTGTTAAATATATTTAGTTTTAATAATTTGTTGAAATTTTAAAAATAAATTCGCTATTTGTTTTTGATTTTATGAGAAGTTTACAAACTTACTCATATGTGTACAGTTATCATTCAAGGTGGTGTTTTTACTTTATAACTGTAAGTATAATTTGAAATTATATGTAAGTGTATAAAAAAAAATGAAATTTATAAATTTTTATATTATGTGTGCCCCAAGTTGCAATGAAAAGGGAATGTGAAATTTAACTGAGATCCATATTATTATAGAAAGGCAAAATAATGAAAGCTCAAACATTAATTATTTGAAAATATTTTTAGAACTCTTCAAGTATTAGCTTCAATATAGTGTCATTGGAGACGCATTGGTGTGACTCTATGAAGGTTTAGAAAACAAAAGTGATACACTATGTAATTTTTAGATAATCTATTCGCACATTTCTATTTATAAAACATCTTAAGAAAGAGTGTATATTTGTCATGTGGGTACTGTAAGAAAAAATAGAATATCTGGGATGCGTGTGGGTTACAGAAAAAGATTTGCAACAGTGTGAACCAGAATCGATTTTTGTTGCTACATCCTCTGAAAATATTACACTTCTTAGGTAGTATGACAACAGTATTGTTTATGTGATTTCTTCATACGCCAATGTGGAATCTTTGGACAATATACATATGTGGAACCATAAAAACAAAAAATATATCAATAACAAAATCTTTTACTGTAAAAAAGAGTGTAACAACTTAATGGTGGTGTAGGCATGTCTGTGATTGTCTCTATCCTTACTCTTTAAAAAATCGAAAATTTTACCATAGAATTGCTTATCACTTTTTAAATATATTCATAATTCATTTATGGATTCTTTTCAATAAAAAAAAAACATAAAAATGTCTCTCTAGAGTTTAAAACGTCGTTAGGCTACCACAGTGATAAAAATGGGCGAACAAGCCTAAAAACGAGGTAGACCTATATCGAGTTCTGTATGTGAACAACCATCTGAAAAAAATCCAAAAGCTAGACTAAAGTTGATCCTGAAATCAGACTAGACAGTGTAGGTCATTATCCTGAAAAAAAGTGGAATTGAAAAATCCTCGAAGATGTTTTGACAAAAATTATATTTGAGACGAACTCATTATATAAGTGAGAAATGTGAAGAACCGGTATGCCTGGAATGTATGAAATCACTTCACTTATAAATTACTATTAATGCTCTCAGAAGCCACAAGTATCGATGTATAGGTTGGGTTTTTTTTGTGCATTTAATTGTCCCTTCCTTTTTGAATTCCTATCAATGTAAAATAAATAAACAAAAAATTAAGTCATTTTCTTCTCATTATAAAAAAATTGTCCCTGAAGAGATTAAGAGGGACTATTAAATAAATAAGATTATATGTCAATTATATTAAGTATAATTTTATATAATGTCCAACAATTATTGCAGAACATCATATAAAATTAAGGATGTTATAATTTAAAAAACTATTGTAAAGCCTGTTTTTCAAAAACCAAAAGTTTAAATTTTTAATTTAAAGTTTATTCCTTCGAACTTATATAAGTTGGAAACAATATTCAACCTGCTCCTGTTTCAACTATTCATTTTTAAGTGTAATTCCTTTTTATAAGAATAAATACAGATTGATAAATTTAATGATTGATATCTTTTAAGTGGTTTAAATAGTTAAGCTTTATAGTTCAGAATGTTATGCTTATCAAATACGTTTTTTTATATATAAGTTTGAGGTATCCCATTTTTCTAATTTCTTTTATATTGCATCAAAATGCATGCATTCCTTTAAGATTTCATTTATTTCTGCTGTTATTAGTCAGTGAAACAAAATGTGAGAAATAATTTTTTTTCTGTGTTTCCTTAGTGAATTGATGGAATGAAATATAGGTAAATATTAATTTTGTTTTAAAAAAAAAATTCGATTTGTATGTTTTTATTTTCCTTTACATGTACTATTATTATTATTTTTCAAATGTGAAAAACGAATTTTTCAATTGTGTCTTGGTATCCCTGAGAAATTGATCAGATTTTGCAAATTTGACTAATTTCGACCGGGAAATTGGTTTTCATACTAAAAGATCCATTGGAAACTGTATATGCTTCAAATTTTGTTGGTATCAATTGAATTGTACTAAAATACAATGTAAAATTACAAATAAATATATAATAATGTAAAGAATTTTTTTGTTCAAAATTTTTTTAATAAAATTTAATAAGATTAAGAAGCTTTTAAAATAATAAGAAAAATAAACAGAAAAATTATTTAACCATTTTTTACTTCTAAGTTAATGCACCAAATTAATTGATTGTGATACATGAGTGAAATTCCGTCGACCATGATTTGGTACAATTCCATCCAAACTTATACTTATAATTTCTGACTTGATGAAAATGGTCGACAGGATTTTACACTTGCACCTTAATCGTAACCAAAGAAAGATGTATTTTCAGTTGATTGTTGAAGTGACAAATCAGTAACATATGTATTTTAAGAATTTAATGAAAATTCTTCATCGAACACTGAATCACCAATAATTTTTTTTTGTGTGTTTCGGCTTTTGAACCAAATAAGTTATCATTTAATTTTAATTTTCAGATGAAATATTTTTAATATTGTAATATTTTCCCTTTAACAATTATTACTGAATTCGATCATAGATGGCGCCTTTGTTGTTGGAATATTACGATCGAAAACATTTCTAATTTCTCTACTGTTTCATTTTTTTGTATCTTCCAATTTCGCGAGAAGTTTTCTGTGTTAATAAATCAAAATATTTGAAGTTAAAGCGTTTTTGTTATTTTCTTTTACAAAGTCATTTACTTTTTGTTTATCAATTTTATCGATTCTTATACTCTGTCGGCATTTTATGTTATAAAAAAAGACTTGGAAATCTGCTTTAAGATAGATGTCTTAACTTCTCTGTATGGAAATCATGTTTTTATGTATTACTCGTTGTTGTTTGAATAAATAAGTTTTTTTCAAAATGGAATATGTGAATTCCATATTTCATTTCTATTTGAATGCTAAATGGATATATTTTAGAGAAAAACACAATTATTGAATTTTTTGAAATTTTAAAGAAGGTAGTATTTATAATAACTACGTGACCATTTATTTATATCGTGACATTTTTCTTTCTGAAAAAGTGTTCGAAACTCTCTCTCTCTCTCCCCCCCCCGGTTTTTTTTTTTTTTTAACGAGAGGCAGAAAGCCTGTCTAGTAAATTTTTTTTTCACTTTTTCGATTTCTTTATTTATATAATATATTTGATAATAAGATACGTCCTCGTAGTACTTTGCGAGCGCGTCAATGTTTGTTAATAAATACCAGCCTCAGAGCGGATTTGTATAGAGTGTGTCATGCTACATCAATAAACTTCTTTCTATGTTTTGAATTGTGTGTGATTCTTTGATTGAACTCTTGTTATTGTTATACACATCGCCCCACTATGAATTTAGAACATTTTGGTGATATATTCCGGAAATAGCGAATCCACAGAACCTTGAATTTCGTTTGTTATTGTTTTTTCGCTGCATGATGGGATGTATACTTTCGTTTCAGTTTCACTTTGAATATTTGTATCACAATTAGTGTATGTGTTGTGTTGTATTGATTTAGTTGTTTTTCTTTGAATGTGAGATGTAATTTTATGAATTCATATGTTTGCAGATTGTTATATTGGTGTTGGAGGTGGTTAAAATAGTATTTAGATTTGGTATATTAGTATTGTCATTTGTTGAATATTTGTTCCAGAATTAGTGTTTTAGTTTCAAGATGGAGGCGGCAAACCAGGCTTTGCTAGAAATAACGAAAATTGCCTGAGCTATTTCAAAATTGTGACAACGCAAACTAATTAATTATAAACCAAAATAAACAATTCAACCGATAAAACAACTGTCCATGAGAACTATATATGTAACTAATTTCTAAATTTGAGGAACTAAGTAGACTCGATAAAGAATTGAGAGTTTAAGAGGGATTGATGATTTAGAAGACGAATTCTTCAGACTTTTTAAGAATATTGAGATAAATTTATACTGTTTAAACCCCACGCTGAGCGTTTCATATAGAATCAGCTGCAGCTTTTCGAAGTTCAGCTGACACTCAACCACAAAACACACACACATAACACTTCCTTTAAATAGTACAGTTGGTTTTGTTTTAACAAATCAAAAGCGTTTGCTTAAACTTTGTGTAGAACCTGTTTTGGACAAGGATATTAAAACTTACAAGTTTTTGGGCTAGATTTAAATCTGCCGCGCATGAATATTCGATTTTGACTGATGCAGACAAGTTTTCCTATTTAAAATCGGTTGTCACATCTGATGCACAATTGGCGATATAAGGTTTACATTAACATCAGCAAATTATGCCAAAGCGGTTGAAATTGTTGGGGATAGGTTCTTACGTAAATAAATTATACAGTTGATTATCATATGAATCGTTTGTTAAACTTCACTCCTGTCCTGAAATCCTTTGATATTACCGCGTTAAGAAATTTGTATGATCAATTAGAAATAAATATTAAGGAGACTCGAATCGCTTGTAATTTCTCCCGATTTCTTGTAGCTGTCTTTTGTTTCCGATAATTATGAAAGCTATCCCCCCCTTACCCTTGCTTTGGTTTTAAAATGCAATCGGAAACATGAAGAGAAACAGTCCCAAATCAATGGTTTTCACGGAGTATTTGCGCAATGAAGCTCAAAGTTGGGAAAGCTCTGAAGTTTTAATAAAACAAAATCGATATAATTCACAGTTCAAAAGCTCGTATTCTGAGAAATATTCTAAAAGACAGATACTACATATGATAAAACATCATTCACGATTTCTCCTTTCAAATCGTAACAAGTAAGCTGGAATAGCCTCGTCGAACAAATTGCTGAAAACCTGCTTATTCAAATATTTGTTTTGTTCGGAAAATATCCATCAGTTTTTTCGTGTGAGAATTTGGGAGTTAAGTTGAAAAAGGAAAGGCGATGTTTCTTGTGCTTAACATTTCTTGCGTAGTTAAAAGGTGGAAGAATGGAGTTTGTTCATGCTATCTAGAGTCAGGGGTATTCAAACTTTTAAACTTAGGGGAACACTTTGAGCTTATCATTTTCTTGAGGGAACCTTTTGATCAAAGAGAAGAAAAAATAAGATATCAAAGCTTTATCCTACTCAAATTTACAAAATTAATACATCTTTTTTTTTTTTTTTTTTTACAATAGAAACGTCTTAATAAGATAATGAATGGTTAGGTAGCTTTTTTTTCTTCCTGAAATATATTCTATGAAATGTAAACAAAAACAACTGTATTTTAAATTCTAACAAATTAATAAAAGGAACATTTTTTAATGACTGTGCTGTGATTGTTCTTTATTGCGAAGTATTCTTATATGTTGGAATAATTGTTGAAATCTGCAACCTATTGTCATCTTCAGCATCCAATCTGTTTTCAAGATTTTTGCGTTCATATGTTGAAACATATGAGATTAGATGTTCCGCAGCTCTTTTGGCAATTTCAGGATATTCTTTTCTAACACCAATCCAAAAATACTTAATATCAACTTGACTAAAATTTAGTTTCAATTGAATGTCGATTGATATATCAATTTGTTGTTTTCTTTCTTTTATTGGGAGTTCAGAGGTGTCACAGTCTTGAGAAGGATTATGGATCCAAGATAATTTTTCTTTTTGAACAGGAAAATATTCAAGAAATGTTTTTTGTAGGTCTGATAAATGTTGGACCAAACTAATTTTTACATTTTTCTCGGGATTGCGTTACCGTCTACTAAAATATTATTCGAATTAGGTAGGCATTCAATATTATTTTTCAAAATGCAATCTTCCCAAAATTTCAATTTTAAAAGAATGGCGTCAATTTCACTGTATACCTTGAAAATAATGAATTAAGGGGACGATTCTTCACTTGAGCCAAAGAATGGAGAATAATATGTGACCTAATGCGTCTCGATTAATGTATATGATGCACGTGACTTTAACGAAATTTAAGATTTTATTTTATCCATAGAATATTTATGTACATATTTATTTTTGCCAGCAAACTTCCATTAAGAATTGAATCTTTTATAAAAATTAAAATTTTGGGGATTTGATTAAGCAAATATAGATCTCTTTCGGAACTCATCTGAAAGTTCCAGGGAACCCTAGGATTCCACGGAACCCAGATAGAAGACCTCTGATCTAGAGCATCATGCACGCTCTATTTGTTTTAAGTTACAGAATTCTGCGAAAGAAAATTCGCATTTAGAAATTCGATAAAATATGCCATTGAAGTTAAAATTATGTCTTCATGTTCAGTGAGATTAACAACAGAGGTGGAGTTTTGTTACAGTGCGTTAAGACAGAAAATTATTGATAATTCTTCATCGGATAAAATATTCCGATATCTTCAATGTCATCAATTATGTCAGAAAGATGTTAAAGAATTGAAAAATATGTCATCAACCATCATTAGATATTTTTTTTTTAAAAAAAGAACCGATGACAAATAATTCAAAACCAAACTACAAAACCTATCAAAAGAATAGATTTTTACAAGCTTTCATTTAACTTGCTATGTTCATATGTATATATTTCTAGTTCAAATTTTGTACTCAAATTTTAACCCACTTCTTATCCGATCGAGCTGAAATTTTGCATACACGTATAATTCCGATGACAATGACATGGTAAGCTTAAGCAGTTTTGAGTACAAGCCTACACTTTGCGCTTGAATTTTAACCTACTTCCTATCATCCAAACGAGTCGAAATGTTGCACATAATTACGATGGTAATACAATACTACGGTATACTAAAGAAGTGTCGGACTAGGAGCTTAGGGGCCGGGCCTTGCACCTAACAACGTCCAATAGAGTTGAAATTTTGTACGCACAAATAGCTCACGTAATTGCTTTTTTTAAACCTTAAATTTCTAGAACTAAAAAGAATTAAATACAAGTAGAGAGAAATTTTTTATATCTAGCTTTTATATTTAAAACTTGACTAAAAGGTATAAAAGTGTTTTTTTTTTTTTTTAATGTTCAGTGATATACACTGGAGTGCAAAACTTATGCAACAATGTAAATTTTTAGCAGATAGCCATGAAATTACAGAAAAGGGGTTATTGCGATCAGTGCAGTGAACACGCAATTCAGTGGAAAGGCGATGGGTAGCAAATGTCTGGAACAAAACGTCATAGGCCACGTGAGTGTACGCAAAATGCGTGCCAAGACTACAGTAAAAAGAAGAACGGAGGCGCCATTAAAGACATTCGCTGCAAGTACAAGTGAGTTCTTTCGTGAAATATGGCTGGAAGAAATCACCCGGACGACTTCACACGTGGAAGAATGATCGGAAAGCTGGAGGAGGAGCGTAGTTTGACCAGCGTAGCGGAAGAGTTCGGAATAAAAAAAAGTGTCGTTTCGCGCGCTTGGAAAGCCTTCCAAACCATAGGTTAAAATGGTTGGTGGTGGCCGCCTTAGGAAAACAACTGCAGTGGATGACCGATATATCCTCCTAATGGCGAAAAGAGCCTCTTACCAGTCAGCAAGTGCCATTGCCAAACAACAAGCAACGGGGCGACAAGTGATGCGGTTTACTGTGGCCAGACGCCTTCACAAAGGTGGCCTATATGCCCGCCGTCCTGAACGCTGCATCCCTTTGGAAGTTGGCTATCGGCGATACCATTTAGAGTGGTGTAAGGAGCACAGAAACTGGATATCTCATCTGTGGATTCGTGTCCTCTTCACGGATGAGAGTCGTTTCAATGTCACAAGCGATTCTCAACGCCAATTGATTTGAAGAAAGGTCGGTACACGGTTTCATCCCAGTAACATCACTAAAAGAGACAATTACGGTGGTCTTGGAGTTCTTGTCTGCGGAGCCGTTATGCTGAACGGAAGGAATGAGCTCCATATTTTTGGACGGAGGTTCTGTAACCGAAGATCGCTATTGTAAGTAGGTGATCCTTCCCCATGTGTGTCTGTTCCGAGGTGTTATTGAACCATACTTCTTTTTTATGAATAACAATGCACTGCCACACCGGACTGTTAATGTTCAGCGGCCACTGGAATTTGAAGATATCACTTGAATGAATTGGCCCGTTTCCCCCTTGATTTAAATCCCATAGAACATGTATGGGATGCTTTGGGGAGACGCCCTGCGGCACGATTATATCTTCCGGGGAACAGCCAACAACTGAAACAGATGTTGATTGAGGAATGGGCACTCTCACCTCAAGAACTGTTGGACAATCTGGTGCTGAGTATGAAGATACGATGCGAAGCAACCATTGCAGTAAAGGGATGGCATATCCCATACTAAGGAACATCTGTTTGTTATTTTCCCTCTTGGACAGACAATCATGTGTAACGATATTATGAGTGCAAAAAAGCCTTTTTTTTTGTTTGATATCATATTAAATGCATTGTATTCATTTTTGAGCAACTATGCTTTCATCATTGTTTAAGTACAAAATGCTGTCTCTCAGATGATTTTTTGTTGAGTTATGGCAAAAAAAAGCCACCCGTTGTTTATGTTTTGGTATAATGCATAAAAGCTTTGAGGCATTAATACTTCGTTTATTTTCATATATAAGTAATTATGGTAATTTATCGGTAATTACATAGGTATTTTAGTTAAGTGCAGAAGTTCTAAATTATACATTATTTTACATTTAAAGATATTTTTATTTTTTTTAGTTCATTTTTAAATAAAGGCTTGATTTAAAATTTTTTTCGCTCATATTTATTTAATATAATGTAAGATTATCTTTGCACCAAGCATGCGCAATGAAAGAATTCATGAAAAAAATATGTGTAACTATTGTATGTAAATACATTTTTTTGTTTATTCCAAAATTTATGAAACTTTAACGGATTATTTGATTTCTCAATGACAAAAGGGAAAAGATTTCTAATCATACTTACTATAGGCAAGAATAAATTAAATTCGCAAATTGATGCATCTCTATTCTTACTTTTTGTCAACAATTAAAATTAAATAAATTTTTAATATTATTAGAAAATTATTTTTTTTAAATAAAAATTATAACATTGTACAAGAAATTGTGAATGCAACTAAGAAACAAATTGCTATCTGGTAAGGGAAATATTTTCTTAATTTTTGCGTCAATCTGAAGGTTATGTGATTAGATTCGTCCTCGGTTGCAACTAACGAAAGTAAATTAATATTCCTTAAATCCGAATTTTTCTTAAAAAATAAGATAAAGATGCTGCTTTTATAATTTACTTTGTATTTTTCTTTATTTCCTGTTCTTTTTTTTTAATTCATTTTTGCATATTAATTCATGGCACGCAAATCTTATTTTTGCCCTTCATCGACGAAAAAAAATGATCTCTACTTGCATTTCAATGATCTCGAAATCAGACTAATTCCTTAATTGTCTTTTTATTCAATAAACGTACTCATAGATCTCATAAAAAAAATAAGCCTCTCTTTGAGATGAATAACGCATCGATCAATAACTCCCGAGACTAACCCAGAGATGGCGCTCCTAGTAAACCAGTAACCAGGTCTTTCTAGAGTACTAACCTTTGCTTGAAACGTGTCAAAATTTTAAGTCGATCGGACCAGGAAAAAGGTTTTTTGAAGTGAAGTGAAAAAGGTTTTTTCTAAGTGGGTGCCGCGATTGCTTTCGATGGAACAAAAACAGCAACGAGTCGATGATTCAGAAAGCTGTTTATCGCTACTTCTACTGCACAAAGATTTCGCGAAAAAGATTTGGAAAGTTGGAATCGATTAATACCTAAAAGGTGATTAACAAAAGGTGTTATGTTGATGAATAAAAAAAAAATTTGCAAAAAAAATGTTGTTTTCAATGTTAGACTCGGGAGTTATTGATTGATGTGTTAGAGTATACTATAATTAGAGGAATAAGATATTGTAACAAAAATTTTCCAATCGATTGCGGGAGTAATGAGTGAAATCAGTCCAACAAAGTGGATAATGGCGTACGTCAATTTATTGACAAATATTCAGAACAAGACGAGACACACATAGCAGAGCTTGGACATATTAATAGCACAAATAGGAAACACAGCACTTATAAAGATTAGCAGCGCAGCGCACAAGAACAAAAATAGCACTCGTAATAGAAGTCACAGTTGTATCAGTAACGACCAGCTCATCAACCGACTAGTTCGCACTACGAACAAATCTCCGCTGTAATACTATGCACTTCTAAGGCAGATTCTGACAGTTCCCAGCACATCTAAGCCTCTTCCCAGCAGATTCTCTCGGTCACGCTACCAGCAGTTCTTCGGCAGATCCCTTCAGCCAATGCCAAACATTTCCAATCAATTTCGGAAGCAATTCCCTCTGGCATCGCATCTCTTCCATTTATATCAGCTCCCACCAGGCGGGACTTCACAGGGGAATTTCAGGAACAGTCCGTAACTTTCCTACCTGTTGAGATGCTGCCAAGTTTCCAGCATTTTCGAGAAACCTCTTTTTAGTCACCAACATGGTCGTTTAGGTTAAGGGTTCTTTGCTTAAATTCATTCCTTGTTCTTGAAACCTTTGAAATGTATTTCCTCCTTTATATGAGTAACGTAGTAAGAAGCGTCAACTCAGGTTCGTAACAATGTAAATCGCAACTACCATTAAATTTAAGTAATATTTACTAAAAATTAAATTAAAAAAATACTATAAAAAATAAAAAATTTCCTTTTGGTTAGTAAGAAATTAATTCAAAATGACTGTTATAAACATAAATTCAAAAAAAAAAAAAAAAAGGAAGACTTTTTAATCCAGTGGAAATTTTTTGGCTAAAAACTAAAGTTCTATCATAAGTTGGATTGTCAGATAGTTGGCGTGTTCACTTCAATTTTTATTCACAAATTTTCAGCCCTTCTTTTGTTCTTTTGCCACACAGAACAATTGATTTCACACACACATATTTTACTTTTTTTGGTTTTTATTTCCAAATTATTTTTTAGCAAAAGCTATTTTTAATTTGAAGTTAATTAATTGAGCATTGTATTGTCATACAAACTGAGCTTGTGTGCAAAATTTCTAAGTTTTAGTTTATCGGGAAGTGGACGAAAAATTGATGAAAAGATTTGTGTCAAATTGATACACAGTGCAAGGTAATAGGAAGTATTGAAAAATAAATTCAAATTCGACTTTTGAACGTCAGCAACTATAATTAACAAAATCTCTACATTCAGCTTCAACTCAATTAATGCCCATGACATTTTATTCTTCTGTATCTAACTACCTGTGACGTAGAAGGCAAGCAATCACGGTCGCGAGTTCGAAATCAGGGTTGTTTCAAGAGAGTCGTGGATTTGAGTTTGATTCCATTGTAAAATCCATCTTGTAGTGAGGATGCTGCACTTTAAATAAGTTGAAGCTCAAAGTCCTCGCATAAGTTTGGGGCGCCAGCTCAGTAGTCATCCTTGTTCTTGACCGTGGTTCAAAATTAGAAGCCAATAGCCCTTGTGTTGCTTCTTAAGGCTAGAGCATACAAGCGTTTATTCATCAACGAAACTGTTTAATCGAGTTATCCAGCCGTCACGATTTTATACCGAGTAAACTGTTCAGTTAGGTGTTATTGCGATTGTTTATAATAACGTCGCACTGAGAAACAGCACATTGGCTATTGGCAACGGACCTCGTAATTTTGAGCCTCGGTTAAGTGATGAGAGCAACATCTAAGATGGCTCCTCTCTCTTCTCCAAACTTCCACATCACACCACTCGAAGTTTCGGGATCTCGATTTCTTATTCATGTATCAGCACCGTAATACGGGAGATCTTTTGTGGCATTAGGATTTCAATCCACGACTCGATGAAAATAACGCCGTTCACAGGTTCGTGACCATGACCAATCAGGTATCACGGCCATTTAATGCAATGAGGACGGGGATTAAAACGAAAATTCGAATATACTGAAAAAAGGCTGAGCAACTTTCCTCCCTTCCCATTCAAAATGGAAGTGTTGCTAAAAATGAGAAGATATTAGGCTTGATTCTTTTTCAAACTATGGATGACGTTGGTCTTAAGAACTTAAAAAAAAAAAAAAACCTTTTAGTGTGTCATTTTTAACTTCAAGTAGTATAAGTTCTAGGAAGCTTCTTTTTATGTGGCTGGAATATTAAGTACTGTCTCAAAATATCTAATGTATAGATAACAGAAATTTATTATTCAAAATATATCTAGTCTCTTTTTTTTCCCCTGTTTTCTTTACCTTGAATGAAATTGCTTTAGACATAGATTGGGCAAAGAAAGTGATTTCCTATCGAGGTTTTAGGTAAAAATATCCCGCTGGTTCTTGAATTATTACAGACATTATTAATTCAAAGTATAGTCTGCTTAAAAAGGACTTAAAATTTGTTTTAATTAGTCCTGCATCTACATTTTAAATATTTCTATGAGGAAATCAGTGGTTTTTCAGGTTAAAAAAGGCATTACTTTTTCAAACAAAATTATATAGAATAATTTTATGAGTTTATAATTCTTCGTAAATTTGAAAAGTATTTTGCCTTTATTAGCCACCTAAGGGGCTATTGTTTCAGGTGGGACGTTTTGGCGTACTGGATCACTTTTTAATTTTTTATTTGTTGCTTCAATTTTAATTACATGAAGCTTAAATATATTCAATTTAATAATTTATCGTTTCCTTTATTTTTAATATAGGAAAAATTTACTATTTCCCATTTCTACATATATCATCCTTTACTTTAATTCTTATATTTAATTGAGTAATTTAGAAATAATTTTAACAAAAAGTGCACCTTAGTGGCTAAATCTGTTCTTTGCATAAAGCTTTTTCATTTTTATTTAACTTCATGAAACTCACAGCATTGTGCTTTTGCTTCGAACGTGATTGTGATTGCTTACTAACTTTGCACTGAGAAGCAATTCGAGGGCTATTGGCAACGGACATCATAATTTTGAGCTTCGGTCAAGTAACAAAGACGACACCTGAATTGGCTCCTCGCTCTTCAAACTTCCACACTATGCCAGCGGTATGACTTAGGACTTCGAATAAATTTAACGTGCATTTGGCCCGCTGCTCATCGGGTCTTCAGTGACATCAAGGATAGAACCCACGACTCGACTAAAACGACACCGGCCACGACTATGACCACTAGCCTTCTACGGCCGCAGGATTCTAAGTGGCAACATACAACAGAATGTCATTCATCACTTTCCTTCTTCAAGAAATCAATCTCTCTTTTACAGTCATCGAATAAATATTTTGAACATGTTTCTGTCTTAATAACCCTTAGAGTTTCCAGTGAAAATGATAACTTCCTTAAAATATCTTTGGTGGATTAATTTTATATATTTCTTACAAATCGCGTTTGGTAGAAGAATATTTTACATTTGTTTGTATAACATTCATAAAATAGAACTGGTCAAAAATAATAATTTCACAATCCGAGTTTTGTCTTGGAGTATTTAGTTTGACTGTTTGATCCGATTCTAAGTGCAGTAATATCCATATAATAAAAGATGTGTTGGTTTAAATAGATGTAGTGATTTTTATTTTGTATACTAGCTGAAACACCTGTTCTTCGCATGGGTGTGAATATTTAAAACAAAACACTGTAAAAAATTTCACATAAAAGTATTTTTGCATAATTTTTTTTTTGACGGACTAACAAATAAATAAAACGATCTTCGAAAAAATCTATGAAGAGTAATAAATCACCACAAGCATAGACATGGACATCATGTGATGTAAAATGCTCGAGAGCTATGCATAATGGAGCGGAAATCTTATCGAAAGAGGCGGAAGGAAGAATGAAAAGGCTAAATTCGTTCATTGTTGTGCTATTAAAATTTTTTATAAAATGCACTTATTGATATTTCTCTCTCGTTCTCTTTTTAAAAGAGGAGCAAATGTTCATTCCGTATTCTACATGAATACCATGTTATTTGAATTGACGTATTTATGACTGGAACTTTTTAAAAATACGAAATTAACGCTTTTTAGCGCTATTTTTTAAAATTTGTAAAAAAAAAAGGTAATCAATTTACACACTCGAAATAAATGTAGTCTTCTTAAAAAAAAAGTCTCAGATGGCGTAAAAATCGTAAGCTAGCGACATATCGGTCGAGAACTAGGTTGCAGTGTATAAAATAAAAAGTTGCTTCTCCGCTATTAATTAAGAAGAAAGATTTAAAAAAAACATTAAAGAAAATTATGAAATTCTAAAAAAAATATTGTCGTAGATGCGCTGTTGACGAAATATGCGGCCGTGGATTGAACTTAGGTTAGGAGGTTAGAACGTGGATACCGCATACAACGTATAACGGAGTAATGAAACGATGAGCCGTGAAGTCATGTGACGTAAGATGCATCAAAAGTAACAGTAAATTTCAAAAATTGTAAAGCGAATTATTAAAAGAAATCTCTTCGAGCTGTACATTATCATAACGCATAGTTTCTACGTACTAAATTTCGAGCATCTGAACCTTTCCATTTTTGCGCTGCGTGGTCCACAAACGCACAAATTCTTCCTTTTTAAGCAGATATATAGATTTGGCCCTAGAACCCAAACTAGTTTGGTTTCGTTATTTTTTAGCTGATTTCGAAAATTGAATTCTGTTAAAAAAAAAAAAACTCATTCATATGGGCATCTTTTGAGCATAAAAAGCTGGAAAACATTGTTGCATCTGCTGGAAAATACAGGGAAAACGGTAAAAAAGAAATGTGTTTCGAAAAACATCATTAAAAATATATCTCAAATTTTTTTTTTAACGGGATATCCTTACTGCTTCTTTCACGCATCAGCGAAGCACCCTAACATTTATGAATCGATACGAGCAATGGTGAGGATTAATATAACGGACAAACGCACATCCAAATTAACTTGTAAGAAAGAAGTTTGTGGAGCATTTATTGAGAACAAAGCCAATAAACTGCAAATATTAAAACCTCATCAATTTCTTTCAATGGGTTACTTACACCAGTACCCTATTTTGTAATAAGATATTTTTAAAAAGCACGAAAATTTATGTTAAGTTATATACTGTCATGTAGCATTTCTTACACAAAATCTGTTGTAAATCTTAACGAAATGAAAAACTGAAGTTATGTCAGACTTTATTTATGTAGAGAGATCCGAATAATTTGAAAGCCTAGGTTTTATGCGTTAGTCTGAATATGAAATGAAATCAGTCTTTATTAAATATACGTCTCTTTATTATTATCAAAAATTTGTGCAAATTTTTTTCAAAAAATATTTCTTATAATTGGTCATTGATAACCAAAGCCATTTTTTTTTTTTTCAGAATATAGTGTTTTTTTTATTTATTTTATTATTCAATTTTACCACTGAAATAGAAAAATCATTGAAAATTTAAGTCGAAAATGTATGAACATTTTGTTGTTTTTTAATAGTTTGAAATGTTCAATAGACTTAAAATTAACAGCACTTCTGAACCTCATGATTAATTATCCACTCCACTCCAAATTTGAAGAGAGTAATATTTTTTTATGCTTGAATGAAAAATAAAATTGTATTCGAAATTTTCATCGAGGATAGGTATATGTATCTTGTTATATATGATTAAAAAAATGCAATGAAATGTTGTACAGTTTCTTTATTTTCAAATTTATGAAATATTTTCAACTTTAATGATTCGACGGAACCAAAAAGTATCAGTTTAATTTATTAGCTCTAATTAACGATATATTTTTTAAAAAAAAGGTATTATTATTGTATGAATATTCTAATCTGCTTTTATAATGTAATCAAAAAAGTCTTAAGGAGACATTCCTCTTAATTCATAGTTTAGGGCAAAAATGAATTGAAGAGAGTTAAGTGTAGCGTTAAAATCATCTCTGACTTATTAGGGGCTTTCTTCTCAGAGAGAAGGCTGAGATAAAGAGTGGCCTTTGCCTGTATGTTTTTACAACTTTTTTCTGTATTTCACTTGGTGTGAGTGTATGTGTGTCATTAAATTTTCAATCGTTAATTTAACCAACTTTCCATCAAGCTAGAGCTCTGAAACTTTGGGAATCGTTCTTATTCGCCTAACAATGCAATATTTAGACATTTGCGATAAATTTTAACTAAAATTTCAATAATTTTTTTAATAACGCAATTTGTGTAGTAACCTGGCGCCATCTATGGAAAATATATTGAACTACGCAGAGAGAGTGATCTTAAAGACGAGAGAGATATTAGGTTTTTTACAAAGTTTTAACTAATATTTCAATAAATTTTGTTAATGAACTTTGCCACCATTTAAAAGCGTTGTTTTATAAAACGTTGATTTTTATCTCGAATTATTTAATTCTCCTTTAATCCTGCCTAATAATATTTTAATTGCCTGGATTTTTAATGCCTTTGAAATGACTATCAGTGATGCTAGAATTGTAATCAGAGGAATTATTTTTTCAAAAAGATCAAACAAACTATCATTAGCAAGTACAATATGTTGATGACATCGACATTATTGGCAAAAGTAAACAAGCGGTTGTGGAGACTTCATTTGATCTAAGATATGTAGTCAGAGATATTGGTACCATAAAAATGAGAGAAAAACAAAATTTATGGCCATAACTAGTGAAGATCGTGATTTCCTCCAACTACAAATAAACACTAATATTTTTGAAAACGTTAACCACATTACGTATCTCAGCACTGTCTTTTCCAGTGATAATAATAATAAACTCGGATCAACAACAGGTTGCATGTCGCTAATAGTTGATATCAGGGCTTAAAAATTTGATGAAGTCTAAGCTATGAAGTTTGGAAACAAAGATAAATCCATACAAAGTCCTTATCAGACCTATCCTATCGTATGGTAGTTCATGCTGGCTACTAACAAAGAGACAGATGAGAATAGACTTTTATCATCTGAAAAAAAAAATTCTTCGAAAAATGTTTGGTCCTATCCGAAAGAATGACAAATGATTTTTACATAAACCAAGAAATATTTAGAAAATATAGACATTTTTTTATGACATGACACATTTTTAGATGATGACATATAATTACATGACATATTTTTAGATGTGAGAACATAGACGTTGTTAACAAGATTTTTTGCAGAAGTGGAAAGCACCAAAAAAAGAGAAATGTCTTAGATGGATTAACTTCATGGAAGAGCAGATATTTAAAAAAAAAATCAATCGTCCAAAGCATCTGATCGGAACTTTAGGAGAAAACTTATTGAGAATGCCCGAAGTAGGCTAGTAGGATATATATATATATATATATATATATATATAGGGGGAAGGTAATAATTGGTTGACACACACACACAAGAGGGAGGGTTAAGAATAGAGTACTTACAGAGTCTTCCGTGTTTACCAAAAACCATAAGCCCCATGGGAAGAAAAATATCACTAAAGTGTCTGGGGTGAGTGATGCCTATATTTACCTGAAGAAGGTAAGGCTCTAAGAGCATTTTTTAAAAGGAAAATTCTCAAAATTTTCAGGTTATTTGCCGACACATTGACCCTTTTCTTTCAGCGTGTTTAATTTTTGCACATGTAAGCTTTTAAGCAGCATATAAATAATTTTTTTTTGAGCAAAATAATCTTTGACAGTCGAAGTAGTTTGAATGAAAGTTTTTTGTCTTAAATTCCAAAATCTAAAATTTTTTTGTCCTTTAAATTAAAGGAAAAAAAAATGCTCTAAATATGATCTAAAAAATGCTCTACATATGATATGATCAAATATGTCTATGATCAAGTTTAAGAAATTTCTCTTGTTTATCGTTCAAACAAGAAAAGTATATTGTACGAAATATATCTAATATAAATGGGAAAAAAAAAAAAAATGAAAATTTCGTTAACTGTGAAAATAAAATACATTGTAATCTAATGTATTACTATCATAAATCTTAAAGCGTTTTTTTTTAGAACGAAGTGACGTTTTTATTGCCTTTCACTTTATCAACTTTTCCAAGGGTAAGAAAAAATATAGACGTCATAGAAAGGAAAGACAGAGGAGGATGACGCTTGGACCGGGAGAAGAAATTTGGTAATCCCGTTGCTAATGGATACTAAAAAATAATAACAATAAAAAAATATCACGATTATTCGAGATTCTTTTCCCCTCGAGGAAGGACATACTACTACTTTTTTTTTTTTTATCGTTCTTTCTTCCACATTTCGGTATTGCTACCGTACGCAAAGCTTCTTTAGTAGTAACTGGTGTGGGGATCAGTTGGATAATTGAATCGATCATTTCAAAAACCATACATTTTTTCCACAAGTACTATTTTTTTTTGTCGCAAAAGCACCCTTAAAGTTAGATCCACAATCTTGGTAAAAATTAGGAAAGTCACTACATTCCTCCTCAGTGGCGTATCTAGAACTTAATTTGGGGTGGGGGGTTCATATCGTCATCGCCTTGAAAGAAGCAATTTCTTTAGTTTAAAAATAACAATTGATAAAAATTAAAGAATACACAATATCAGTACCTATTCAGAACCGTTCAAGTATTGATATAATTTTATCAAATTATAAAAATTACAAAAGTAAAGGTCATTTAAGAAAAATAATAAAAATATCACGAGAAAAAGAATTTCTTCCATCCAGAATCGGTGGAATCCAATGTCATTGAAAAATTGATAAAAATCATTAACTGACTGAACAAACGATGGAAATTTAAAACATGATTAAAACGGAGCGAATATAATAAAATGAAAATTCTATACATATATTAGTTTTTACAAAATTATATATATTTTCCGTTCATGTGTTTTTGAAAAATATTTAAGAATTCTTCACTTACGGATATACTTTTATACATGTGTGACAAACAGTATATTTAAATGCATTTTATATGTCCTGTTCCTTAATACATATAATAATAATAATAATTCGTAACTGAACACGATCTTTCAGCACATAATGTTATAGTACATGTTGTAACAGGTAAGGAAACTAAAATTTTGTGGATATTCAGGAAAATATCTGTGTTGCACTTTTGTAAAGCTTCTATAATAGTTAATCCAGTCTGTTGTGACAGAAATTTCTTTCCCCCCCACATACTGATAATTTCCAAACAAAATACTAATACTACAATCTGGCAGATCTGAAGAACATATTTCTTTTAATACTTCTAATTTATTTTCATCTGGAATAATTAAACTGAGATCATTCTCCGGTATGATTAAAATAATTAATGAATTCATAACAGATTTGTGTTCTGAGAATCTTTCTTTAAGATACAAAATTAATCAGTCATAAACTGTTAAAAATTAGATTCAGAAGTTAATACTGAAATAAAAGTTCTTATGTTTAAGACTTAGAACGTCTATAATAGTATAATGAAAGAATTATCCTGAAATATTTCAGTTTCATGAAAAAATCTTGGTGGTGCATATATCTCTTTGCATCCCCCACTGTTCCTCGTGTTCAGTTTGCCTAGTGTAATCGTTATTCATTGCATAAAAAATATAAATCATTGACTTGGACGTATCAGTTCAAAATCTTTGGAAAGATAAAGATGACGCGGTTGCATAACATTCGATTTTATGTAAAATCTATCACTGATACATATACCAACACAAAATATTTTACGGCAACTGTGGGTTTATTCTGTTTTCGTATAAAAGATCTAAAAAACAGGAAAATAATTGGCATTTTACTTATATTATTAGGGCACAACTGACAAAGGAGTAAATGAGGTTTGCTCTAAGTTGTTGCATTATATAGAGAATAATACCGGACCACATATTAAACATTTATATATGCTTTCTAATTGTTGCCCAAGGCAAAACCAAAACAATACGCTGTTGAGATTTGTGTTGATTTTAGTTAATTTGAAAAAAAAAAAAATTATCAGTATTTTTCCATATGTTGTCTTTCGTTTTTGCCAAATGACTACGATTTGGGAGTTAAAAAAAACAGTGCAAAAACATTATCATAATCAACGTCCTAAAACAAATACACCGAACTGTTTTTCACACGGTCTTTTTTTGCATGATTTTTAAATAACACGGTTCAACTTTCTACTTTTTTACACGAATTTTTGTTCTAACACGAATCCCTCCCCTATAATCAAATGCTGTTTTTACCGCCTAATACCACCACTTTGATTCTGCCTCTAGATTAGAGTATTATAGCAGCATTTAAAATGTACCACATAAAGCAAACGTTTAAATATATTTTAGTGGAAGAAAGAAATTCGACTGTTGTGTTGTTGTGTACCATTATGGATTGTATTACACACGCTTGTTTTGTGATCAAACAGTTGCGCCAATCGACCTTAAATGCTTGTTGGAAAGTAATTTTGTAGCTTACGCGAAAAGTGGAAGTTTTGTAGTATAAAAATTAGCTATATATTCTGAAATTATAACTCTATCAAATGGAATTGGTGGCGAAGCTTTTAACAACATATAAATGGCTGACATCGAAAAATTCAGACTAGAAAGCCCACTGAATAAGGACGATTTGATCAAATTTAAGATAATTTATGATAATAATAAAGTCGATAATGACAAATTGGAAGGTGAAATTCAACTATTATCAACTGATTTAATTCGCGAGGGCGTGAAATTTGCTACTAGTATGGAACATTTTCTTACTCGTGATCTTGACATATAGTGTGCATTAAAATTTCAACGATATCTTAAGTTTTGTATAGCATGATATCAAGAATTATGTAAGCAACTTGAAAAACCAAAAAGAACAGCCGCTAATAACAGACTTTAAAACAAAACAAAAAAACACCCAATAGAGACTATTAAAAACGAATGAAATTCTTCATTTCAATCAAAACCGACAGTTGTGCTAGACATATATGACACATCTACGGATGATAATATATTTGATCCAGTTCGTAATAAACGTGCGCTCTTGTTATCAAGTAGCGATGAATAATTGTTAGTTAGTAGTTTATTCCTAATTTCAATTTTAATTTTAATATGTTGCGTGTACCAAAAGATTGAATTTTCACTGTACACTAACTTTATTATTATTTTTTTTTGTAATAAAAATGAATTATTTTTGTTTTATAAATATGTAATATAGATTTCATTATTACTTTTTTTGCACGTTTTTTTGGAAAATATTTAGAGTTTTTTCATCTTTCACGATTTTTTAAAATTGTGGAACATATCTCCAAATTTACCATACGTCGCATGTATTTTCTTACACGGTTTCCTTAGGAACTTATCTACCGTGTAAAAAAAGAGTTAAGCTTATTGATTTGGTTTAAAATGCCAGTTCAACATTTGCAGTCACAGAATTGAAATCGAAAGATGTTCAGGAATGTAAGAAATGGGATCTGACTTAAAAATTTATATATAAAAACATAAACCGTGTTTGGCAACAAAATCACGTGAGAGAAGTGTTCCAAAACAACAACAAAAAATTAACATTTACTTCTTTTACATACAGGATTTTTCATTATGATTCAGTTATTACGTATACAGCTGCTTTTGTGCAGTACTTTTTTGATACGTTGGACTGGAATTAAAAAAAGTCCAGTTGCGTAATTTATTATAGGGTGTCATCGTAAGATAATAGTTGCGTTTTAAAGAGGGTTATAGCTTCGGAACATAGGATTGTAGAGATATGAATTATACGTCAAACGGAAGAAAAACTCTCAATTTCTTATTTGTTCAGAAGATATTAGTGTACACTACTTTAGCTGCCCTGTAGACATCAAGAAGCTACTCAGTCTCTTCCCATGTACAACAAAGAATACTCGGCGTGCTAGACAAAATAACTTCAACGATCTTTTCTTTTAAGCGGTCCAGGTTTCTAACTTGATAGGAATACACTTCTGTTTTTATATAGCTCCAAAAAAATAGGAATCCATGTGTGGGGGATGAAGTTTGAAGACCGCCGGGGGGGGGGAGATAATCCTTCTTTCTCGTCTGACCCATTAAAAATGTTCGAGAAAATGTTTTGTTCAGAAAAATTCCGCTTGAGTGTGACAAAACGTGAAGGAAATCCGGCTAACTAGAAAATGGAATTCTCCAGTATTTGGGGTGCTGCATTCTCTTCAAACACATCCAGGAAGATATATTTCCCTTTATTGTTTTTTTCAGCCCACACATTCCTTTTTCATTGTCACGCTGATTTTTCATGAGGATATACGGAGGCTCGATATCCCATATACGAACATTTTATCATTGCTTTCGTCCAGGAACAATGAACGTAACTTCATCACTGAAAATGAGCTTGTTTTTAAGAATCTCTTCAATCTCCTCTGACCTATCCTAAATGTCTACAACAAAATAAAATATTGAATCTTCTGAATTCTGTACCTAGTGAAACACATTGAGAATATTTGTTTCCAGGAATTACCGACTTCCGCTCGTATTTCATTGGGCTTGGCAAGAAACTTGCTCGAACTCCTTCAATCGTTTCATCACACTGATAACTGTTCTAGATGAGTTTATTTTAATATATATTGCTCCTTTGAGTTGTCTGTTCCTTTAGAGAATGTTATTTTCATGGGGATAGGGCATTCGTCATTGTTCACACTACAGTATTCATGCCTAACGCACATAACTGAAACCTGCTTGTGAAAAACTGGTAGCAATTTAAAGAGTGGAATCGGAACGAGCATCCTCATCGTCAGAGCAATTCACAACCAAAGTAAGATCGAGGCTTATTGACGTCTCTATGAATTCATTAAATTTTCTGCGAGCATGTTTAAAGCCGAAAATAAAATACTTACTGTAGTGAAAGGCTATTTTATAGCTTTCTATATTGAATAATAATTGTTGTAAGTAAGTATAAACATGTTGTGATGGCTATCCTTCATTATTTAACTCTGCGGCCATCTTAAAGTCTAATTAGCCAATAAGTTCAAAACTCCAATTGAAGATACATAAGAGCAGGACGAAAAAAATCCCGCTTTATTAACTACGAGAGTGGCTCAAAATGTATTTGTATTTGAAGACAGATGGTTATAGTAAGGTAAATTCCATTGGGTGCTGCCATCTGTTAAGCGGAGCCGAATTACATATGATATTGATTCATAAGTTAGTTTTGATTTGGTAGTCATTTGCTGCTAAATCAAAATTTGATTGCTGCTGAGAAAACAAGTCATTTGGGGTCGAGCTGACACCGTCGATGATGAATAGATTCATCGTTTTACACAGGAAACCAAGTAAAAATCAAAACTATGGTTTGCTTCCGATGAATCTGCTCCAAAGAAGGCGAGGATGATCTCATCGGCTGTAAAAGTTATGACGCAGAATTTTTGAGGTCTGAAAGGCGTCATGATCACTAAAAACGAACTTTTCCATGCTACGATAGTCATGTCTTTTATTTTCTAAGGACTTATTGAACGAACGTCATACCGAAGAATATGCATGGTCATTCTCTTTCGAATCGCTCTTAGTTCAGCCAATCCTAGTTTATATTCTGAAATTAAAATCTTAGGTTACCAAATCACTCATTTCAATTCAAGCACTTCTCAATCAGAGCAGATTCAACTCCTGTTGATATGATCAAGAGTCATTTCCAACTATTTTCATTATAAAAGTTTAAGTACGATGATTCACTTCGATCTACACATCTATCAGCTTGCCATTATCCGCTATCTCCCTTTTCTTTTCTTTTAATGCTATATCACTGTCTCTAAATAAATTTGCTACCCTTCTTATCTTCATCTAATTTTCCTGATCACGTTTCATTTAGTTGACAAGGAGTTCTAAATATATGCAATTCAAATTACTAAAAAGTCTCCGAAGTTACTGAAATGATACAATGTTGCATACTTAAAATACAAATTTATTGCTGTGTTTATTATACAAATCTTTCGAGTTTCGTATTTCTCACAAAATCGGGTTTGAAACCACTTTTTCGGTATAAATGAAAACCAAACAAACTGGTTTTGAATTGTATTAAAATCGTGCACCAACTTCTTAGATATGTGCAGAACGAAAGGTTAATAAGGAGCAGTTATCCTACAAATGAAAAATACACAGAAAAGATATGTGATTAACATCTTGACGAAACATACAGCATACTTGTACGTGAAATTTCTTGGTATTTTTAAGCATTTTTCCAACAGAATTTTCAGAAAATTCCATCTATCTTTCGCTTACTATTCTTGAGGTTGCGTTCTTGGGAAAATAAAAACAAGTCTTTCAGAGTTTAAGTGAAAAGCGTATTTACAGAAGTTAAAAAAAAATTAATGTTAAATTAAAAAAAAAAACCACACACACACACAAAATTATGCTACTGTTTCTGCTTTTGAAGATTTATGTGTTTATCTCGAAACACCCCTTGCTGTGGTTTTCTATTTCCTTGTAAAATATTCAGAACTTGTCTCATACTTTAATAACTTGTATAAAAGAGAAGCAACATGTGTTCTACTGGAAGTTCGCTCATTTAACTGAAGGTCAGATAGGGCTTCAATGAAATGAGAGAACTTGTGTCAGTTAAAAGCCTGTTTCAATTTGAGCAATATTGATCTGAGTTAATGTTTGACCTTGAGTCTCAGTCCATCGTCTAATAAATTATTTCGATACAAAATAATACAAGTAAAAACTCGTGTATCGTTCTTTACTTAAAACTATATGAGAAAACTCATGGAGCGTGTTTCAAGGTCAACAGGAAGACAAGCCAGCGTTCAACTCATAAAAATAGATTGTGAAATAGTTTCGTCCATATTTATGTGGATTTAGATTTTGAAAAAAGAATTTCAGACTGCTTAAGATCCAAAGGTATTATTTATTTTTGTATCTTTTCTCGGAAACTTATGTTTTGTTGGATTCTGAAAATAATAAAAAATTATAAAATTAAAAAAAATCATGTCCGAATTTCTTAATCAGCTTATTAGAATTTAATTAAGTTATAAAATAATCAAATTTTTAATTTTTCAAGTATTTTACGTAAGCCTTATGGGAAATTTTTATCCATAAAATGAGTAAAATCATACAATTAAAAAGCTCGAGAGAATGTATTTGAGGTAAGGATTTTAACAATTATTACTTTTATTCGTTTTGTTTAATGAAAGGGTCACAATTGCTTTACTTAATGTAATGCAGAAGATAGTTTCTACTTAAAATTTTTAAAATGAGAATTCTTTTTCTGTTATTATTATTTCTTGAAAAAACCAAACGTATGACACTGTTTTATTAAAGTTTATTTCTCTGATTTAAATTTTAAAATTTTCCATAATTTTGACAAAATCGAACGATTTTAAGATATTTAACGATAACAATAAGGTATTTAATTCTAGGTATTTAGAACGATATGACAATAAGGTATTTAATTCTAATTTTTTTAAAAATATTTTCGTTCTTCGTTTCGAAATTGAATTAGTTTTTTTACATCTTCCCCTGTAAAAGGTAATGTAATAACATATTATTCATGAAGATCTTGAATTAATCTAAAATTTACCCTTTTCAAAATTTGAAAGAAACGAAATCAGAATGAAAATCATTTTGTTTTGGGAAAAAAAATATATTTGGTATAAAATGTAAAAGTAGTAAGAAATAAATGTGCAAGCTTAATTAATTGAATAAATGTTAATGAAAACTACTTGAAATAAGTACAAAAATTATAGTATGGGAGAACAAAAATTATTTTAAAAATGAGTACAAAAATTGAGTAAAATGAAAAAGAAAATTGTATTAAATGAAAACAAAAATTGAATGGAATAAGAATAAAAATGGAATGAAATGGAAATACAAATTGAATGCGCGAAATGAGAACAAAAATTGAATGAGATATGAAAACAAAAACCGAATTATATTAGAATAAATATTGAATGGTATGAAAGCATAAACCAAATGATATGATAACAAAAATTGTAAATATTGCTATTAGCAATGTCGTGAATAACAAATATTAAATTGGGAAAAGCGTAAAATAAGATCAACAAGTAAAAAGGAGTCATATTCTCGAAGTAGAGTTTACTATGGGAATTTAAATATTTTTAAACAATTTTTCTAGACACGATCATTAAATATATTTGAACATTTTGCTTGTAAAGCGGAATCCAAGTGAGGCAAAAAAACTACACATAATACTTTTATTTCTTTTCTTACATTTTGAGCAAAAATCTTGTTAACAACTAGAATCTATACAAAATCAACAAAGAACAACATTTTTGATTTATTTTCTGATTTTTTTCTACACAAAACTTGTCACTTTTTTACGATATCTAGTAAATTCTTTACTGCTTTGAAGCTTTCTACCCTACGGATACGACTCATCATGTAGATTGCTCAACCAATGACAGTTCTTACTTTCACGAGTTCAATGACTTACAAAGAACGACTGCTGGACCACACTCTTTTCTTCGATTGAAATGACGCAAATCGGAAACATTGTTGCCCATTTCTTTCGGGTTTTTTTTTTTATATCTTTCTACCTTGTAAGTCCAAAGATTCTTGGTCAGGATATCTCGACCCTGAACTTCTGAACCTGGCAAATTGACGCAATGGTGGTCTTGCCAAACTGCAGAAGGGTAAAAATTATAAGTTGGAGGATTATAGATGTGTTATTAGTTTTTTAATGCTGATATGTTATAAAAGTAATGACATATTTTGAAATGTAATAATTCTGAACTGCCCTTTATTTGGTACAAAAGATGGACACGTGCTGTTAGAATACGAGATTTCAGTCCTTCTCGCCTCTTTTTCACAACACGTGTAGAAAATAGTTTAAAAACCTTACTAGTATTACGGATTGCCAATGGAAAATCAAAGGGTATTTTCTGGAACTTTCGATTTTTTTATAAGCAGATTTTTCAAACGTATATTTTTAGTCATAAACACACAGACACACACAAAACTGTTTGTTCTTGAGGAGCAAGCTTACAATTTCATGTTAATTCAAAACACCTGCTGAACTGCTCTTGTTTTGATTAAGTAGGTAGCTGTTTATATAGTGAACTTAAACATCACGACATAATACCGAAAATATCTGATATCGTAATTATAAAACCTAATTATATACATATCTCTAAATAGTATGCAAAAATTATTGCAAAGTCTTATTAAAAATACGTTTTTGGAATATTAATTTAATTTCTAGAAGCTTAATTTTATCAATTATTATTTTTACTTCGATATAACATCAGGAACATATTCTATAGAATAAAAAGTGCAAATTTTAGAACTAAATTTTTTCTACTTGGCTCTCCACTTGATGTTTCATTATTCATATTCAAATTAGTTTTGTCATTTGTATAACAGAGATATATGTAAATAGTACCATATTCATAGTATATAAAATTATCATTAATTTTATACACATCGCATATGTAACTAAGCATGTATGGCTATATACAAATATATAAGATGTTCAGAAGTTTTAATTAGCAGTTATTTTCAGCTGTATGCTGCCATTGTCATGTATTCGAAATGTATAATAGTGTATTATGGGAATACGACTTAAATCTATTTACGAAATTCGATATAAAAACCAACGTTTTTATATGGTGGCAAAGTTTTATATGGTAGAAAAAATTATTGAAATATTTGTTAAAACTGTTAGTTATTTTTAACTTTAAAATTTACTTAAAAAGAGACATTTGGGAGAGTATTAAAAAATTCATAATACTCATAAAATCAAAACATGCATTTGAAAGTTTGTAAGTCATTCTATTAAAAAAAGAATGGGAACCAGAATTCAGAAAAAATTATTGTGATAAGGCATGGCGCCAAATATTGGAAACATTCTTTCTTGCGAATGATTACTGACTAAAAGTCAGCAACCCTTACTATCTCGGAGATAGTAAAGGGGAGATAGTATCTCCCCTTTGTGAGTACAAAAGGTTTACGATACCTCATGCGGCATGGGGAGAAATTTTTACCTCATTTCTCATGGGGAGAAATTTTTACTCAAATTTTTACGTTACGATACCTCATGCCAGAGGGGGAAAGAAATTTTTTCCTCAATCCTAAAAGCGCCGAGTGGAAAGAATATTTTGACTTATTAAAATTATTGAAATATTAGTTAAAATTTGTCGCAAACGTCTAAATATTGCATTGTTAGGCGAGTACGAACGATTCCTAAAATTTTAAAGCTCTAGCTTGATGGGAAGTTGGTTAAATTAACGATCGAAAATTTGATGACACACACACACACCAAGTGAAATTCAGAAAAACGTTGTAAAAATTAGCTTTGTATTATTGCTTAATGATCGCTAGTAATAATTTCAATGGAATTTGTATCAAAATTCCATATGTATTATGATTTCTCAAGTGTATAAAATATTGTAATAATCTGCTTAAAATAAATATACACCCTTGAAGCTATAGAAAAATAACTTAAAAACCAGCAGTATTGGTCCAGAAAATTTAAGCTCTTCTGTTTTATTTCAAGAATTCAAAAGAAAAAAAAAATTTTTTTTCATTCCAAAAGTTTTTCAATAATTTTTTTTTAAAAAAAAAGGGGGTTCTCGTGATATATTCTTCTCCCGAAAATCTTAACTTACTCGGAAAGCTTGCATCTCATAACTAGTTGGAGTAAACGTTCTTCGTATGGGTGCTCTTTAAAACGTAAATATGCTAAATGAATTGTTGAAAGCAAAAATAGAACTTACGGTCATGTGTGTGACGTAATGTACGCCAGAGCTATGCGTATTGGAAAGATAAGCTTCCGTACTGGAGAAGGAATAAGACGAAAAAGGCGGGGAAGGGTAAACCTCGCTCATTACTATATATATATATATATATATATATATATATATATATATATATATAT
>BMAW01017198.1:908492-937765 GCA_019974015.1 Nephila pilipes
TATTACATTGGTTATAAATGCACGAAAACCACTTGAAATAAGTACAACAAAATTATAGTATATGTTCAAAAATTATTTTAAAATGAGTACAAAAAATTGAGTAAATGAAAAAAGAAAATTGTATTAAATGAAAACAAAAATTGAATGGAATAAGAATAAAAATGAAATGAAATGGAAATACAAATTGAATGCGCGAAATGAGAACAAAAATCGAGATATGAAAACAAAACCGAATTATATTAGAATAAATATTGAATGGTATGAGCATAAACCAAAAGGATATGATAAACAAAATTGTAACATTGCTATTAGCAATGTCGTGAATAACAAATATTAACCAAAAATAGAAAGTGCTGCAAAATAAGATCAACAAGTAAAAAAAAGGAGTCATTCTCGAAGTAGAGTTTACTATGGAATTTAAAGTATTTTTTAAACAATTTTCTAGACACGATCATTAAATGAGTATTTGAACATTTTGGCTTGTAAAGCGGAATCCAAGTGCAAAAAACTACACATAATACTTTTTTATTTCTTTTCTTACATTTTGAGCAAAAATCTGTTAACAACTAGAATCTATACAAAATCAACAAAGAACAACATTTTGATTTATTTTCTGATTTTTTTTCTACACAAACTTGTCACTTTTTTACGATATTCAGTAAATTTTTTACTGCTTTGAAGCTTTCTACCCTACGGATACGACTCATCATGTAGATTGCTCAACCAATGACAGTTTTACTAATGAGTTCAATGACTTACAAAGAACGACCGCTGGACCACACTTTCTTTCGATTGAAATGACGCAAATCGGAAATATTGTTGCCCATTTCTTCGTTTTTTTTTTTTTTTTTTTTATATCTTTCTACCTTTGTAAGTCCGATTCTTGGTCAGATATCTCGACCCTGAACTTCTGAACCTGGCAAATTGACGCAATGGTATCTCTGGCTAAACTGTAGAAGGGTAAAAATTATAAGCTGATTATAGATGTGTTATTAGTTTTAATGCTGATATGTTATAGCAATGACATATTTTGAAATGTAATAATTTGAACTGCCCCTTTATTTTGGTATTATTGACACGCTGTTAGAATACGAGATTTCAGTCCTTCTCGCCTCTTTTCACAAATACGTGTGGCAGGCTTAAAACCTTTAGTATTACGGATTGCCAATGGAAAATCAAAGGGCATTTTCTTGAACTTTCGATTTTTTATAAGCAGATTTTTTCAAACGTATATTTTTAGTCATAAACACACAGACACACACAAAACTGTTTGACTCTTGAGGAGCAAGCTTACAATTTCATGTACACCAAAACACCTGCTGAACTTTGATTAAGTAGGTAGCTTTCGTTTATAGTGAACTCTTAAACATCAATGACATAATACCGAAAATATTCGATATCAATTATAAACCTAATATATCCTAAATAGTACATGCAAAAATATTGCAAAAGTCTTATTAAAAAAATACGTTTTTGGAATATTAATTTAATTTCTAGAAGCTTAATTTTTATCAATTATTTTTATCGATATAACAGAACATATCTATAGAATAAAGTGCAAATTTTAGAACTAAATCTTTTTCTACTTTACCTCCACTTGATACATTATTCATATTCAAACTAGTTTTGTCATTTGTATAACAGAGATATATGTAAATAGTACCATATTCAGTATATGTGGTCATTAATTTTATACACATCGCATACATGTAACTAAGCACGTATGGCTATACACAACATATAAGATGTTCAGAAGTTTTAATTGTTATTTCAGGCCATGCTGCCATTGCTCTGTATTCGAAATGTATAATAGCGTATTATGGGAATAATGACTTTAAATCTATTTACTAGGATATAAAACCAACGTTTTATATGGTGGCAAAAGTTTTATATGGTAGAAAAAATTATTGAAATATTTGTTAAACTGTTAGTTATTTAACTTTAAAATTTACTTAAAAGAGACATTTGGGAGAGCATTAAAAATTACAATACTCATAAAATCAAAACATGCATTTGAAAGTTTGTAAGTCTTATTAAAAAAAAGAATGGGAACCAGAATTCAGAAAAAATTATTGTGGATAAGGCATGGCGCCAAACATTGGAAACATTCTTTCTTATGAATGATTGACTAAAAAGTCAGCAACCTTTACTATCTCGGATAGTAAAGGAGATAGTATCTCCCTAGAGTACAAAAGGTTTTACGATACCCTCATGGCATGGGGAGAAATTTTACCTCATTTCTATGGGGAAATTTTATCAAATTTACGTTACGATACCTCATGCCAGAGGAGGGGAAAGAAATTTTTTCCTAAAAGCGCCGAGTGGAAAGAATATTTTGGACTTATTAAAATTATTGAAATATTAGTTAAAATTTGGTCGCAAACGTTCAAATATTGCATTGTTAGGCGCACGAAATGATTCTAAAATTTTAAAAGCTCTAGCTTGATGGGAAGTTGGTTAAATCTAACGATCGAAAATTTGATGACACACACACACACCAAGTGAAATTCAGAAAACGTTGTAAAAAATTAGCTTTGTATTGCTTTCAATGATCGCTAGTAATACTTCAATGGAATTTGTATCAAAATTCCATATGTATTATGATTTCTGTATAAAAAAATATTGTAATAATCTGCTTAAAATAAATATACAACTTTGAAGCTTTCATAGAAAAACAACTTAAAACCAGCAGCATTATCCATAACGAAGCTCTGTTTTATCATAACTAAAAAAAAAAATTTTTTTTCATTCAAAAAGTTTTTCAATAATTTTTTTAAAAAAGGGTTCTCGTGACATATTCTTTCCTCCCGAAAATCTTAACTTACTCTCGGAAAGCTTGCATCTCATAACTAGTTGAGTAAACGTTCTTCATGGGTGTTTTAAAAAACGTAAATATGCTAAATGAATTGTTGAAAGCTAAAATATAGAACTCATGGTCATGTGTGACGTAATGTACGCCAGAGCTATGTATTGGAAAGATAAGCTTCTCCGTACTGAGAATAAGACGAAAGGCGGGGAAGCGGTAAACCTCGCTCATTACTATATAGCATATATATATATATATATATATATATATAGAGAGAAAGATATATATATATATATATATATATATATATATATATATATATATATATATATATATATATATATATATATATATATATATATGTGGGGGATAATTTCAAAAATCAAATTGCTTTACTAGCATTAGAATGCGCATCTTATGAATCGTAGCTGTCTGGGGAAAAAATTTGTCGCGTCTGCTGGAAAACACGGGGAAATGGTAGCGGGATCTGTAACATCAAAACCTCGTTTGAAAAAAAAGAAATTATTTTGTAGAAATATGCTTAAGGCTCCTTCACACATACAAGTAAGCGAAGCTTTAAAAAATTTGAGAAATATTATCATTGCTGTGGTTTTGTATCAAGGATACAATAAAACAAACAAGCATACTTTCTCAAGTTTGAGTAAATTAGGTTATGCAAACAATATGTATGTCATGGAGATTTTCATAAACTGGCAGAAAATCTTTGATATTACGGATGAATGTGATACATGTTCCGATCTAATTTTTTTAAAAAAACTTCAAGAACATTTGTTAGCTCTTGATCGTATTCTACAGTTTAATTTGAAACTGAATTATATTTACAATATATTTTGCTGACATATTTAAAATTTAATATAATTTCTACAGCAAAAAAGATAGTTATTATATATTATTGTTATTCTTATCATTTGTTGTTTAAAATGAATTTCAGAGAGAAAAATATTTCAGAAGAGAACAATTTAAAACATAGATAACTGCTTTGGTGAATTACAATCTAGAGAGAAATAAAATATACTATTAAGGGATGCATTTGCCATGAATTTTATTATTTAATGACTTAAGAGAAATAAACGAAACACACAACCCAGATTTAGTGCATAAAAATAATTTCTTACCTTGTATTATAGTAAAACTCTGAATTTTTTAAATGCACTAATTCTTAGATATTAGGTAATTAAGCATACAAAATTGTCCAAGGAAATAAAGTGCGGTTTCTTTTTTTTTTTTGTCTCTTTCAATTTATTCAAATCTTTTTAATATAAATTCTATACCCAATATCAAAAATTTTTTTTTTTAAATAAAGTTAATATTTTCATTTGGATTGAGTTATTATAGTAATATAGCAATACTGACGCTTTTGATTAAAACCGTTATGCTTGTTTTTTATTATTTATTATTCGTTCATTCATTTAACCCCAGAAAGATGCAGGTAATTAAATATTCATTGAGAATTTTTGGATATATTTTCGATAATAATGCTAAAAATGTCCTTAGTTTCTTATTTTGTTTCTTCCTTAATACTATTCTCATTATTTCCGATTATATGGCGTATTTAATTTCATCAAAATCTTGCAAACAGAGCGTTGTTTGTTTGATTGATAGTTGTTCTTTTGACGCAGATTTAATTTTGGAAGATAGAGCTTTTCTAAGGAGGTAGGTCAGAAAGGACAGCAATAAACTCAAAGCAAAAATTTCTGGATCTTACTGGTGTTTTTTTGCGCTCCTATAGCTAGCTGTCAAAGGGAACAAGTTTTCCTTTCTGCCCTCAAGCTCAAAACGAAACATTCAAGACCACATGTTTGAGAGTGAAAATATCATCTGCTTTCTCCAATCAAGAGAGTTTTAGTTCCAACTTGTCAACTTTCTTCATGGATCTTTCATCTATCAGGTAAAATAAATACTGAGCTCTATTTTAATTTCCTCTCTATATATATTGCTTTTATAATTTCTAGAAAATTCTATTTTTTGCAACAAATCTTATTTATTACTTGAGTTAATCGTTTCAAAAAAATAATTGGTATTAAAGAATTTTAGTTTTCTAAATTTTATTATAGGCTAATGTTAACGATAATATACTATATAATTTACAACTCTTATGGTGTAATCTTTGTAATTTTACATTGTTTGTTTAATGAATTTCAATATTTTAAAATGCTTTGTTTTATCCTTATTTTAAACTAATGGTGTTTAATAGAATTTTTTTGGCAGGCTAAATTTATTATATGTTATGTATTAGAAATTTTTACTAATTTCATGATTTTGATGTGTAATGACAAATCTTTGCACATATTTATTTATTGAATTTTAACTCCTTTAAAAAGTGTTTTGTTCTTTCCTCTCCTTTTTTTATATTTTTCAAAGAAGTTTTATGTTTTTAAAAAATTTAAGCAATTTTTATTATACGCTTTGCGTTAGGGGCAAATGTTTATATAATGCTTTATGTGTATCGTAATCCTTTACAATCTTTTTATATTATTCTATTTATCTTTATGTTCAATTTACTGAGTTTTTTTCAAAAATTTAATAGCTATTAACAATATTTCTTTAATTTTTTTTAAACATGCAATGTATGAGAATTTATTTGTCTGATTTTAAAACCTTTATCAATGCTTTTTAATCCCACTAATCTTTTATTGCATTTTAGCATTATAAAATGTGTATTTATCCCTTTTTTAAATTAATGGACATTTACAGAATTTTATGGTTATAAAGTTTATCAATGTTATGCAATAGCAAATATAAGCGATCAACTTTTGTCCTTGCTATGTAACTTTAATTCTAATAATTATTTATTGAATTTTAATGTTAAATGTTTCATTTCTCCTATATATAAAAAATTTATAGGTAATAAAGATTTTTTCCTATTAAAAGAATTTTCTCTTTATATATAGTAGAATACAAAAATTTTTTTAGACACTGATTTTACAACTTTAGAATCTTCATTGTATATGTTATTGAATTTAACTCTTTAAAAGGGTTTGTTTTTATTTCAGCTTTTAAACCAGTTCTTTTTTTTCTAGAACATTTTTCTCTGTATAACCAATTTTCACCACTGTCTTTGCAAATTTATATATAATTTTACAGCCTTTGTTCATAATAACTTACAATCTTTTGCATTATTTATTTATTGAACTTTAACATTATAGTTATCTTATTTTGTCCAACAAACTTTTGATATGGGAACTTAGTTTGAACTTGCTAATGTGAAGATATTATTATTTATCCTTCGTTCTCGTAATAATAATGAAAATTTAAAAATATCATTTAATATCCAAAGTTTTCTTTATATATTTCTTGAAATTCAGAAAAATTTAGATGTGTATTAGGTTCACTTCAACGTTTATATATAAGTAGTATTTAAAACTTGATTATAAAGACATACGTTTGAGTTATTGTTCATTTTTACATTAAAGAATGGATTTTTTTAATCAAAAAAAGGCTGAATGAGATGTTACTATCAATGCTTGGTGTTCTTTAATTTTTATAATCAAGCTAAGATATCTTGATTAAAAAATAGAGGAGTCTTAATCTCTCAAGTGAACCCTATAAACCCTTTAGCATTTTTTAATATGATGTTAATTTATGAAAAATCTTCCTTTTTCCTTCACAAAGGAAGTATATAAACAAGTGTTATCATCATGTAACTAATTTTTCCTTTTTATCGTTCTTGAAAATTCAATTATATACGTTATTAATACTATGCTATTGAGCGTTATGTAACTTCACTTATTTTAATATTGGCTTAATGATTTAAACTTGCATGTTTGAATTCCTTTCCATTAAAATTCATAAATTATAATTAATGCAGCATTGACTCAGTAGGTTTGGATGACTCAAGAAGGAATAATTCTAACTGTTCCATGCTAATCTTAAAGTCAAGAAGAGATTTGATGATATGGCTTTTGTATAATCGTATGAAACACTACAATAAAAATTAAACATAGAGCTTTGCATGAAAATATTGAAAACGTTTATAACGAGTTTTACATCGATCAATGCTGAAATCGCATAATTAAAGACACAGGATCCCAAAATTGGGGAACACTTTTTTTCCTATAATAAATCCGAAAGTTATTTTTATTCTTACTTCGCTATCTTTGTTGAATGTTATGTGGTTCCATGTGTCTTGCTTTCACACTTGTAATACAAAAATGAGTTTTGAATTCTACAAGTTCCAGAAAAATTACACTTTTTAGATTATTCCAAATTATAAGAGACTACATCATGAACTGATGTACGTATTACACTATCACAAACTTTCAAGAAATTTAGAAATCATTTTCCTAGCAATTGTTCCAACATTAGATTGGTTCCTTGACATGTAAGATAACCTTAAAAAATTAAAATGGAGTGTTTTTTATTTCTCTGGATGTTATGGAATGTTTTAATTTAATACATGTGTTAATAACAATTTCATTAAAATGTTAATATGTTGCATACAACATAAGAAACAAAGATTTTGACTTCAAAACAGAGTTGGCAACACGGTGTCTTGAGAATGTTAGTTTCTAAAATAAGTCCTGACTAAGAAATTCATTTTCATACAAATAAAAAAAAATGTTTGAATATAAAATCGTTCTTTTCTTTTTCACTAATAAAACTGTTACATCAATCCTTTTGCAGTCATCATCATTTATATTTTACTAACACTATGATAATTCAATACTATTCTTTAAAAATATATGCAATAATTAGATTATTCAATGTTACTTTAATTTTAAAAAAAAATGCTCATAACTCTTTGCGATATATAAGTTGAACTACATAAAGTATATATATATATACATTCATGATATGTATATAGTGAATTTAAGTTAATAATACTTATTAAAATCATACTTACTAACAATAGTAATAAAATAATGATAACTATTTAATTTAATTAAAATACAGTATAATGAGTATACTAACTATTATGATTAAAATAGCTAAAAATAAATATAATATTATTATAGTATTGTAATTTTCTACAAAATATTATAGTTTTTATATTATAACTTTTGTAAAATTATATATATAATCTTATCAGATTTTTATTATAGCGTTATGATCTTTGTGCATTATTGTAAATTTTATACATTTTCTCTTTTAGTAAAATATTATATAATTCTTTTTTAATTTTATGTAAGATTGCAAACAATTTTTTGTAAGTATTATATGTCACAAATTGATATTCTATTTTATTAATAACAATATATAATGTTTTCTTTTTGACGGTGATCGCATTACTGTTTATTAACGTCGCATTGCTAAGACAGCTAATGAGGTATATTTGCGACGGACCTTTTAATTTTGAACCTCTAAGAGAGATGCATGACTGAACTCTCCATTCCCACCTGAGAGACTTGTCCCTGACTGTATGCCACACCACTCGAGCCGCCTGATCACCTCACCATCAATAGGACTTATCTATTCCACTAAAGTTCCGCCTTAACCAGAGCTTTCAAAGGTCATTTGACTTGATAGTTCCAATTTTATGCACCACATGTGGTCTTAATCTTTTACCACATGCTATATACTTTGAGTATCTCGTCCACAACACGTGGAAAGCTCAGCTTCGGACAGCTAACTTATCGCCGATTATAATTGATTTTTCTTGCTTTGGCACATTTCCATTGTTGAATCTTACTTTTGTAACAAAGACGATGAACGACAGCTAATAAAAATCTAATGAAGTTATGGTAAAATATCTCAATTTTTTCATATGAGGAAAAAAAGCAATGAAAATTTCTTTTACTATTTTCATGTAATGAGCAAAGCTTTTAAGTATTGCCATTGCTTTACTTCCTATATCTGGAAAATTTTAATCGGTCCTTATATGTCGCGTGGTATTAATTAACTGTTTTTTTCCAGATTTTCTTCTGAAAAACGATTGATTTCTACTTTACCCTTCAAATAAGGACTCAGAGAGTGGTAATTATCTGCGCATAGCTATGATTATAAGCTTACTGAAGATACTTGCTCATTCAGAAATCCTGTCATTATCCTTCTGCAAAGCATGCACCAACTTGGGAACGTTTTATTAACACTGTCAGCGTCAAGGAAGAAAAAACAGTTTTAACAAGAGATGTTCCTGTCCAAAGAAGATTCTTTAATGAAGATGTTCTTGAAAAGAAGGAGATAGAAATAAACATGTGGAAAAGTTCTTTTTCAAAAAAAATGGAGAAAGAATGGAAATTTGAGTGTTCCCAAATCAGACATTGCCTTCAGAGTAAAATATGTTGGATACTGGACATCAAGGAAAGGCGTGATTCAAACCGACAGTAATCTCTTTACATGTCATTGGTACCTACAAAGAATTTAATGCAACAGCAGCTAATCTCTGCAAAAGGGTATGAGTTCTGTCTCTAATTTTCCTCGGTAAGTAAAACAAAGTATGGTTTATCTTGAAACAGCATTATTCTTTTTTCGTGCTCTTCACAGAGTCTGACAATTAATTATTGAAAAGTTCATTTTAATCTAGACATAAATCGATAGTATGTGAAGTTGGATCTTTTGAGATTTTCTCTCGCCAACCTTGGGGCTTTTTTGAAGTAATTTGAATTGAATTGCATAAAATTACAATTTCTTCCCAAACAAACGAAAACGATTAGTTAAATTAGATAAAGATCAGAAATTTAGTGAATTCACATTGATGATATAATATAGCAATAAGAAATGAAAGATAAAAGGAAATAGAGAAAGACGATAGCTGTAGGATATTTGTGTAAAAATTAGATTGAAGCATCGTAATTTTGGATTGAAGTATTAGTAATAGATACGAATATTAGTTATTGAAAATACTTGAATCGGATTGAGCGATCGGTAAGCTAACTTATATTAGAATATAAAACAAAGATTAACGAGTTAAGAGGATTCGGGAGAGAGCGACTTATATAATTTTGGTAGGTATAAAATGTTGTACTCTTTCTCCTACGAACCTTCAACTGGAGTTTTAACTTACGACTATTTAATTAGACTTTAGGATTATTGAAGAGCACAATGTAAGACAAAACTGTGCAGTCTGCTATCTGGACTTTCACAGTGATGATTTAACTCTCACCTCGACGAGTGAGTTTTAAATAAGCATGAAGGAATAAATCGAAGCAAAGATAGAAGGCGTGGTTCTGTGTGTGAACACATGAACTGAGCTATGAATTCTCTTTAGATCGAGGGGGAGAAGAGCTGGAAAGTCTAAAAGCTAGATAAATGATTTGTGTAATTAATAAATTGTATAGAATCTACTGTTGATATTTGTTTTCAATTTTTTAAAATTCGTTAAAAAACATATTGGGGGGAGAAAAGAAGTTTAATCAAGGGCGGATTTGTATGAATGAACCAACATAGTTAAATATTTAGTTTTATATTTTAGAATTAATCTACAACAAAACTTATGACTGTTATTTTAATCTTTCAAACAATCAAATAGTGTTAGAATATTCTTTAAAATGCGCTTGTTTTGAAAGGAAGAAGTTTGGGAGAAATTGTTGCATCTGCTGCGGAAAACACCAACAGATGAAAGAATAGAAGGTAGGGTCTTAAATATCAACAAAATCATGAATTTGAAAGATAGTTTTTTTCTTTGGTGAATGACTAGCTCTCTTCCACATATGAATGAAAGTGGATAACTGGAGTGACATAATTAATGGTGTAGAATGTCATAGAAGTGACATATACCACGGGATCAGAATTGGGCATGAGAATATGCTTTAGGTATCCTCTCCACACATCTGTAGAAGCGTCTTAATAATCTTGGTGATCCACACACATGAATGAACGGTGTAGATTTGTATAAAGTAGTGCTCGCAATCCGTGCCGCGGTTTGTACGTCATGAGCCAGATACAGGTGTGCCGCGTTAAATACATTGTATTTGACATTTACAATTTTTTTCATCATGGTTTAGTACACAATGACAATTTTTCATAATAATGTCTATTTTCTAATGATAATTATAGAATAATGATATAACTAAATAATTATTCAATGATCCCCTGGTGAGAACAGTTGAAAACTGCACAGTGTGTTGTGTAAACAACGCCCACCAAATTAATCAGATAAAACAAAATGACCGTTATGCGCGTCGCAAGTTGAAGACTCATGCATGTGTTATTTGTGATTTGCGCGTTAAGGTTCACTCTCGTATGTCATTGTTGTCACCGGTTTTACAACACAAAGTTAAATAAACACGTTCCTACCACTAACGATACCATTATTAATTATCTTACTGAAGTGTATGGTTAACGTTCTTCGTATAAAAATTTTAAGTTTTATGTACCCCTTTAACCTTTTTTCCTTCGGCGGTACATATGCTGTACCATAAAAATTGTCCCTTGACTTCGTCTTCACGTACAGATGATGAAGAACCATCACAAGTGTTACAAAAAAAAACCCAAAGAAGGTAGGTGAAAAGAAAGTAATGACGAAGACTACATTAAATATGGATTCTCGGTGGAGACGAAAACAGCACCAAGACCATGCATCATTTGCGGCGATCAGCTACCAAATGAGTCAATGGTACCCAGTAAATTATGGCATCTATATTTAAGCCATCCTAGCAGCGTCAACAAAATAAACAATATTTTAAGAGGTGCTTGGAACAAATAAAAAAAACAGAAGAAATTCTATGAAATCGGCCGTAACCAATTTCCTGAAAAGGCATTAGAAGATAGCTATCATGTTGCAAAATTAATTGCACGTCAGAAGAAGCCAAGACATACCGTTTGGCGAAACACTTTATTAACAGCATGCATGGAATTCAAGTAGATTTATTCTTAGGCCCAATGAAGTTAAGAAGTGAATAAAAGTTTCTGTCTTCAGATGTTAAAAAAGACGTATTCTACGATATGTCAAGAGATATCTAGGAACACCTGATTAAAAAACTGTTATCGGCTAGAAAAATTTGAGCCTAGGATCGATGAAACAAATACCAGCAATAAAAGCACAGCTGATAGCTATTGTACGTTTCTGTTGATGAGGACTTATTGAAGAACATTATTTATTTTGTAAGGAGGTCCAGATGAACTACCGTGAAGAAATTTTCGAGTAACCGATGATTTTTTTTCAAAATATGTAATATTCAATGGGAGCAACTGCATTGCTGTTTGCACGGATGGCGTGCCAGGCAATGACGACAAAAAAGGTTTTGCCCTTGTGTAAAACAAAAAATTGACGGTACAATTTACACACTGCTGCATACATCGAGAAGCATTGATGGTCAAGAATTTCCCTTTTGAACACGATGAATGAATTTACTGAAATCATAAACTTAATTAAATCAAGGTTTCATAAATTCGCGTTTTGATTACTTTGTGCATGGGAGCTGAATATGAATCCATATTTTATAAGAAATAATATACAAGGGAAATAATATTCGTTATATCCTGAGGCAAAAGTTTTGGCCAGATTATTTGAGCTTCGTCACGAGGTGTACTTTAACACAGAATATGCCTCGAAATATGCCAGCACCTCGATGATGATTACTGGATAGCCAAACTTTTGCATACATGGCTGATATATTTAGCATTTGAATGAACTTAATAAAAAAATGCAAGGTCGAAATGAGAATATTTTGACGTGCTCCAAACAAATTACAAGCACGGGTTAAAAAAAAAACTGAACTTTGATTGGTAGAAAAGAGTTGCAAAAAAAGGATGTTTGGAATTGTACCAAAGGACCAATCATATTACAATTGAAAACAAACTTCACCATTCAGGATCTGGCCCAACAACATTTAAGTGATGCCTTTACAGAAATTTGATCATTTTTATTCCATTAATACGGAACAATACGACTGATTCGAAACTTTTGCAACCAATGCACAAATTTATGGAAGCACTGCCTCTACAAAGAGAGGAATTACAGATTTAAATAATGACATAACTTAAAATTATACTTCCTAAGTTCCATTAGATGTTTTCTGGATTTACGTTAAAAAAAAAGAATATCCCATTTCTACAAAGCAATCTTTACCATTACTTCCTTTTCGACGATATATTTATGTGGGGCAAAGTTTTTTAACTCTGTATTAATTAAAAATAATACCATGCTGAAAAGATCTTGACCAAGAACTTAGTTGTGTTGTCAAATATTGAGCCGGAATATAAAAACCTTTTGTGTTCATTGAAACAAGCGCAGGTATAACATAAATAATTATTATGATTGCGTGGAAATAAATATTATGTTATGGTTTTATGTATGAATACTTTTCAAATAAAAACAAACATTTGTTGTAAAATCAGTTCACTATCACCTATATATTTTTTATTTTGGTGCCGCGGAATTCTAGAAAGAATTTTGTGCGTCGTAGGTGAAAAGGTTACGGAGCACTGGTGAAAGGACAGACAAACAACCATATTTTGAAATTTTTATATTATATCATGTTCACGTTATGTCAAGGTTTATTTTTTGTTATTTCTTTCAAGGAAAAAGTTGAAAATGCTTGATGAATAACATAACTATTATATTCTTTTATTCATCGGAATTATCATTCATTCACGAGTTGTGCGGTTTCTTACCGTCTATCCAAACCTGACATTTTAGCAAAGGTAAACCACGTAGAATCTATAATTTAATAAGTAATTTTTGACTTTAATTTGCAGGCATAATCTAAAGTCTACTATGAATTTCCTGCCCCTGACAGAACAAACAAACTTTTTATTATTCAACTAGAGGATTTTTTTCTGTTCCACATGTACATTAAGACAGGATCCCAAGCAAATGTAAACTATTTATAATAACCATCATCGGCGTAGTTGAGGGAGAAATATGGGGAGTTGTAACTCCTTATCAGAATTATTATTGTATACTGAACTTCTTTAAAACTGACCATTTTTCACGCTGCTGATTTTTTCAGAAAAATATTTAAATCATGTTCTCTACAAAAACATCTGTTTTAAAATAACAATGAAATTCTAACACCTTTGAGGATACGAGTTGAAGTGGAAGACTCTGCCAAAAAAAAAATTTCTACTACCTTCCCTGAATTATAACAAAAATATAAGCTATGGGAGAACCATGGAATAAATGATCAAGATAAATAATGATAAAAAGTAATAATTAAATTTTATTCGAGTATTTATACTAAGTAAAAGGCAACTTCTGTTTTCCATTTATTTTGGGTCAAAATGCTGTCGGTTAAAAGCTATCATCATTCACATGAGAAACATAACTGCCATCATTTCGTGAGAAATTCTCTAATAAAACGGACTATATAGACCGAATCTTGAATGTCTAGGGATTGCAAATGCGTTTAATAAAATGAGCATAGACTAACTACTGGGATTAAAAAAGTACTTTAAAAGTGAACTTGCAAAGAATCAAAAGATTCAGGTTTTAATCCACCCAATTCTTGGCAATGTTTATAAATCAAAAGCCCAATAGCCTGAGGTACACCATTTCATTTAATTACGTCGAGGTCAAAGAGACTGAACTGTCTCGAAATCCTTCGAAAAGTTGAGAAATAGGGAAAACATTTTATGATAACCTAGCGTAAAAGGTAAACAAAAGATTGACATCACTAGAGTGGTAAATTTGGGGGAAATGTAGATCAATTTCCAGGGCAAAGGCAATATTTCGGTTTTTTAAAACTATAATAAATACTCATAGATCAAAACATTACTAAAAACTTTGACATTTACGTCTGCAACGTAAAAGAAATGTTGTTCTTGAAAATAAATTCCTTTATAAATCACTCTACAACCGCGTATTTTCGAATAAACTAAATTGTTTTATTATTATATTATTTTCTTTTTGTGTTCGCGTGGTGATAAATACTTCATTACTCACAGGAAAATATTTTTGAACGTACCAACCGATATTAATGCGCGCATTTATAATGCCAAATAAAATGCAGTGTGTCAGATAAAGAGAATAAATGGAGTCAGTTATGTTTGCATGCTTACAAATCAGACTCTATATTACACGGGTTGATTAATTGAATGTTTATTAATGTCGCACTTAGAAATAAGACAAGGGTTATTGGCAACGGACTTTGTAATTTAGAATCTCTACCAAGTGATGAGAGTCTCCATAAGCTGGCACCTCCTAAAATTTCGATACAACAGCTGGTGAACTTGGAGTTACATGCATTAGCCTCACTACAGATGGTTTTTTGGTAACATCAGGACTTGAACCAACGACTCGATGGAAGCAACGTCGGCCATGAAATCGCGATCATGACCACTCGTCAACCGCGGTCGCAATCTACACATAGAATATGACTTTCCAACAGTTTAATTTAGCTATATCAAACAAAAAATGCCGGAACTGAAAAATAAAGTCATGCAAGTCATTACAAAAAAGCAGCATTTAACTGTCCAGTGTCTATTCCTCTCAGTGTAAAGCTCTCCCGCTTCACAATTTCTATAGAATTAAAGAGGAAAATAGAGATATCTACGATAAATCCCCCCCCCCCCCCAAGTCTTGTACATGCTTTTTATCTGGAGAACGAAATTAAATGCTCGTTTGTAATTTGCAAAATGAAAGTAAATGTTTTGGATATAATAAATCAGTGATAACAACATCGGTAGGGCCCCTTATATTCCTGATGATTTGATGCTAGGCCATCATATATTTACAATAGTTTCTTTCCATACTTTATAAAACGGGAGATTTAGTTCTCATTTCCTCCGTAAGTAATCCAAATTTGATGAAGACTATCTGTCATATTTTTCATTTAAACTAGAATTTTAAATAAACCGTAACAATAGATTTTGGATATTCATCGCATCTAATGTTCTATGTTACAGGAACTGAACACGCACATCCATCTGTGTATTTCGTCATACTCCTGAAGAAAGCTGAGTTTATTAGGATTTCCTCTGAGCTCTTCGTGTTCCCAGGTAAATTTTAAATTGATTTGTTTTTTCAAGTTGTAGTGTACATATATATATATATATATATATATATATAATGATGTACCCGCTTTATCATTTTTTTAATTGTTTTTATTTTTAACCGCTAATACAAATTTAATCCAATCAATTTTCACGTAGCTCCAACTATCGACGTGTTCCAGAAGCTGAGAGCGGCTAATCTTACATCCAGTTTAGTCCTCTCTATCCTTCGAGTATTCTAATGAATTAAATTGCTGGCAGAATAAAAAACTCGTGGTTTGATTTTTTTCCTATTAATGCTCTTAACGTACGCACCGCTTGAATGCTTTATGTAATGATTTTCGCTACTGCATCGATTTTATAAGAATTACTTTCGTTCGTGTCTTGGATTCCTGTGCGCGAAGAATATGCTCACATCTGAAATAAATAATTTCAACTGGACTCCCATTTTTGTTTGATAAGAGGATCTACATTGACTTATATATATGAAAGAGTATATATATATATATATATAAGTATATATATATATATAGTTGGTTACCTGCGTCTAAAAGTATCACTTTGTGTGGTGTGCCATGAATGAGGAGACGCGATTTTATCACAAATACTCAGTTTATTTATCAGATGTGTGGACGAAAACATTTACAAATTGGGCAAAGACAAATATACTCCAACTTCGCAGATACTACAGGTTCCAGTACCCTTGCGCCAGAAATCTCAGGTCTCCTGTATGGTTCTGGCCACCAAGCCACATCTCTTCAGCCGAAACTCTCGTATGTTGCCCGTATGGTGTCCCAGCCATGTAACGTTCTTCGACTGCATGTGCACCTCACGCACAGCCAAGTAGTGAGGCTTCTCAAGTGTGTTGTCGACACGCACGCACACACAGATATATATATACCGAAAAATTTATGAAAGAATAATTTAAAAATATTTAAAAAGACAAAAATCCAAGAAATGTAACAATGAAACAAAAATAAATGAAAATATGAAACCCAGCAAGTCAAAAAAGCATCGGGCTGAGGGACCGAATAACAAGCGGTTAAATTAGTTTAATGGTACCAACCTTCCCTTTATGACTTGATAGGCTGAGAATTGGGAACCAAAAAAACTGCAAAAAAAGAGTTCGATGATTGAAAGATCTGATCCTCAAAGCAACAAAAAAAAAAAAAAAAAAAAAAACTTCTTTACTTATATATATATATATATACATATATATATATATATATATTACATATATATACATACATACAGAAGCAAAAGAGGGCTTCATACATATATATATATAGAGAGAGAGAGAGGTAAAAAAGAGGGGCTTCATACATATATATATATATAGAAGCAAAAAGAAGAGGTTTTTTTGTTGCTTCTAGGATCAGATTCATAAAAAAAAAGATTAAGCTCATTTTTAGAATTTAAATAACGAGAGTTCGCATTTTGTGACATGAAAGCACTACAAAGTATCGTATATAAAATTTGTTTTTATTCCATCAACACACATGCCAATATTTTCCGGGAAGATCTCTCTGTAGCGCTTGTCGCCTCTAATCAAAAAAAAAGTAGCTTTGGCATTTAATCGTGATCTTTATTGCAGTGTTTTTGTTTTCTGTTAATTTCACACACAGAGCCTCAAAACACTTAATATTTATCAAGAATGCTGAACATTTCTGCAGTTTTTTTTTGAACCCTGAGTTTTTTTTTTTTTGTTTAATTGAAAACAGTTAACAAAAAATTGCCGTACTTCAAATGTGTGTCCTTTTGGTAAAACTTTCAATCAAACTTTGAATCTAGACCAATTGATAGTCACCAACTAACCTGTAGATATGAGAAGTGGTAGATCGGTACTAGACATTTCAAGAAATTAACACAATTTATTAACGTTAAAACCTTTTAATAAAGATATATCAGCTGACTAGCTATTTGACCAGCTGACTGAAAGAAGTGGTAACCAAAATAGCTAATGATCTGGTAAGGTGAAGTTACCCTTTAGTTGTTGTAGAAGGATGAATTCAATTTCTTTTGCATTTGATTTTTTCACACTTGGAGCAGTTCATCCACGTGCGCGCTATGAATGCAGAAGGTCAGCGTGCTAGGAATCTACCTTCTGATCACCATATCGGTGGTCATGTGCAAGCAAGAATCGTAAATTGACGTCACAGAATAATACCGCAATATTTTTAAAGAGAATAGTTTGAAAGCTGAAGAAAATTTTATTTGAATTCAGAGTTAAAACTGCAATTTAACTTCACTGAAAATTCTAAAAAAAGTGTGTTCTGCTGAATATGCAAATTTCTTCAATAACTTTGCCGTTTTTGTTTTTTGAAATGGGATATTTCATATATGTATTTCTAAATAATATCAATTTTAAAAAATCCTAATTTTTAAAATCTCAAGATCACATAAGTTTTTGTTGAATGTAACACACTCTTATTTATAAATAAATAAATGAGTTTATTAATAAATTATGTTTTTTTCTTTATGTGACATGATTTTATGTCAGCAGTGCCTTTGTTTCCAGGTTCAACTTTTCCGAATAATAAAGCATTATTTCAGTGAATTCATTATTTTAATTAACCCCACAGGGCTAGAAATGTTTAAGTAAAAAATACTAAAATCGACTTTAAGAATTTCATTTTTAATAAGCTCTTTTAAAGTTCGTTTTTAACATGAGATAACATGGTATTTTTTTCTGTTATTCTCAGAAAGTTAAAATTATTCAAAATGGATATTAATTAGTATAAAAGTACATACTCGAGCCCCAGGTTCCACTGAAGCAATTAGCAATCAAGAAAAATAAAATATCTTCTCTCAAATTTAATACATTTTATTTTCACAATCAAAAAATATTCTAAAGTCCAAAAAAGTTCCAAAGTCCAAAATGTATTTATGGCTTTCGAATACTTTTTTGGTGTGGTGAAAAGTAGTTTTAGAATGCATAAACTTCTGTTCTAGATAATAATTAAGAATATAATGGTTGATTTGGATTACAATAAATTGAATCTCATGTTTTATAATTATGTGACCACATGCTTAATTTAATATTATTAATGAACTAGTTACAAATAAACGATATAAAGTAGCTTAAGTATTTTTTTGCAGAATAAAATAAGAATGAAATTAGCTGAAACAATAATCCAACATTAAATGGAAATATTTTACAGTAAAACACGTAGAATGTTTTTAATAGTTGAGATATTTTAAAAAAAAAACTGAACTGCAAAAAAAGTAAAGTATTTCTGACGTTTTAATAAAATTAATTAGTAACAAAACATTATTATTTTCTTTTATATATATCAATCATTATTTCTAAATTATCAGGTATGGATTATTTTTTGGCACTAATAAGTATTTTAAGATATAAATGTAACTATAAGTGTGTATATACATCCTCCTGTATCCGAAGATTTGACCTTAACAAACATTGCAGCTAGCAAGAAAATAGAAAAAAGTCAACAAAGTATTATGTATTTGTATTAGTTAAAAAAGAAATTGCCATATTAAAATATATATAAAATACTGCATTATAAGTAAAGGAATTATCTTACATTTGAAACAAATTTCATCTTTTGAATAACTGAAATTAATTGGTTACCTATCGAGTATGTAAGAAAAAGAGAGAAAATGAAAAACTACTTTTTACCCAAGGATTTTCAAAATTACTTTTAAACGACAACTTTCAACCTCTCTTAAGCGATAATAAAAATTCATGAAAAAAACAGAAATATATTAATCGTCATAACAAAATTGATAAAATATTTAAAAACTACGATATATTCTAAAACACCAGAGTAGGACTATTATTTTAGTTAAATTTTGTTCTTGAAAAACTACCTGTTTTTTTTCAGACTTCTGCAAACCAGTTGGCTTATTAAGCCTTTGCGTAGGCTTTCTGAGTTTCCTTTGATGGGATTCCAACTGACAAAAAATGGTGGTGGAAAACGTCTCGCCAAGAAAACCCGAGTTGAAAGGTGGCAATTTCTTGAAGAACATTTTCCTTTCAGCATTTACTCCTACTTCATCTAAATATTCCAGAGGTAAACATTTACTTATTTCGCAAGAATTATTTATTTAAAAGCACAGTAAAGTAACTGCTGAGGCGTTTATTAAAAATTTTACAATAGCAATATAGAAGAATAGCGCATGCCATAATTATGCATTTTAAATAGAAAAATTGTTAACAAATTTAAATTAAGTATTATCTTAAGAAAATAATAAAAAAGTCAAATTTGATAAATGTTATTAATTATTATTCTCATAAAACTAAGTATGTGGTACAGAAACAAATTATCAAAAGTAATTTGTCATTGTTCTTGTGCTATTCGCAATATACCGTAATATCTTAATTTTATTAAGAATCAGCAATTTGTTCCAAAAAAGGTGTTACTTTTTGTAATAACCTTAATTAATTAGTCTTACAAATTGCTTATGGCAATTATTATTTGCAGTTAAATTGTTTTATGAGAAAGTTATTTCTGCTTTCGCAACTATTCTTAATTTTTTAAACCTCTATACCACGTGATATGGTATTTTAAAAAGCAATGGTAGACACTTATGAAGCAATGAGAGCACGTGATTTATTATGTCAGAGATTAAAATATATATTATAAAGAGCCACAACCATTTATAGTTTTGTATAGTATTACATGCACTTATTTTAATTTAATTTGATTAATATGAATGCACATTCTACACGAATCTTGGGCCGCGGTAGCCTAGTGGTCAAGGTCGTGGACTAGCGGTCATGGTTTTGCCCAAATGCGTGGTTCAACTTTGCCGCCAAAGGTCTGCCGTAGCCGGGGCTGATGCACGTTAAATCTATAGCCCAAAGTCCTCCCTTTGGTGATGTTAGAGAGGGTGCCATCTCAGGTGTCATCCTCGTCACTTGACCGGTTCTAACATGAGGTCCGGTCGCCAATAGCCCTGTGATGTTTCTAAAGTGACGTTTTTTTTCCTTTAAACTAACCTGTAATGTGTAAAGCATATATATGTAAGCAAGTATAAGCGAAAAGAGAGTAAAATAATTGTTTAAACTTGAATCAATGAATATTAAATATGGATTAAAATTCATTTTAAAATGTAACATTAATAAAGATATTTTTTGTTAAAAGTTTTTAATTTTAAAAAAAAAATTTAAAACCCTTCTAAGCAAAACCCGTGAGAGGACGCAGATTATCAATTGGGAATAATATTTACACTTCATGAACTTCAAGTACAATAGAGAGGTAAAAGGATTCTCAGCATATGTTGTGCCAAAGATTGAAATTGACGCCAAGGAGGTTTCTTCAAGTGTGGATAGTTTGATTCTCTCTCTCTGAGAAAGTACATTTGAAAATTCAATTCTAAAAAGTAGATTTGAGATGCATGAATATCTACTTTTCTCCCTTCTTTAATAATTCCTACATTCTCTAGCTTTCAACAATCGAATTATCGGAAATTATTATTATTTTAGAAATCGGAACCATCTTCTTCAATAATCAGATGTTCACAAAATATGCAAATAAAGATTTCCAAATTTTGTTTAAATTTGTTTGTAATTCTTCCAATTTTTTCTTGTATTAATGAAACTCTTATTCCTTGATTCCTTGAATTATGATTCCATTTACATGTACTACCAAATAATTTGTTCATAAGATTGTTAAGAAAGCCAAAGTTAATCTTCAAAATTAAATGCATTTTTTTGACAAATCAATTATATTGTTTTCATTTCTTGTAAAGCTAAATTACGTGTTCGCAAATATCCTAGCATATCTACAAGGGGCACTGTCAGAAATACAAGTTTCATTTTCGAAATTTGAATTCCTCCCTTTTTTTTTGTGGCCACAGTACCATGGTCATGGTCGCGAACCTGCGGCTGGCGCTGTTTCCATCGAGTTGTGAATTCTAGATCTGATGCCACGTAAGACCCGCCGTTCTACACCTTAAATCTGGTTGAAGTCCCAAATCCTCTTATTGGTATGGTGAAGTTTGAAAGAGAGGAGCCAAAACATGAGTCGTCATCGCTCGCTGAGTTCCATCGAATGAAACAAATACAAAGCTCTCTGTAAATATTAGTCTAGAGCTTGAAACATCAGTCTCAAATTTCTTAGAAATGACTTTGTACTAATATGACGTTGTTATAATACTATACTGAAAATTTATGCAAACTCAATCAGTGCTAATGTATTCATTTAATTTTAAAGTTTATTTCCTTATTTTCAATAATCAATACACAGGAAATAAGACAGCAAGTTTACATATAGGAAAACGAATGGACACAAACAAAAAATGAGTAATGACTAGAAATGTCCTTCTGTACGTTAGTGAAGTCAAAAATGAATTAAATATTAAGAATAATTTTCTATATTTGTGAAAAGCTTTTGAATTAATATATCTCTTCTAAACATTTTCAGTACGACTGTTACAAATATAGATGAAGATCTTCTGCATTACCTTGTAGTAGTAAGACCATATTGCTTCTCTTGCAAATTAATTGACTATTTTGTATCAAATTTCTTGAGCTATTTCCTTGCCTCTCTTCTGTTTTGTTCTAATTAATTTTATTATAAATTAATTTATTATATGAACCCATAGAAGCGAGTAAATGGAGAAGAAAATGAATATTGTATTCGAATACTGTAAGATAGTTAAGGAATGTATGATACACTCTTACCTAGTAAGAGGTGAACGCACCTATATATAATGTGCTTGGTACACGCTTTGGAATGTATTTGTTTTGTAAATTAGGATAGGTAGTGTGGTACTTATTGTTTTGCAAGCATGATTGTGTGTCGCGTGTTGCTTAAAGAAAATGATGGAAAGTCTTCCAGAAAATTTTTTTCAAACAAAAAAAACACAATTTAATAACAAAGGAAATCAATTTCAAAATAACATACTTCGATTTCGCTAACACCTCTCATTCTCCATTTTTAAAACTTAATTAATCTCCCCTTTGATAACCACCTCTGGCAACATTTGGATTAACTTTACACAACAATGTGCATTAGGAAGAGAGCTACGGAATCTGTGACAATTACGTTTTCACAGTAGCGTATTCGTGATCGTATTCGTTAAAGCAACGGTATTGTCTATGCCGCTATACAACAAGATTTGGAGGCTGCATAAAAATTAATGAATTATAACAGCTACGAATTTTGTATGGAAATGAATAAATATTATATTTGTCTCATTACAGATTGATCTTTATAATTTAAAAATAACTAATATTAGAGTAAGATAGTTTATTTTTTCGGTATTCTATTGACTCACGTGTTAAAATGATCTCGTACAACACTGTTTCATTTAGCCCTTTGTCTGTAGGAATGCGTTCTAGGCTACACGATGTCTTATTAAACACAACATTGACATCTAGAGAAGAAAAATTACTTGTTTTCTCCTAATGCTATTCTTTAATTCTTCTTAATTTAATTTAATGTGTTCCATATTCTTTAATGTTACTGTTTACCTAATTTTCTTCGCAAATGGTATATTCACCAGTTTTATCGGAACATTTTCATACAAAGACTTAAGATATTAAAGGGAGGGTAGACGTTTCCGCTTAAATTAGATAGCGAAGAAAAACAACAAAGCTCACTTTCACAAAGAGAAAACTCCCCGATTTAAGTTCTTGTTTTGCCATTGTCCCTTTCTTTTTTAATCTGAGTGTGGGTGGAGATTTATTGTTTGTTAGTAAGGACTTAAACTTCCTATTAGCTTCCTCATCTGATATGAGTCTTCTCAAAAAGAGGTTGTCTTTCATAAACAATTTTCGAAATCGAAATTTTCAAGTTCAAAAAGAGGATAAGATTCTGGAAAGCAAAACTGTCGCCTGGATTTGTTAACAAAAGAGCAAACAGTTAACACATATTAGGAAAGAGTTTCAGAAACTAATGAATCTAATTTCGAGATCAGGAAAGTTGTAGAGAAATAGAATGAAATAAAGGGAAAAATATACTTCCTATTGAAGATGAATAATGACTCAGATTTTTATTTGCATTCATTTGTACACATAGTTTTTTCCTTTTAACTTTTACTTATAGTTGATTTTATTAAATATTCACATCTTTTCATTATCTGAAATCATTTTTATTAGTTCAGAGCTTAAGTATAGCAACTTATTAATTCAGAAAATACTACGTCTGCAGAAACAAGTAGTCAAGTCTTAAAACTAGAAAGTTAATGTAATATGTCCTCTTTGATAAATATTATGATCTAATTTGTTAGTATATGTATGTACATTAATATTATAAGATTTCTTCTAAATTATTTGGTTCTAGATACAAAAATTGAAATTAAAATTGATTTTGAAATTAACTGTGCTAAACATGAACTTTCATGAATATTATTAATTTATCTTTCTGTTTGTTTTAAGATTTGAAAATTAAGAATAAACAAAAGTCATTCGGATAGATTAACAATAGATTTGGATATTCAAATGAATCATCCGATTTCAAAATGCTTATTTTGCATAAATAAAGATACAAAATGATATATACATGAATACAAAGAGAAAATATGGAAGTTTTTTACAAATATTCGATATACTCCTTTAGTTACACATATATTAGTCAATTGATTGAAATTCCTGCCAAATACGTTGTAAAGTGTTAGTGGATATTGATTATCAGTACAGAAATCCAGTGTTAAGTTCACATAAATATGTTCAAAGACGTCGTACATTTATTTTTCACAAACCACCAAAGAAAGAAATCGCATGTGGCCATATCAGGTGATTAGGTGACAGCTGTGTAACTCTCAATTCATTTGATCCACTGCAATCGATCCAATGCGAGGTAAGTGAAAGCTTCCAAAAACTTTCGTTAAATAGCTTCATATGGACCATCTATGATACATATATATGACTTCCATACATTTTCCTTTGTATTACTTATCATTCTGTGTCTTTATTATTGAAAATGTGGAATTTTCAAATGAATGATTCATTTTGAATAACCTGTAAAGTTTCGCTACATAAATGTTTATCGGATTAAAAATTCAATAATTGTTAATTTGACACATATTTTTTTTTGATACATGATGAGAATAAACACTTTAACTTTCCAATTTAGACCAATATGGCCTTCAGATTGAAAGTTAATGTATTTAGTGATATTTGTCAGACCGTTTTAACTATCAGCCATTTTATGTATTACAAACTCTTTATGTTTGTCAGGTTATTATATGTATATACTGGCCATATTTTAGTAACTTTGAGCATTTTTACATATAATGTAAAGCCGTGCACCTATAAGACCAATGAACGGACTTATCAGGCCATTTTACGTATCTAGTGAGGCATTTAATCTATTTCAGGTTATATATATATCTAGAAAGCATCACCACCATATGGCTAACCATCCTAATCCTGATGATGATCTCCAGATAAAAAACAGTAATTGTCCTTTATTCCATTTTTTTCTGTTTCGTAGGGTTATTGTAAGACTTAAGAGTAGTTTTAGGTTAATTAAAACTATTTTTAAGTTTAAAAACTTGTAATTGATGATTAATGGAATAAATGCAAAATTAAAATTTAAATAAAACAAGTTTTTTCTTCCTCGTTCCGTCTTTTCATTTTAAGAATTTTAGTGCGAATGTTTTTATAAATTGGGGCACAGAAAAGTACTGATAATTTAATTTGGGATCATTATTAATACTGAAAGATATTTAAATCTATTATTTGTTTCTTATATGGTGATGAATCGTTTTCAGAGAGATAAAGAGATGTATATATATATATATATATATATATATATATATATATATATACCTCTCATAGTTAATAATGTCAATTTAAATATGAAATAAGCATGTATATAAAATCAATAAAATATAAATTACATAACTATAGCAAAAGTAAATTTAAAAAATTCAAATATAAAATTAAAACTATTAAAAATAATATTATTACTAAATTAATATAAATTTAATGTAATTACAAATATTTATTTCTTTAAATTGATGTAAGAAGAACGTTAAAAGATACAGGAATACAAATAAATATGCAAAAAATAATTCAAATACCCAACTATAACAAAACAATTTACAATATTTTATATGTAAGGATAAAACATGTAATTTAAAATATACAAAAACTTCAATTGTCTTAATAGTCAAAAACACATCTAAATTTTCAAGGCATTCATCAAGAAAAGATAAATATAATGTAAAAAACATGAAAAAAGGATATAAAGCAATTCTAAATTGTGTATCAGGCATTTAGATTGAGAAAATGCTTGTTTATACTAGTATTATAGATTCAATCATCACATATCACACTTCAGCATATACTTTTTAACAAAATGATATAAAACCAAATACAAGTAAAATCCCTAATTCGATAAACTAAATCAATTAAAGAAGTAAAAGTGAAAGAAAGAATAAATAAGGAATCGAAATTAATTTTAGACAAATTAAAGTAATGTATTTAATCTTTCTCTACTTATATACGTTTGCATACTGGAAAATTATGAATGAACACATAAATTTAACAATGTTGATATAATCAAACAAATTGTGATGTCCAGTTTTCTGAAAATATTTGCTGATTTGTCCCTAGTTGATGATATTAATAAGTTCTACTACATTAATTACATTATAATATTTGGAAAGATAATTATAAATTTTCCTGTAAGAATGAAATAAAGATTATTCAGTTTATTAAAAAACAGAATGCCAAATAATGCATGTTTATACCTCAGCCAAGAAAATTCCTTTAATATCATACAATATTTTGGCAAATTATCTTTTTTAAAAATATTTACAATTTGGTATAATTTCTTCTCAATTTTTGATTGTATTTGCCATGAATTTGAATTTTCCTTAATACTGATTTTTATTCGATGGTAGTATGTTAAATTTTCACAATTGTGTTGTAAATAAAACTTATCAATTTTCCCGTCAGATTAAAAGGAACAGATTTACAACCTTTGATTAGATGTTTGGCTTGTTTAACGTTTCCGGTTCACAAGAAAAACAAAAGCATTTTAATGCATAGATATTTTTTTTATCTACTTCCCACATGAAAGAGGGAAATGATATGCAAAAATGATATCCCCGGCAACATTAATTATAATAATAGATATTTATATATTCTAGATATTTAATATTACCAGGAAATAAAAGTGGAATTTGAACGAAAGTATAAGGAATAGTTTTTAACAATTATAATTTCCTTAATTTCCGGTGCTAAGACATTCAGAAACGAAATATTGAATTAAGATTTTGCTGATTTATTTTTAATAATCACTTACAGTATTAAGACAAAATGAACTTAAAATTTATTTAAGAAATTATTAAGTTATAATTGTTGATTATTCAAGTAACGAACATTAACCAATTTTTATTAATTATCGTTTGTCACTCGATTTAAGAAATATTTTTGTTTACTAATAATTTGTCTTCTTTCGCAGTAGTTTTTGTGTTTAATTATAATTTTTAATAGCTGAAATGTAATTAAAAGATATATATAATATAATATTTAAAGGTTTTAATTATATTTCTTAAATGTAGTTTAATATTTGATGATTTTATCACTAATTATAGTACTTAATTAATTTTATATAATTTTGTTGAATATTCGAAAAGGTGAGTTAACTGATACAATCAGATATGATAATGAAATATTTAATTTAGAATTTACGAAATCCCTTAAGGTAACTGAGACATAAAACTCTTTAAAAATTTGCTTTTATTTTGCAGTTAAAAATGAAGACGCTGATCCGATTCCGTAGATGTACTACTTATGAGAATTTGACTAATAGAACGTACGAAGTCTTAAATTTTAAAATTGCAAAGACGCGTACCCCGATATAGAAAAAATAATATGTATTTACAAATTCCTCAAAATGTTTTTTTTTAGTATAATGGTACAGTTCTGCAAAATCTACTCAATCCACAGATCTGATATTTTCCACATTATGATGTTAGATTATTTCCTATACAGTAAACATAATGTTTTTCTAAAAACACCAAAAAATATTAAGTTTTGCATTCTATTTGTATAAAAGTTAAAGGAAACTTGAATCATAAAATTTAAAATTTTAAAATTTTTGTTAAAGCTCATTTCTGAACAAATAAATAAAATAAGTGAGTAGAACGTTGCATTTATAAATGTTATGTCTAATTGTCTTTGCAGAAACAAATACACAAATATATAAATAACTCAATGATAAAATATGATTTGCATTGCTTTAAATTTAAAAATGTGAGGATTAATTCAACTTAGCATAAAATAAACTCCTTTTCTTTTGTCAAAAGCGTCTCAGTTATTTTAACATTTCTATATGAATTTCATAAATTTCTCATAAAATGAATAATCCGGATATGTTTAATTCCTGGTTGTATATGGGATATTGGGTGCCAGGAGAAAATATTTTATATGAGTAATTTATGAAAATATTATTTTAAAACGTAACTGTTAAGTTCTAAATTATCTTAAAATATTACTTGATAAAATTATTATTACAATTAGGAATTATTGTTATAATTATTTGTTAGAGACAAGTTAAGTAAGACACTCCATGAATTTGTATAATAAATTTTGATTACTGATTATTCAAGGTTTTGAATCAACTGTTAGATATTTTAGCTAATCGTTGTTGAGTGCACATATCTCCATTACCAATGACGCTGATTCGCCTGTAGTGGTTTATGTGAGTATTAATTTAAGAGCACAAAATAGTTGCTGTTGTTTGAAAAAAGTTCTTATTTCCATTGTAATGAGTGTCTCATAGGTAATGTGCAGATTATATCCAGATAATTTGCAGATTAATTAGGTAATGGGAGAAATGAACTATTTTCCACATTTTTACGGATTGATTTAGTTAATTTGCCGATTACCCATGGCACAGGTGTTCAACCTGTGTTCCCCGGAACACTAGGATTCCCTAGAATTTTGACAGGGGTTCCGCAAGTGATCACTAATTGCTTAATCAAAACGCCAAAAATTTTGGTAAAATTTTAATTTTTATAAAAGATCGAATTCTTAATGGAAATTATCTTGTAAGAAGAGATATATATATATAAATAAATATTTTATGGATGAAATAATATCCTAAATTTCGTAAATAACTTGTACTTCAAATACATTAATCGACATACATTTAGTTACACATTAGTCTCCGTTCTTTGGATCAGGAGATATATTTCAAATTGATATATCGACCGACGCTCAGTTGAAACTAAAATTTAGTCAAGTTGATATTATTCATTTTTAGATTGACAGAAAAGAATATCCTGAAATTGCTAAAAGAGTCGTGAAACATTTACTGTCCTTTGTTTTAACCTATGCATGCGAAATTTTTTTCTTTTTGTGGGATTCGACAAAAATAAAATACAGAAACAGATTGGATGCTGAAGAGGACATAAGGTTGCAGATTTCAACAATTATTTCAAAGGTAAAAATACTTTCCAATGTAAAACAATCACAGCCAAGTCATTTAAATTTTTTTATTTTAATCACTTTTTTACAATTTAAAATGTTGTTACTTTTGTTTATTATTCATTGAATTTATTTCAGAAAACCAACAAAAGCCATTAGCTAGGTTTTCATTCATTATTTTTAAGATGTTTGTGTTGTGATAAAATAAAAATATATTAAGATGTTTGTATTGTGATAAAATAAAAATATATTAAGATGTTTGTATTGTGATAAAATAAA
>BMAW01017198.1:937775-956241 GCA_019974015.1 Nephila pilipes
TGATAAAATAAAAATATATTAAGATGTTTGTATTGTGATAAAATAAAGATGCAATAATAATTTTGTAAATTTGATTAGGATAAAGCTGTAATATAGTGTTTTTTCTGCTCTTTGATAAAGAAGTTCCTTCAAGAAAACATTAAGCTCAAAGGGTTCCCCAAAGTATAAAAAGTTTGATTGCCCCGGGGTGATGCATACATTTCCTAACTACTGAATTTTAAAACGGGATTCTCAAGCCTATTTCCTTTCAAATACCCTTTTGAGCATTTCTAAGACATTGTTCGATTGAAGAACTTAGACTTGAGAATATATAAATCGGCGTTACTATATAAATTAAAGTGAATTAAGAGATAGTGAAAGGGAGATTAGATAGCGGATAGTAGATTGGAAAAATCAACAGTTTAAAGAGGAATAGTGTTGGCAGAGATATAGCGTGATGGATCAGAAGGTTTGTACTACGCGATTATTCTTCTGTTACTGTTATCGATATGGAATTAGATTTTCTTTACAGTCATGATAGCTATCTTGATGTTTGGTTATTATCAAGGGAATATTAAAGAATTGGCTTTATGCTTTTTTAAGAGTGCTTCAAATATGCTGAGTGCTTTTAAGACGGTTTAAGAGTGCTTTTTAAGTATGTTTAATTATTGATTTAGGTTCATTAATTTCTGATGGCTGAAATATTAGGTAATGAAGTCAAAGAGTCGCAACTTTAGTGGTAATATGTTCAAAGAATATAATGAAGAGGTGGGTGTTGCGTAATTACCATGTCACTTAAACGTCTTTTCTGCCAGATGACGCTGCATGAGCGCGATGGATTCAGTAACAGGTGAGAAGCCAAATGTGTAAGTTATAGAAGGCAGAGATAGCCTAATATTGTATCTAAAACTTTTGCTAATTTGTTCTGTTTGTTTTAATTAAAGTTGTTATGTTTTAAGAAGAATTTTTCTTACTCTTCTAACCTACATACGAATAATCTGCAACAGTGTGAATATATCTTAAAATCTTTCGTAAATTGGTCATGGTTCAAAGTTATACAAAGTCGGTCAACGGTCAGTCATTCTGTGCGAAATAAATCGAGTTGAAATCTCAAAATTTTACCTCTCTAAGAGCTAGATGAACTGAATAAAGTGTTCGATTTTCCTTTCTAAATTTTGATTATGAAGTATAAAATAAAGATTATTTTGTGTTAAAAGAGAAGAGAGTTAGTATCAACATAAGGTCATCTGAATTATCACTTCCAAATTTCGCTAGAGGTAGAAATATCTTCCTTTATTCATTGTCACTACTACTCCATTAGTTACAAACATAACCAGACTTACTACATTTTGGAAAAAAAAAGATAAAAGTTACTTCCTTCTATTTCGCAGGATCAAGATCAGCATTCTTATTTAATAATATAGTATGAGTACAATAACACCAAGTACAATTGGATTTTAGGCATAAGTATTGTTTATATATTTAGAAATTTAATGAATGTAAACTACATTAAAAATAATCGAGTGACTGTAATAGTTGTTACTAATATTATAACAGTTGGACTGCAGACATCTAAATAGGTCCGAGTTGACATTATACAGCTTTAAAATTGATTTCACGTCAATGTGAAGACGAGTTAAAGGAACGTAATGCTCCTGAGAAAGCGAACGAGATTGTTCGAACATTTCACCATTGTTACAAAACGCAAAAGGAAATGAACTAACGCAACTACACGGTTCACCGGTGAAGATTTAAGCCCGTAATTTCCAGTCACAATCATTGTTTGTTACCTGGAGACATTTTGTCTGTCACTCTCCTTAACTGGTACAAAATAAGAGGCGATTTTAGAAACTTCTGGTTGATGTATTTGTGAATGTCGTGTGACTGAGCAAGAATAGATAGAAAACTAAAAGAGAATTATTAGTTTCTCTCTCTCTTTGAGAATTTAGAATCAGGTTAACGAAAAAAATGATTCAAATAAATCTAAGGTGCATACACTTCCTGAAGAAATTAAGAGCTATAGAGGTACTTATTTTATAACGTTCGCTCATATGCAAACGAGAGGATTCGAAATAAGTTTTAAAAGTTTTTTTATTTATTTATTTTTAAACACTTCCTATTTCTACTCCTTTGAGCAGAAAAGTGAATTTTTAGAATTTTTTTAACCCATTTGGCAGCTAAAGAAATTTTCAAAAACCCGGTTAAACTGTCTGTTTTTTATTGCCAAAATCATAAGAGAATTGCAGTTATGTAAAAAATAATTTATCGACACAAAATTAAGTATATAGTATACAGAATTATAAAAATTATCATTACTCGTTTAAAGTTGGTATTTTTCCCCACATAAAAGGTATGAATTGAAAACTTATTTAAATAATATCATGTTTCATTCAATTAATGAATGATTTATGTGAATATATTGGGGTGCCATGAAATGAAAACTTTGATGAAGCATTGGAGGTTTCCCCCATTAATTTTTCAAAAAGTCGGAGCCTCTTCGAAATCAGCAACCGAATTTTCTTCTCCGTCTTCAGAAAATCTGTAAGAATCTGAAGAACTTCAGGATTAGTTTAGCATTAATTTTCATTGTTTCTGTGATCAGAACTTCCACTGTCACTGCTACTATCGTCAGTATCGTCATTTTCCTGTTCACAGAAATTTAAGAGTGTAAACGACATGAAATAAATCTTGAAAGTTAAATTATTAATTTTTCATAATAAGCTAATTTGAAGGTTTTAATAATTTTTTCAAAGCTTACCTAAAAACGAAATCTTCCTGAGCTGTAACATTCAATACCCAAACGGAGTGCACGTTTCATAACAAATCAAAGCTCCCATACACCCCCCCCCCGGAGGGGGGGGGGGGGGGGGTGGGAAATGTCATCTATGAATCTAAAAATGAACTAGAATAAATTATACATGATAATCAGAAACGTGAACTTTGAAATTGTGATGTCCGTACAATATTCGGACATCACATTTCAATAAATTTTAATTCCAAAAAATTGTTTTATTAAATCATTTTCAGAACATCTTTTACCATACGTAAATATCTAGCAAAGTCTCAGGTCTTACAACATTACAAATTCTATGTTCCAATGCAATAGGTCAGGCTCTTCGGATTTCTTTTTTATATCTTATTGCATTGTTAGCCATACCGAACAAAGTTTGTTAAATGTCCCAATTTTATGTGTATGAGCGCCTTTGTATTGGATTTTATTATGCTTTAAATGTTTGACAATATTTTAAATCTTTCAGAATTGAATTATAAATTTAAAAAGGCCACACAATCAGAACTTTTCAGAAATCAGTAATAATCAACAAGATTTCAATTCATAAAAATATACATAAAATGTTGTATAACATTATTATTGGGAAATTGAATGATGAAAAAAATATATCTTTAAAGACAACATTTAAATATTTGATAAGCATTTGTAATATCTTATAAGAATCATCTACTTTTCAAAATTCTAGTCAAGTAGCTAATATACCTATGAAACTATCGTCTACTGATGAAATAATTTAACTGTATTTATCACTGTTTGTCATAAAATTATTAAAACAGATATCTGGCAATGAAACTTTGTTCCATTTCTTATAATTTTTTAATTAATTAGTTAAGTTGTAAGTTTTGAATGTGGAGTGAGTGTGTGAGAGTAAAAATGGAGTTTAATGACGCGCGCAAGAGCCAAATGTGGCTGTGCTGCGCCAAATAAGATGTAACTGTGATCCGGAAGTTTGAAAAAATAGGAACAACATTGTTAAAAATCGAGTTTTTTGAGCATGGGTTTTCTTACAAACTTTACACTTTGAGTAACATTATTGTTTTAGACCTTAAATTTTAAGAGCAAAAGGGATCGTTGAGTCGAATTTAATTTATTCAATAACTAGTTTTGATAATTTATTTTATTATTTGACGTTTATTAAATTTATCATCTAAAATAAATATGTGTAAATTTTTTTATCTCAATTAAGCATTATGTTAATCAATTAAGCTATATCTTATTAAAATTAAAGAAAGCTTTAAATTATTAAACGACGGATTTGGCGACTTGGCGAGAAGTTTGGCGTAAAATTTAATTCTTTAAATAATTAGTTTGAATCAATTAATTTATTTTCATTAATTATAGTTAAATTATCGTTTTGTCATCCGAAACAATCTTGTGTAAAAAATTTCAGCTCAATTGAGCGCTTTAAAATGTGAGAAAAAAGCATTGAGAGTTTTGAACCAGATATATTTATAATGTGAGTTAAAGAAAACCCATTAAAAAGAGAAAATCTTTAACAAGAAAAAGGGTCGAAAATAAAGAAGGATCGCTAAGGTATCTGGAGGGTGCTGCCACCCATGTTTACCAAAGTCTTTAAACCCCATGAGAAAGAAAAAGAATATTAGGAGAGCTCGGAGTCATTGGAATGTGGAAGATTGAGATTCTGTCATTCTGCAATCTCATTTTGATCATTTTTTTTACGATTATATTAAAGCTGACACGAAAGGTAGATAATTTTCAACTCTTTATAAAAAATATTTTTTTATTATATGAAACGTGTAGAATGACTTTTATTTGGTGTCCTTAATTATTCATTTGAATTTCGAATTTGTATTTTAAAAGTTAAGATATTTTAAATTTTAATCAAAGCTTTAATAGCAGTAGTTCGGAATCATAACATTTTTTAAATTTTTCTTCTGTAAAACGTTGCTCAGATAAATTCAATAAGATATTAAACAAAATATTTTAAACACTTCAAATTATTGCATTGCGAGAGTTAATTTTAAAATCAAGAGATTGTTCTTTTTTATTCTACATACGAAAATTGGATACTGAAATAGTTTCAGAATCACAGATTTATACTCGAAAAAATGCGGAAAAGAAAAGAAAGGGAACAAAAAAGTTTAGAACTTGATCACATTTTAAATCAAAACTTATGATTAGAGGAAAGTCGTTTTGATTGTTTGTTATCTTCTTTGCATGATAGAGAGGGAGAATCAGTATTTGCTTTAACTTTACATATAATGCATTACTAATAAATAGTAATATTTTACCTGATATCAAAACAAAAGGAAAATATTGTTCACTAGATATTAAAATAATGGATATTTTCTTTAAGATGGTGGCTCAAAAAATTCTAGGCATATATATGACATTTTCATTTAACATAATTACGATTGCTGATCAATTTCTATATATGATAAGAATTAACAACGATAATAAATAATAAATATTCTATAAATATTGAAAATCATGGGAAAATAATAATAATGTAAAGTAGCAACTTATTTTAATTAAAATAATAAGTTTAACTCTGTTTTTGAGTGTAAGTATCAGACATATTGCGTTTGTATACAATATCATTACAAAATAAGTGTTAAAGGAAATTTGTTTGTGTAGTAATATTCAAACGGGGAGGGGGGGGGGTTACATCATGTTAAGCTGTATAGTGTATAAAATGCAGAGTTTAGATTATTTACCATTTTACGAAATTTATATAATTTTCTTTTCAATAGTTTTGAAGTTTACATAGTCTGTAGTTTATTTTTGAATACAATTATATAAATGAAACAAATAAATAAAAATTGAATTAAAATAATTAGCCTCCTCAATTCTTTAAATTCAAAACACTCGAAATATCTTGAATCAGTTTTACAGATCACATCTGATTAAATTTTTTACAGATCACACAGCACTCCGTCTTTTCCGAATGAGGGAACCACTCAATTACAGCTTTTAGTTTTTCCAAAAAGCATTTTAACTTAAGCGCAAACAAACACTTGATTGCAAATTTTTTGTATTTTAAAATTATTATATTTATATAAACAAAGCTTAATTAATTTTATGAAACGAATGTTAAAAAGAATATCGAAGGAAAGAAGGAAGAAATAAACTATTCCTGATTTATTTCAATGACATTATGCGCAATTCAAATGTTATATTGCACCATTACTCCAAAACACATTTAAATGAGTTGAGCAATGAAGGTGACCGCTGTTCCGCAAAACAAAAAAGAACGTTGAAAAGCTATCACAGTAAATAGTGTTAAGTGAACAAAATGACTTTCTTCACCTGGTTGTGTAACTTCGAATCGAAACTGCTTGAGGCTAGTGACATCGCAAAACAAAGGGCTTTGTTTTTAGCTCTGAAGTAATGAAGTATCAATACGCTAGTAGAGAGTTGGCCGTAAAATGTTTTAACTCTTGAATCAAGAGCAGATGCAAAACAGATTTCATGCACGCGTAGAAGGTTAGATGAACTCGAGCTTTTGAAGCATATATTATATTATTATACTTCTAGTATTGTTTTTGTTCCGATGTAAACACAGTGGCGCTTTTGAAACAAGCGCTTAATTCATTTATCGATGCAAAAACATTTTTCTGTGATAGATTTCTATTGTTACGCCATTTGATCTCTCACAAACTTAGCTTCATTCAATTCATAATAAGAAAAAAACCTTTATCGTGCATAAACTATTAAAATGAGCTTCCTGATGTGAATGTTAACAACCACAAACTATTTTGAATTACAAATAGAGCTCTGTTTTATCATGTTTTGAAGTTTCAAGTTAATCGGCTACAAATAATGTCGTGTTGTTAACGGTTATTTATGATATCTTTCTCTGTCATAACTTACAGCTTAAGGTTAAGATATGATAAGAGAAATGTAATGCTCGTTTTATATATGTGACACGGAAATCTTTTACAGTATTTTTAAAGTTGAAAATATTGTTATAAAATAACAGAAATGTTAGAATTAAAAGGTTTATAATTTCATAATGTGTGTGTATGAAATATTTATTAAACAATAAATTAAAACACATTTAAGAAATGGCGCAGATACTTTTTTATTATATTTTAGAGTTATGCCTTGATAAGAAAAAAAATTACGAAAATTTTAGGTAACATTTTGTGTCAAACCGAATGCACAAACAATGATTAAAAGAATCCACAAGTTATTAAAAGATATTTAATCAAGCATTTGTGTTTCGTATGACCTCTGTATTTCGAAAAAATGGGAATAAATATAATATATTTACAAACAATTTATAAGGATTTGAAAGATATTTTGTCACATTTAGGATCTTATTATTTTGGAGTATATTATAAAGACTCTTCCAAGATATTATTTTTTTAAGCTGCAATATTCTTCGCTATTACGAGTATGATGGAAATAAATTATTACCTTTAGAAATAATTTAAAAGTATCAAACTTTTCTTGAAAAATTCTCCCAGTCCAAAACAGGTGAATTAAGAGTCGATAAAGGTTTTTCTGCAGCTTGAAATGATTTTTTACAACAATATTTATTATGTTTACATTCGATATATGACAATTAACTCTGATAATTTCTGAAAAAAATAATTAACCGTTTTTGTTATAAGGGATGCTACTTTTTTATATTCAATATTATTTAAATAGAAATTTATTATACACTATTACATTACTAAGAATCAATTACATGTGGTAACATCACGATATTTTTTGAAAATTAAAAATAGAAAGTATACATTACATTTAAATTGTTGTTCATTTATTAAAAATTTATTAAAAGAAGAACTTTATGTTTAAAAAATACCGATTAATGAAGAATGTGATATTTCATTTCACAAATTTAAAAATGGACATCGTGAAAAATATACAATTTTTACATAATGCTATCGTAGAATCCTTCTCTAAAAATACATCCTGCACTAGCAAGTATGAAATATATAAATGCTTTATAAGAGAAATATTAATTAACAACACAAAAACATATAGTTAGCATTCATTTTAATTTTAAAAATAATTCAACACTTTAATAAATTGGCGAGTACATTCGTTTTATTTTGATAAATGAAATTATAAGAATAAAAAGATGGTGATAATAATGTGTTTTGAATTTCCGTAAAAATTTCATTTGTATGCCACTCTAACCAAGAAATTCTGAATTAAATTTATAAATATAAATAAATGCGTAAAATAATTTAAACATAATAATCTAATTAAAGCAAAATCGATATAAATTAAAATTAAATACATTGTAGAAACACACAAGGCGCTCCAAAATTTCCGCTTGCAAAAACAATGCTTCTTATTTTAAATTAAGGATATCGAATTCGTAATACTTCCATTAACAACTTGAGAACCGACGACTTTCGATATCAATACTCTTAGTGTGAAAGTTCTTGAAATATTGAGTGTAATTCTAGATTCATGAAGAACTCAGTGTTTTTGTTTATTTCTCGAAAATAACAATATTTCCATTGTTCCTATGCCTAACGAAGAGTAACTTCCAACTTACAAATTTTATTTCTAGAAATTTCAAAATGTTAAAGCACACTTATTCCTTTATAATAACATTAAGATAATAATTTTTCAGAACTAATTATGATCAGACATTAACAAAAGAGGGATATATTTCAGGTGAAAGACAATGTTCTAAGACAAATAATGGATAAAATCTTAATTACTTGGAGAATATGGAAAGTATTTGTTAATCCAGAAATTGTTTTTATTAATTACAGTAATATATTAAAATTTTAATACTTATGATGTTTTAAAGAAATACAATGATACGTCTTCATTGGAGGTCATTACATATGTTTTTATAGTTTTCTTTTCATACATAATTATCTAACTTTTATAATGCGATGGAGAATTGAGATTTATTTATTGTCATAGAATTAATAATTTTTTTTATTCCCCTTGCAAATAAATTTTAGATAATTTTATTTTAATATAAGCAAGCTTCTTTTTCGAGTATAGATCATCATTATAAGAAAGATTAAAAAAAATTTTTAAAAAAAATCTTGAAGTTATTTATAGAGAAGACAGTTTTCCAAAATTTTTGCAGTATCTTCTTTGTATAAATAACAACAAAACATACGAACCTGTTTTTGTGCAAAAGATAAGGACTTCATAAAAGAATGTATAAAAATATTCTGAAACTTCACAAGTAGCTATTTTTTATAGCTACTTATAAAGTTTCATTTGCAACACATTTTTTAAAAAAATATGCGTTGAATAGGGACCGAATAAAAAAAAAGTCCCATATAGGAAATGTAACTCAACTAAAAAATTCTCAATGTAGCTAGAAATGTGTTTTCCAAACAAGGTAAATATTAATTTATACAAGGAAACATTTTTAAATGTTTTATTAACTAATATTACAGATACGAAAATTTCAAAATATACATATAAAAATCCAACACAGTTCATTTTTACAAGGTTTTATTTAACTTGCTATGTTCATGCATCTGTATATCTTTCCAGAAAGGTTTCAAAATTTGTTTTTGAGTTTAACCCATTTTCTATCATCCGATCGAACTAAAATTTTGCATACACGCATAACTCCGAAGCCAATATTATACTATGGTATGCTTAAGAGGATGTTCTGTAATACGGACATCATATGGTGAAGTATGATGTTTTATTCGAGACATCATATTTGTTTTCAACAGATTTTTTTTCCAGCATAAATGTCTGTACAAAAACAATTCTTACGTTTCTTCACATTTGAAAAAATTCCATTTCCTTCTCTTGTTTGGTCACTATCCAAAGTTCTTAAAAACAAAATTATGTAGTGTAGGCAATTTAATTTTTTAAAAATTACTTTTATTCTATTTTAAAAGTTAATATAATCTTATTAATGAGTGTTGCCAACACATATTCCTATCATATTTAAGTTTTAATAGTTTTTAATTCTTAAATATTTAAACATAAGCCCTTGTGATGTGTTTAATATTTTTTAAATATTAAACACATCAAATTAATATTTTTTAAATATTAAACATATCACAGGGATCAAGGAGCTCGGACCTTGCATTTAAGAACTGCAATTCAGTTCAAATTTTGCACTCAAATATATGCTTTTTAACTAATATTTCCGGAATAAGAGAATTAAATACATATAAGTAAAAAATATTCATTAAGCATCTATTTAAGATGTACTAAAAAGTATTAAGAAACTTTTTTTAACTGTAAAATAATGTATATTTTATAAAAGTTTGGAGAGAGAGAGAGAGAGGTCTTAATACTTCTTTTGATCTCATATGTAAGGTACTTAATTTATCACTAATTACCTACATATTTTAATTGAGAGCATTTACATTGAACATTTACTGTGCTTTACATTAAAATTAACAATATTTTCCATTTTTATTTAAATCAATTTCGTAAATGATTGCAAACACATTGATAAAATATGCAAACATCGTAAAAAAATTTCTATATCAATAAAGGACGTTCTGAAATCTTTGGTTTGCCAGTTACAAGTGTTTAGGTCAAGAGAAATATTTCGAATAAAATTTTAATCAAACAGAAGATAATAATTGTTCACATGTTTTTTACGTAAGACTTTATTGAGAGTTAAAAAAATTGTTTATTGTAAAGATGCTAAAGCAATTCCTTTTGTTTATTTAATATCATCAACATTTCTTTAAACTCAATGAACATATTTTTTTATTTAGATTATATTTATAGATAATTGTTAGTATATAAGTAAGGCATACAAGCATCGTTAATATTTTTCCATATCTATATCAGTGGAGAACACTCTTACATATTTGGTTTTCATGTCACGATCTCTTTTAAAATAGAAAGTTTAGTTTACTATCAGTCGCAATCTGTTACTTTCAAAGGTGACCTTTGCACATGAAAGGAGGTGAAATGATTTGACGGTCGCTTTCGTTGAAAAACAATGCTGAGTTAAAATTAACAGTTTTTAGAATCGACTCTTAACTTTTGGTAAATGATAGGAGAAAGCGCGGTTGATGCTGAGATACATGAAATAAAGCGAAATCCATCATTCGTGATCTTGTAATATCTGTCTCTAAAAATACTGCTTCGAGATGGTGAAAGAAATTTCTTTTGTTCGCTTTGAAGTCTGACCCGAGCGTTTTTTATTTTTGCTTTTAGAGAAACAATGATGAAACCTTTAAGAAGTACTAACATTTTTTTTAAAAAAATTATCCACAGAAAAAAGTTTTTGCTGGAAATATCTCGTATTGTACGTTTAGAAAAGTTGATAACAACGTTTCTGGAAAAGGGTTAGAATGCGGAACATATGATGAAGCACATTAACATATAATGGAAACTTTAATCTATTTTAGACAAGTTTTTGTTTAAAACAGATTAAACATTCCATATAGAAACTATAGACCGTGAAAGTGATGATTAACTTATTCAGATATAATTCTGAAAAGTGTTGTTGGTCGTAAGTATATTTAAAATCTAAATTGTAAATAAAAAAATAAGAAAAAGGAAGAAAATGGTAAAATAAAGTTTAATTCAAGGGTAAAAATCTAAGAAATAATCAGTAAATTTAACAACAATCAATCAACTGATATATACTTTTTTAAGAAATCAGATCAGTGTAGAATAATGAATGATTAGTCACTAACAATCAGTTTCAGAAAAAAAATATTACGGGATAAAAGATTGAAAATATGTATCTTCTCAATTACTGCATTTTTAACTGCACTATTATTATGAATTTTAAAAAGTTGTGAAGCTTCCTTAGAGACTTCAAAATACATTTTAAAATATCTCACAAATACTTAAAAATCAAATCTTTAGCTACTAATAAATGATTTACAATTTAATATATAAATTCAAGTTGCATTAAATATGCGCCAATTGCATTAATTATGTACACCCATATCCATACAATTTGCATGTATTTCCTTATATGACTAAAATGACTTTAAATGTAATGTAATTTAAGCAAAACAAATTAATTCCTAATACGCAGTTTCAGTTACGCAAGAATCTTGAATCCAATTTTATCTTACTGAATATAATAGAAATCAGTGTATCTCAATTTTTGAGATGTTTTTAGTGAATGAATATGTATGGATATTGTTTATGAAAAATATAAAGAAATTAACAAAAAGAAAAATATATATTTAATAATATTCCTTCATTTCCCCCCATATTTCTTATATAATAGAGTTTTATAATAGATTTCGATTTACTTTAGAAAATCTTCTTTCGGAAATTGAAGTTAGGTAACTTACGATACCAAAGCAAATATTTCATCGGTATCATTTATCCAAAAATATCTGTTTCTTCGATCATTAGAAAATAAATTAAATTTTATTCGCTAATTATTTAATAATAAATTTATTAATATACCCATACAAAATTAAACACAGGTTCACGGAACATAACAATTATAAATTTTATTACTCTATTCTCTTTCTCTCTCTCTCTCTCTATATATATATATATATATATATATATATATAAATAGAGAGAGAGAGATGCATCATTATGTACATAATACTCTTACGTATGGATTAAATTTGGACTTACTACTAGCGTTTAATAACAGCCTGCTTCCGATTTTGTCAACCGTTGAGAACTGCGTATGTTAAAATAAACAACAAAAACAAAATTAAAAACAAAACTCTTATATCTATTATAACGGATATTGGTAATTACAAAAATGAAAATAAAACTTGTTCCCCAATAATGGTTTTAATCAAATTCTAAATCGCTTTGCGATATTAATTGGCTACGCAAGCAGGTGAAAATAGCGGAAACGAAAAGAAAATTAAAATTAACAAAATTACTGTTCTTGAATTCTAAAACGTCTTATAAATCTGATAATACCATAACCCGTTAAAAATAACTCTTGTCTTGAATTATTCACTTAAAAAGTTTAAATATAACTGACTGTTCCCACGAATCTTACATTATCGTCGCCATCTTGTAGTTACACTCAAAACATACAAGCTTCTGCAGTTCTAAAATGATGCCAACTTTTAACGACAAAAAAAAATAAAAGCAAACGATTATGCGATAAAACTCCAATTAGTATTTAAATATTAAAATTTAAGCAAACGATAAAATATTGAAGTATATAGAATATTAATGCTGAGAAAAATTTGTTCAGATATCAAACACAAAGCAAACGATAAATTATTAAATAAAATTATAACTTAAAAGAAATATAACAAATGTTTCCATAAAACAAAATGAATAAATCTTATATATTGATTTATTTTTGACAAAACAGTGTTTATCAAGAGTTTACGATCATTAAAATATGTTGCTGTGGTAGCTTTGAAATGTATTTAACTGTTTTTTCAAGGAGGTTTTGTTATTACATGAAAAAACTAATTAATAAAATAAGTTTTAATTACAGCAGTTTGTAAAAAATATTTATGTTGCTTTTGATTTAAATTATTATTACCTTCATACCATAATAAAATTGATTAAATCCAAAACATTAACATGCAATTCCAACAACGCAAAACGAAGGATGCATTTATTTCAAAATTTGTTTTCCATGTAATTTGACTTAAAACTTAAATAATTTAATTTTTAAAGAATTTATAAATACTTTTGAAATTCATACAAGTAGTTATTAGATCAATAAATAATTTAAGTACTTTAACTTAAATTCAATTAAAAAATGAAACTAAAAGTTTCAATGAATTGCATATTTGAAATGAAAATTCAGTGTGGCGGCATTGTACCGCCTGAAAATTTAAATAGGCAAATTCTGGGGGTTAGAGAACGTGAGCGATTAGTGGATGAGATTTCCTTGTTTTGAACTAATCTAGAAATTTTACTTATTATTCAACAATAATAAATTTAATAAATTTATCCGACGTCAGTTAATTATATTCATTAGTTGTAAATTTTTCATTCTATTTAAATAAACATTTTTCGTAAAGATACTATCCCATTCGAAAGTCATAAATATGGCATAGTTTTCACTTATAGAGTTGAATAACATATACCTTTCCATTTTTTACGAGGGGAAGACATATCAAAAATCAGTTATTTTCTTAGGATCATGAATTTGTTAAATTTTTTCATGATTTTTCATTTTACTGTAATTTTGAAAATGGCGTTTCGTGAAAATTTCATTCGAAAATTCTTACGATCGAGAATTTATGTGAATTTCGTTGGAAAAGATTTAAATACAATTTTAAGATTTCTAGCAATAAATAAAATACATGAATAATATTTTAGCACTAACAACATCAATAAAGCTTAAATATCAGAAAAGTGTTCATATCCCAATCAAATCTGATTTTTATTCAAATTACACCAAATTATCAAGTAATAATCAAGTATAGAAAGCTTGGACAATGAGTTGAAAGCTTTTTCTTTCTGTTCGTCAATTTTCTTGAATTTTTCGTACTTAAATGTATCAACAAATTGTCCCTATGTAAGTGATTATAAACATACACCGGAAATATAAAGCTTCCTCATAATCAATCAGTTGGGAAGTCAAATGTTTAATTAATCTGATTAACATATGTATCATAGTTCCTGTTTGCTATAATTCATTTCCAAAAAACAAACGATACAGATTTCTGAATTTAGATTGTTCATCATTTTCAAGTTCATCATTCATTTCAATTTTTTCACTTAACAATTCCCTTCGGAACCTAGTAACAAAGGTGTAACAATTTGAATTACAGCATGCTACGCGAATAATAATATAGATGATTAAACGTATTTGTATACCTAATCCCTGTCAAACGTCGATAAAAATGACAATTTCCTCTTAAATCTCATTCATATGTTCTTTGCGATAACAATTCTTAAGGGACGGCTACAATAATTCAATAGAGCCACAACATTGAACACCAGAAATAGGCATTTGTTCTTTTAGCCAATGCCGTAATCAGTTTTAAGAGAGGACCTACTTTTCCTGCTGTGGGGATTGTCTTCTCCCTGATGTGTGGGTGGATGGTCCATCACGTGATTTCATCTCTTTATTTAACCCCGTTATGGCCGAGAGAAAGTGGACATTTAGATTGGACGGACATGAGAGTATCATCAACTGCACAACACTGAGTTTCTTTTCGTTGACCACAAAGATCACGTTTCTCTGTTGGATTGTAAGGATAGGAGAATAAGTAATTCATCTCAAAATTAGCTTTAAAAGGGTTGTTAAAAGGGTAAGTAAATGACATTTAATATTTTATCTTAATACCTATTTTTAAAAATTAAAAATTTGACTAGATTATTTAGAATTATTTTCTTTTTCGTTTATATATAAAACCTTTTCAGAAACAAACCATAGATTTAGTGAAATTAACATTTTAGAAAGCAAGCGATATTATTGTTTGATTATTTATTTAAATAGATCTATATTTGGAATTCGACAATTTATCATACCTTTTTATTTGAAAAAGTTTTGTAATTAAAATATTGTAAGACATCTTAAGCATGCACGTGAAGAATTTCTAAGAATTTAACTATTGAATTTTAAAAAGCTGTTTTGAGCCTCAACAAAACAGAAAAATAATCGGAATTCATAAGTTTTAATAGTTTTACATTAATGTTTGTGGTATTTTATTTCTAATAATTTTATTCGATAAAATGGTATCTTCATTCATTATCTGAAAAAAAAAATATTTTCATTTATCAGTTATAATCACTCATGAAGTCATTGATTTTTGGATACAGGATGAAAAAGAAATTATTGCTTTTAGTTCATCATTGAATTTACTTTCAAAAAATAACTATTCATTTTATTATCATTATTACGAATTTAGAAATCAATTGTTTGGATTACCGAACAAGAGCACTAAATTTGTTTTAAATTTGCATTATATGTTTTATTTCTTAATTCAATTTAAGCAAATATTATTTCATAAATTTTTCCTGTGACAAAATTACTCTTTTGAAAAGTCAGGAAAACAATGAGGAAAAAATTAAGCTCTTTAATTATTAAAATATCATTTCTTTATTCAGAAATCACTTTAATACAGAAATATATGAACTGATATTTATTTATTAGGCTGAATTTGCTTTGGAAAACATCAAACGTACGAAAAAATAATTCTGTTAAATTTAAGGAAATCAAAAATGTTACTTTATATGTCATATCGATAATACTATTTATTTTTTTTTAAAAAAAATTAGAATATTATCCCTTGATGCAATTTATAAATGATTTTATCTATTTTGAGATTTAACTGAGGAAGATAAAAGCTGAGAAGTAGAAACTGAACAAATAATAGAAAAAAAAAATCTTTGAACAAAAATTAAACTACTAAACTGAACTTTAGTTTACAAATTACAAGGGAGAGAAATTTCTAGAAAAAAAAATGAATAAACATGGAAAAAATAAAAGAAAATTTGGTGATACTTTTAGGTTCGAATTCTTCGCGTTTTTAATATACGTCACAATCGTCTTGTTTTAATAATAAACCATGTAAATGAGGAGGAGTATACGTTTCTTCAATAAGAAGTCATTGATATAAATATCTTGTATATAAGTCTCTTTTCTTATTCAGAATTCTTTTCCTCCTGAATAACTGCGTAGCTTTGCCTAAAAAATTATAGATGTAAAGGAATGTATAGGGAAAAACATGATTTTGAATGTAAGAACACCGTTTCGAAATATAAGACAATATTTTTTATTAGTGAGAGTTACAGAGCTTGCTGTATGTTTGGTATTTGTTGATCACTAGAAAGAAAAAACGCAGTTATGACCTTGGAAAAATTACATAGATTTATTTCTCAACATCTGATGATGTTTTGTTTTCCATTTATCCGCATTTGTTTTTAAGTGTTTTCTTAAAATTGAGGGTAAATGCTAGATGTCATTTTTACAAGATTGCAGCAAAGATAACATGAAAATATAAAATAAAATAAAATTATGATGTGAAGATGAAGTATGGGTTGTAGTTATTAAGAAATTGGCAGACTTTGCTAGGCAATAATGGTGTTCATGAAATTAAAATTTCGACTTTTTTTTCTACTTCGAAAGATAATAGTATTATTCTATGATAATTAGCTTTTGATTTCATTTTAATTTGTTCAATTAACATAGTTCTAGAGTTACGTAACGGTTTTTGAAACATGGTTAACTCATACAGACAACACAGCAGTTTTCGTTTTTGCATTTCACTCATTTTTCTTATTTCCGAGTCATTATACGAAAATATGTATTGAGTTAAAAAACACGGTTAACTTATAAAGGCAGCGCATCTGTTGGTACTTTTAAATTTCACTTATTTTTAGTATGTTCAAGTCATAATACTCAAAATATGTCGGTAATTTGAGGCTTATTTGAATTTTTAGCGTAATAAACCTTAATTTCAACGTCATTGGTGGAATTATGACTGCCTGATTCTTGGTCACTTCACTGCAGTCTGGTAGTCGTTTTTGGAATTTTGGCAAACTTATATAATTAGTGAGTAGAAAGTTTTTACATGTTATTCAATGTTTTGATGTTATCAAAAGCTGAGACATTACTTATAATTAATTGTATAATTTAATTAACTTACGAACGTATTTAAGGCAATTGTAACAATTTGAGTTTGTTACGGTGTTTATATAAAAAAGCAAGCTAAATATCAATATAAAATACAATAATAATTAACATTTGACGTATTTTATTATTAGAGCATTTCTTTTTATAAACAAGCAACAATTGTGAAAAAGTTAAGTTACTTATTAATTATTACATAATTATAAAACTAATCAAGATATTCGTTTCCGAATGTAAATTGTCTTCTATATCTTGTGGACAATACTTTCAAAATGTAAGGAAGCATGAATGTTTACTGAATTTTCTTCTCTTGTTTCCTATGGATTTGTTATTAATTTGTCGAGTGTTAAAAATATTTAGTTTAAAGGAAAATTTCTTTAATAAGGAAAAAAAATAGGTGGAAAAAATCCCCTTCTTTAAGAAAGCTGAAAGTATAAGATTATTTCTTTGCTTCAGTTGAATAAATTAATGGAAATAAAAGTGAGCTTGAATTTTATTAGTAAATGAACTCAATTTTGTAATCAACAGCTGAAGTATAAAATTAATAGAAAATTTCAATGTTTATAAAGCTATTTGATTAAGACTTTAAGAGCAAATTTATTTTAAAATTTCGCTTTGTCTTAAATTTTGGAAGCTGAGATTTTCAAAATTTCATATCTTTCGGTTATTAATTTAGAAATTCTATAATCCGAATGCAATGAACAAAATATAATTAATACATTTTATTTGGCTTTTAAATGACTTCTTGGGGATAATATAGATTGTTATATAATTCTATATCCCATAAAATTAGCCAATCAATCAAATGATTTTATAACATTCCAAATTATATTGGGATAAGAAAACATAAATTCAAATGTGCTTTACATATCTTTATTTTCATATATATATATATGGGAAATACCAAAGTCACCAACAGATATATCTCCATGTTAGACAGTCGGCAGAGAGAGAGATGCTCTGAGGTTCGCGATCAGGTGACTTCAACTAACCTTCAGCTCCCGCGAAAGGTATTCTCGGTAAATGTTCATACTGACTGCGAAAAGGCGATCAGGATCAAGGATTATCTTATGTGCTAAGAACGGCATAGTGAATCTCCGACGCTGAAGACAATCATCTGTATTTCAATCTTCCTACTAAAGCTGTAATTATCATCTGCATATCTAACTTTAGTAAACGGACATTGTTACTTCAAATGGGGGTGAATGGTATAATTTCTAAGCCAACGCACCCATATATATATATATATATATATATATATATATATATAT